>JAOSBM010000204.1:11808978-11819929 GCA_027568955.1 Erythroxylum tenue | reverse complement strand
TTTTGAAATGAGCTTGTATAAACTCTTTTAGAATTCATTTATGATAAATGTTTGGTTTTTGGCTTGTGACTCTCTAAATTTTTTTAATTGTTCGATGTTCTTCTATTGTGGGCACGCCACCATTTTGGGATGAAGGGTTCCGTTTTGTCTCCGAATGTTTGGGTTCTAGAAATGGGGTACAACACAATTTGGTATCAAAGCAAGCGTTGGGTTCCAGAAATGGGGTCCAACAATTTGGTATCAAAGCAAGCGTTAGGTTCCGGGAACTAGATCGAACAATACTATACATGATTTGGAGTTCGCAACGATGGTGTTCGCACTCAAGATTTGGAGACACTATCTTTATTGGGAGACTTGTCGTATATACACCGACCACAAGAGTCTGAAGTACCTAATGACACAGAAGGAGCTAAACCTCAGACAAATGAGATGGTTGGAATTGATTAAGAATTATGACTTAGTGATTAACTATCGCCCGGGAAAAGCAAATGTGGTAAGTGATGCACTGAGTCGTAAGTACTGTTCGGTAGTAACTATTAGGCAAAATCCTTATTGACGCATTTGATGAGTGTATGGAGCCTTGGGGTTGGAATCTCAGTGGTTGAGGATGACGGAACATTACTAGCACAGTTTGAAGTTCAGCCAACACTATTTGATGAGATCAGAAGATCACAGGCCGACGATCCCGAGTTAAAGGTCATTTGAGAGAAAGTTCCATCCGAAGAGGGTGAGGGGTTCTAACTGAGAGAAGACAGGTTGTTAGTCTTCAGAGACAGAGTCTGTGTGCGGGACGACTAGGGTCTCAAGCGAGCTATCTTGGAAGAAGCTCACATTTCGGCTTATGTTATACATTCTGGTAGCACCAAGAAGTATCGAACTCTTAGAGAGAGCTATTAGTGGCTAGGCATGAAGAGAGAGATAGCATAATTTGTGGCTAGATGCGTTCCTTGTCAACAATAAAGGCAGAACATTAGAAGCTAGTGGGTATGTTACAGTCTTTGCCTATTCCAGAATGGAACTGGGAGCATGTGACAATGGATTTTGTAGTTGGACTACGTCGTACATCGAAGGGCCACGATGTTATTTGGGTTATAATGGATAGATTGACGAAGTCTGCTCATTTTCTACCTATCTACACAACCTACTCGTTAGAGAGGTTGGCAAAGCTGTATATTGATGAGAATGTGAAGCTGCAAAAGGGTGCCAGTCTCTATAATATAGGATAAGGATCCGAGATTCACCTCCCAATTTTGGCCAAAATTCTAGAAATCTTTGGGGATTAAACTGAAGTTTAGCACTGCCTTCCACCCCTAGACTAATGGTCAATCAGAGAGGAACATTCAGATGCTGGAGGACATGTTGAGAGCATGTTTGATGGAGTTTCAAGTGAGCTGGGCCCACACTTGTCTTTGATAGAATTTGCTTATAACAATAGTTATCACACAAGTATTGGTATGCCATCATATGAAGCACTTTAAGGGAGAAAGTGCAGGACACCTCTATGTTGGGATGAGGTTGGTACAACCAAAGTCAAAGGAGCCGAATTGATAGAAGTTACCACTCAGAAAGTAAATGTCATCTGGGAGAAGATGAAAGTCGCCCAGGATCATCAAAAGAGTTATGCGGATAAGAGGCAATGACCATTAGAGTTTGTAGTTAGTGATATAGTTTTCCTTCGGATATCACCATAGAAAGGTATTATCTGATTTTAGAGCCGAAGGACGCTGAACCCTCAATATATAAGACCTTTCCATATATTAGAGCGCGTCAGAACTGTGGCGTATCAGTTGGATTTGCCACCAGACTTGGATAGGATCTATAATGTGTTTCATGTTTCGATGCTTAAGAAGTATATACCGGACCCATCTCAGGTTTTGAAGACACCTCCAGTGGAGCTGAGAGAAGATATGAGTTTTGAGGTGAAACCAGACCATATTATGGATCTATAGGTAAAGAGGTTGAGCAACAAAGAAGTTCCCACGTTCAAAGTTCTTTGGAAGAGCGAAATGGTCTAGGAGATGACATGGGAGCCTGAGGATGCTATGAGATGTCAGTACCCCCATTTATTTATATCATCAACTTAGGAGTTTCGAAGACGAAACTCTTTTGAGGAGGAAGACTTGTAACGTCGGACTATTTGAGCCCTTTTGTATTGGTCTGTACTTGGAGATACTACTGTATATTGATATATACATGATTTTATATGAGTTCAAAATATATTTGAATCCTTTCGGTATATATGTTAGTGATATGTGATGTTATATGCCCTTATATGAACTTAGAGTTCATCGGTATGCGAAATCTTGGAGATTTCTGACATATAAGCTTCTAAGTGTGTAAAACCAAGTCCATTGGATGGATATGGCCATGGTGGCCGAGTTAAATGTGTTCTCATGCCGTAGAGGTGATTAGACATGATTTATAAACTTATTGGATACTTATAAAGCTTAATTGGAAAAGTTGATGTACATAAAGGCTTATTTGCAAATTGTTAAAAGTTAAAGGGCTTAATTATAATTTTCAAAAGCTCGGGGACCAAAATGAAAATAAAAGTATTGGTTATTCTCAAATTTTGGGCTTAATTACAAATTTAGGAAAAGTTTAGAGGGTACAATGGTAATTTCACATAAGCTAAGGGTAAAAAGGTAATTTCACCATGTTTAGTCAAAGAAGAGTCAACATTCTAAACCCTTCTTCCTTGTGTGGCCGTGCACCCCACCATTACATATTAAAAACACTCTGTTTTAATTGAAAGAAAGGAGAAGAGAGGAGGAGAAGAACACCATTTGGCCATCACCAAATTTCCACCGTTTTTTTAATTCTCTAACCCAAACCGAGGTGTTCTAAGTTAATTTGGGATCAAAGAACTCGTACCGAGAATTGTTGAAGTCAAGGAATTGTACATCTTCTTTTGAGGCTAGTTGGAGAACCATATCTCTCAAATGGGAGTAGGATATCCGAATACATGCATTATGATTTGTATGTGAATTTTGAACCTAAGTAATACGTAGTAGAATTGAATCTCAAATAGATACTAGTATAGTTGTGTATTCAATAAACGGAATTGTGTTGAATAACTCTTTGCACTTGGAGTGCAACTGATGTTTTTATTACGTATTTTGAGAAATGATATTGTTTTCAACAAACCTGTACTTGAAGTGCAAAAGACAACGTTTTATTTTCTGAAACTACATTTTTGAACAACTTTACACTTGGAGTGCAAAAGATGACTTTTATTGCATGAAATAATGTTTTGGAACTTATATATACGTCACCGAGTTATTTATGCTGCATGTATGTGTTCTCTTTTGACTTAGAGCCATAGTAAGGTTCCATTTTATCGGTTGAACCACTAAATAAAGGCATGATGCCTTACTTGATTTTAGTACTTAATATTTGTATATGATTTTTGTGATTAGTGAGGTAACGATTGGCCATTCACATGCTAGGCACGACAGATTAAGCGACCCTCAAATCTTTAACGATGGTACATAAAAGTCAACTCCTCGTATCGACACCTTTCTATGGGACTTGCGGGTGATTGCACACTTAAGGGTTTGGTCACCGACGAGGTCATCACTTAGGGTCATAACGCTCTTGTCGACCGTAGTCCAGACTCAACATAGATAAAAGTCAAGTTAACATCGGGTATGCAGTAGTTGTCATGTGCCCGATGTGGTTCTGGATCGTGACACAAAACCTTTTTAAAATTACCATTCTTAGCTCTTGTAATTAGTCTATTAGCGATATGAAATGGATATTTTGATTGGCTAGTTATACTTACAACATTCTCACTCTCCTCTTAAGGATTCGACCTCAAATCTCACCCATATAAAATGGAGAAAGGTTAATAATGTTAAAAGTATAACTAATATTATACTCATTAAGAAGCTCTAATTTGTAAGTATTATCATCGATTCTCTCAATGACTTTAACCATCCCTTATTTGTTACAACTTGGAATACCTTTACAATGGAAAATTTCCTTCCTTATATAGATCAAAACCCAACCATTGGGTTAAGAAATAACACATTTTCTATCCTTGCTAACTTCAATTGAATATTGGTCATTCTTCCTATATATTTATGCTTTACATGTTTATGAAATTGTTCGACCTTCATCTCAACTTTCTATTGCTATCCCAACTAATCTACTCTTTCTTCAATAGGTAAAGGCAATAAATCCATAATAGTTGGTGGACTAAAACAATAAACAATCTTAAATGGTGAATAATTAGTAGATAAATGGACACCACCATTATATACCAAACTTAATAAATGGTAAGTAATCATTTCAATTTTTTATTTTTTTGAATGGTAGCATGATGTAAAGTTGTCAAAGTATTACTTGTGACTTTAATTAAACCATCAGTTTGAGGATAACTAGTACTTCCTCCTATTTAAAATAGGTGTCGTTTTAGAGAGATTTTAATTATTCAAAATAAGTGTCGTTTGTGACTTTTTATACATATTTATAATTTTACTTCCAAAATTACCGTTTAATTTCTCTAACATCTTAATTACACAGATTATACATATTATATTTTTAAGACACTTTAACATGTAATTAATAAGGGTATATCAGACATTTTATTAACTTTTAAAATAAGTGTCATTTAAGTGTGTATTTATCTAAAATGACACTTATTTTAAATAGGAGGGAGTAGTTTAAAATAGTAAATTTGTTCCTAACTTACCTTATAATACCTTTCAAAAGTAACTAAAGAACGCGTCTCGATAACTCTTTGTAATCCCAGGAGCTTCATATAATGGTACTGCTTAAATTAACATTATTGGTTACAATATTAATTTTATTACAAGGAATACAGTGCGTCATCTTAGAAAACTAATAATAAAAAAAAAGTGTGAAACTTGAAAGCGATTGTAGTGTGTTTGATCTAGGGTTTCCTTTGACTACGTACGCTTCTCTCTTTAGCCCTCTTAAAACCTTTCTCACCCTAACGTCTCTCAATCGATGCGAACTATGGAATTAGGTTCATCACTGATAAGACAGCTAGCTGCAAGCGACAACAAGACTCGTAACAGAGCAATACGAACAGTCCTCAAGACATGGTTACCCTCCGAATCCGAAATCTCCGAAGAAGACATGAAGAAGCTTTGGAAAGGCCTTTTCTACTGCGTCTGGCACTCCGACAAGACCGCCGCTCAGACCCATCTCATAGATCGCCTCTCATCCTTGTTTCCAGACCTCCCTCTCCCTTTATGTCTTCACTATTTCTCTGTCTTTCTGCTCACTATGCGTCGTGAGTGGACCGGCATCGATGCTCTCAGGTTGGACAAGTTTTATCTCTTGATCCGTAAATTTATTCGATCCTTTTTCCTTCTTTTGAAGAAGAATTCCTGGGATTTGGAGCTTTCGGAACGGTTGATGGGTCTTTTATTGGAAAGAACTTTCTTGGCCGACGACCAGTTGCAGGGACATGGTGTTAACTACCATATTGCCTCTGTTTTCCTTGAGGAGCTCAGGCCTTTTCTCCCGTTATCCAAGCCTGTGATTGAGATTCTGTTGAATCCCTTTGTTTCTGTTATGGGAAAAGTCCAGGATAAAGCGTTGTTGGGTAAGGTTAAGAGTAACATATTTGATTTGTTGTTGAATATGGGAAAGAAATTTTTGGAAGTAAGGAGATCTACGGAACATGATGATAGTGGGGATGATACTTTTGTTTTCGGCTCGGTATCATTGGCTTTGGGATTGTCAAGTAGGTTCTATGAAATAGGTTCTTCAATTCAGTGCCGCCAGGGGAACAGGAAACTGCTCTTTGGATTGCATGATGATTTTTCCAAGTTGGAGAAGGAATTGGCATCTTCGGGATTGAATGTATCTATTCCCGAAGTTAACAGTCTTACTGATGAACATGAGGTTCCAAATTTGGTTCCTATTGTCGACGAGATGGAAGTTGATGGAACTAATGTTGGTGTACCCAATGGCTGGAATAGAGCGATTTCGAAGAAAAGCCAGAAAGCCAAGAAGAATTCCAGCGCTGAGTGTAAAAAGAAGAAGAAAAAGAAGGATAATTCCAAAGCCAACTCCAGAAAAGATGCTGTAGATGAGAATGAGATTGTGGAAAATAATGAAAAATCAAGCAAAGAAATGATAAGTGATGTGAATTTGATACCACTCAATGAATCCCTGATATCAAACCTCCAAATGCAGTTTGAAAAGGTTGCTGAAGAAGGGGGGTTAAATGAAGATGTAGGGAGTGTGTTAGCCTCTCCAATAGCCTCAAGTGATGAGAATGTGCCTAAGAGGAGAAAAAGAGTAAGAGGTGTGGACATGTTGCAATCTGAAAATCTGGGGTTGGCTGAGCAGGACATTGCTGAAAGTGACAAGGCTCTAAAGAGTGTGAAGAAGGTAAGATTCTCCATGAAAAACAACTTGGTATGGAAGCCCAACACGCCTTTACCACCGCAGAGTTTGAGAATACCACCATCGGTGACTCCTAGAGGAAGTGCACTTAAGAAAGGCATACCTCCAGGACCCATCAAAGATCTGCCTGCTAAAACCAAAAAGCCGAGAGCGAAATCCACCAAGAAACGTCAGAACAGAGTATTAGGTGTTTCGCCCTCTGTTAAACGGATAAAGAAGTTGAAATCTGTTTCCTAGTAGATTTAAGGTTTGTAGTTTTGTTATAAAAACTCTATGCTTGGTCATCACAATTCTTGCTTTAATTCATATTATCCTAGCGCTTCGTTTCTGATTTAATTTGATTTAGGTGCTGACTTTGGGCAAGGGATAGAGATATCGCGGCTTTGATGCGTGTTGTTTTTTCATTTTGACGTCCTGATTCCTATTCATCCTTTAAATTAATGTACGAATTATTTTGATTTTCCATTATCTTTTATGTGATCATTATTCATCCTCTCCATTGTATATTTCCTCCCCAATGCAGATTTTAACAGTTTGCACCATATCTTTCCGTAGAACTATTTACTCCTGTAGTATTGCAGCTAATTATAGAAAGTTTAATCCTTATTGTGATTATTTCCTCTGCATCGTTAGTATAGTTCTCATTATAGCTTCCTCTTTGGCACTTATGAATTAGATTGTCTGTTTGTAACTGTTGTTTACACTGAGTTGAGAGTGATTCCTTAACAATTAGTCAACTTGTGATTCCTTAACAATTAGTCAGCTTGCTGGATCAAAAATGGTAGAGCATAAACTAACACTCCTTGTAAAATGAACCAAGTAAAGGCATGCATTTCATACAGAACATTAACGAATAAAACACATGCATGTGTAACAACATATATATAACCGTAATATATATGTAAAAACAACAATGGAAGACCAAGAACAATTACCTCCAGCCATTACCTTCATATCTGAATGTCTCTTGAGTGTTTTAAGTTGGAGCTTCTGTCCTCTTCCAGAGCAGATCAATGGTGTCAACTAACTGAAGCTTGGCGAGGACAGGGATCAACCGATGGTGTTTTAAATACTTCAACACAACCCACTGCATACTTGTCTCTAGTCATCACAGAAACAAGCAGTCGGAATGATGGGCGACAGCATGATGTAGCAAGGTAATCAGTGTTTTGAAATCCGGACCGGTCATTGAACCGGAGGCTTTATTGATATGACGTCATAATTATGCAATAATATATTTAATTATATATAATATTAATAATATTTAAAAAAATAAAAAATATGCCAAAAAATAAAAAATTAATTGTCTGACCGGTCGGACCGGACCGATTCGACCGATCAATTGACCGGTTTTGACCAATTCAGACTGGGTCAATTAAAAACTGGTTTCTTAGGGTGAACCGGGCTGGATAGCCGACCGGTCACCGGTCAAACCGGTCGGTCCGGTCCGGTTTTCAAAACAGAGAAGGTAACGGTTATTATTAAATGGACCATATACAGGTAAGGTAGGGAAGGTAGGGAACGATTTTGGCGGAAAATTCTTACATTCTCCCACTTAGTCCATTTAACCCAAAACCACCACATATAACAAGAAATCAAATATATAAATCATGGCGATAGGTCCTTTTATAGTGAGTAGTATCTTTCGTGTATTACATATACAAAATTTCTCATCACTCGCCCTTCAACTTACACTGTGTATGTTTCAAGGGAATGGAAAGGAATTGATAGTAATGGAAGGGAAATTAATTAAATTTCCCTTGTATGGTTAATTAATTAATAAAAGAAAAGAAAGTAAAGGAAAGTAAAGAGAGGGAAATTAAACCTCAAAATTTCCCTCTTAATCAAAAAAAAATTTCCGTCCAAAAGTGGATGGAAATGGAGGAAATTAAAAAAATTGACACAATTTTATCAAAAATACCCTTTTAAAATACCTCTTTATAAAAGATTATTTTACTCCTACCCTATTGTCTTCCACTTTTTTTTTTCTCCTGTAGTCTCTCGGCATTTTTTTCTTCTCCCAAAGACAATGAAGATGCCAAACAAGGTGCTGCTATACGAGATAGGATAGCAGCTGATATGTGGCATGATTACCTGGCTAGCCAAGCATAATTTGATGTTGTGCGTTAGATTATTTTGCATGTTTTTTTTTTCTCTAGTGCTTTTAGACATGTCGGTTAAAGTTGAAGATAGCTAGTTTCTTAATTAGGTGTTAAATAGAGCTCAAATTTCATTTGAAAAATGGCGAACTGGATTAGCTAGTTTCTTAATTAGACATGTCGGTTAAAGTTGAAGACTTTGGATGTTCTAACCAAAAATCACATACGTGTCGAAAAATATGGATTTTTACAAACAGTTATATGCATGGGCAGATTTGTCAAATTTATATATTATTACCTAATTTTCATTCTTTTCCATCTATATATCCAAACAATGGAAATTCTATTTCCTCTCACTTATTTTAAGAAACTCTAATCCAAAGAAAGGAAATTAAATTTCACTTCTTTTCCTTTCCTTTCATTTCCTCATTTAAATTTACTCTCGTTTCCTTACATCTTAGATTGTCATACACAGTCTTAATGAATAAAACATATGTTTATTCTAGGTCCAAATTAAACGACATTTCTCAAAACCAATAAAATATGTGTGCACAAATATATGAGAAATTATCAAACTGAATAAGAGTTCCATTGAATCAACAAATATACAACAAAATCACATTGTGGAATCAAGTCCTATATGCACTACGTGATCCTTAAACTGTTTAAGTGGCATGCATTTAGTTAAAGGATCTGCAATCATCAAATTAGTGCTAATGTGCTCTATGACAACTTTCTTTTCCTTTACACGTTCTCTTATGACTAAATACTTAATGTCGATATGCTTGCTTCGATTTTCACTCTTGTTATTTTTAGCCATAAAGACCGCAGCGGAGTTGTTGCAATTCAACTTTAACGGCTTAGAAACTGAATCAATAACTCGAAGCCCAGATATGAAACTCTTCAATCATACACCATGCGAGGTGGTCTCAAAATATGATACGAACTCAGCTTTCATAGTGGAAATAGCAATCAGGATCTGCTTGGCACTTCTCCAAGATACAGCTCCACCAGCTAGCATGAAAATATTACCAGATGTTGATTTCCTTGATTCAATGCAGTCAGCAAAGTCTGAATCAGAATATCCAACTACTTCCAAGTGCTCAGTTCGTCTGTACAAAAGCATATAGTCCTTTGTGCCCTGAAGATATCTCAATACCTTCTTTGCAGCTTTCCAGTGATCGATACCTAGATTACTCTGATATCTGCCTAACATTCTAATAGCATATGCAATGTCAGGTTAGGTGCAGACCTGAGCATACATAAGGCTTCCTACAGCTGAAGCATATGGAATATTCTTCACCTGTTCCCATTTAAAGTCATGCTTTGGGCATTGATTCAAATTGAATCTATCACCTTTGACTATGGGTGCTACACTTGGTGCACAATCTTTCATCCAATATCTAAAACTTTGTTGATATGAGTCTCTTGAGACAAACCCAAAATGCCTCGAGATCTTTATTTATGGATCTTAATGCCAATGATATAAGATGCCTCACCCATATCTTTCATATCAAAATTCTTTGAGAGAAATTATTTCACCTCATATAGCAAACCCTTATCATTAGTCGCAAGCAAAATGTCATCCACGTACAACACAAGAAAATAAGTCTTACTCCCACTGACCTTCTGGTATAAACACTAGTCCATTATATTTTCTTCAAAACCGAATGAAGTGATGACCTCATGAAATTTTATATACCACTGTCGGGAGGCTTGTTTTAACCCATATATGGATTTGTTAAGCTTACAGGCTAAATGCTCACTATCACTAGAGGATAATCATTCAGATTGTTTCATGTAAACCTCTTCCTCTAGTTCACCATTGAGGAATGTCGTTTTCACATCCATTTTTTGTAACTCAAGATCAAAATGAGCTACTAATGTCATGATTTCACGAAGAGAATCTTTCTTAGATACAGGAGAAAATGTTTCCGTGTAGTCGATTCCTTCCTTTTGAGTGAAACCTTTAGCAACAAGTCTTGCTTTATGTCTCTCAATGTTGCCTTGTGAGTCTTTCTTTTTCTTAAATACCTACCTACATCCAATGGTTTTCACACCATTTGGTAACTCAACAAGATCCCAGACATGATTAGATGTCATAGAATCTATCGCATCCTTCATAGCATTGTACCATAAGTCCGATTCCTTAAAACTCATGGCTTGTGAAAACGTTTCAAAATCATTTTCGGCTCTAATGTTGTAATCTGACTCTTGTAGATACACGATATAATCACTAGGTATTGCTGACCTTCTAACCCTAGTGGATCTCCTTAATGTCGTATTATCATTCTCACGAGGAACTTGTTGCTCAACCTGTTGTTCAACTGTCTGCTCAACAATTTCTTGTTGTTCCTCATGTACAACTTGATCTACCGGATTAGTGTTGACAGCTTGTGGAACTTCAGTAACTGGTTGTCCCATACCCGTTTCAACTTGAGGGGTGTGAATGACAATCAATTGAT
>JAOSBM010000204.1:11693359-11708382 GCA_027568955.1 Erythroxylum tenue | reverse complement strand
ACTGCAATCCTTGGTATAAATTTATTTTGACCGGTTTCCAAGGATCGATTCTAGGATCGAACGACGAGCCGCGATCAATAGTTTATCCATATTTGATCTTATAAGACTATATTGGCTACGTGACATGCAGCTATTGCAACTTCTATCAAAAAAATACTTTGGGAGGTCACTAATTTATTTATTATAGTCTATCCATGTCTTGAAATATCTCTTTTTTCCTTTTATCTTCTCCAATTTTTGGAGGGGGTTCTAGCATTTAAATTTTTTTTAAAGATATCATTCTCTTTATAAAAAGTCTCAAATTTCTCATTGTCAAATTTCATACCATAATCACCCTTAAGTAATGCAGTAGAGGGTTCCTTTTCATTTTGAAATATCTTGTGAAACTTAATAAATTCTCTAAAGCATTCATCGTTTTAACTTAAAATAGTATTATAAAATTTGCATAACAATTTCCACTTGAATATAAACTTTAGCATGGACAAACAAATCTATGTGAAGTAATTGTAAAAGTCTAGTCAAGTTTACTGACTTTTTCTCCTTGCATAAGCTCTTGATTTTTTTGCTCATTTGGAAAGCACCATTTACCTCCTCTTTTTACAAACTTGACTCTTGGAAGTCTATTCACAAGTTTTTTGGAGTTTAGGTAAGTTCCATGCTTGCATGTCCAAGCCTTTTATGCCAATTATAAGCATCTTCACTTATAGACATAAAACACTTCATACTTAGTTAGAGAGATCATTAAGATCAATTATATAATTGTTGCCTTCTTTCTTACATAAAAAATGTAATGATGTTTTCAATGGTTCTAGAAATAATGCACTATTTTCTTTCAAAATAAACTTTGTAGTCTTTATCACATAGTTGACTTATACTTAATAAATTATACTTTAATTATTCTACTAAAAATAAATTGCCAATTGTATTATGATCTTCCTGACTTTCTCAATGTCAAATATTTTACCATTGGCATTGTTTCCAAATATGAAAAATCCTCTATCTTTGTCTCTAAAAGTCATTAATTAGGATACAACTATTAGAGTAGTGCTCTAAAGGCGATCGTCTTTAGCACTTTTGTACAATCTTTATTTTGATTAATAAAGTGAAAAGCAATTTTCATTAATTTGATGTTCATTTATGTATGAATTGATGTTATTCTTAAATCAAATTAATGAAGTCTATGACACAAAACATAGCATGAAGGAAATCATGATGAGATCATGATAATGAGATTCCTAGCATGTGTAATTATGTTAGTATCTAAATTATCCTCAGTCATAGGATTAATTAGATAGGATATTGTTAATGCGGATAGACTAGCACATGTTATACTCCTTGATTTGATCAAGTAGTGGATCTCATAAACTGTAAGCATGAGATGTTTAGAGTTAACATGTGGATGCTTACTAAGAGTAGTAAGTATATCGGATGACCCACTATGAGATTATCATATAGATGATCTATCAAATGTTAGTGACTAATCTCATCATAACAATGGTACAAATATCCTTAGACTTGAGGTACTCAAAGATATCTTGGATACTGATCATGTGCTTTAATACCATTCCTTGATGTCTCAAGACGAGGTCACTCATAGGGTGGTGATTGGGTATAGCTATTGGTATTCGAAGGTTAATTAATAAAGGATTCACCACTCTTGATAGAAGGAGGTAATACTTACGGCTTCTTATCGGGATCATTACTCAGGAGTCTCTAGCTAAAGTAGTTATATGTCATGAAGAGAATCTTCAATGACACATAGAGTAATGAGATCCCCAAGACAATAACTAACATCACTTGGACTTGATGTAACGTAGTCAGTCTAGTGGGAGTTGACAAATAGTTCATACTCCAAATTAATTAGGGTATAGCATGGTAAAGGGACGAATTACACGGTAATTGTCTATGGAACGGTTCGTAAGTCAAATAATTAACTATCAAAGAGTTTGTGCGTTAATTCACTTACGTTCTAGTAAATTGGCATCCTAAAACCTTTCATGATCTACTTAGATTAAGAGTTCATTCAAATGGCATGAAACCATTTATGATATGCTCAAATTAAGAGTTAATTCAAGTGCCCAAAATAACTAGGAACCTAAGGATTACACGCATAAAAGATCGGATAAAAAACAAAGTGTGCATGGTTGTCATTTTAAGCAAGTCACGTTCGTGACTTATAGGTCACAATCTTGACCCACTTTATGATAGGTGGTACATAAGTGAGTTCTTCACTTACACGAAATTAAGCCAAAAATATACTCAATTGAAAGGCTAAGGGTCCAGAAGAGTTCTGGAGGTTGAGAGGAGTGATCTTGAGGTTTGTTCATGCAATTATTTGCAATTGTTGCATGAGTTTAATTGCATGTAACTTGTTTATGATCTAACTCTCAATTTAGCATCTACTTGAATTCATCTTGTTTGGTGCTCTAAACACCCTTACACACTGATTTTTCTTCATCTTTGCATGTTCTTCACCTACTGTTGAAGGTTTTTGGAGTTTGCTACAACCCAAACAAGTAGATGATTCAAGAAAGGAGTAGCATTTGCAAGGTACATATGTTGTAATTTCAAGTCCAAAGAGTGGCAAGTTGTGTTCTATAGAGAGCTCCGAGGCACCTTCTGCATCTCCACAGCCGCAGTATCAGCCCGGCGGGTAAAGTTCCGGTACAATTTGGCCACTACCAGTTCATCGGGTAAGAGCTATACATAGATATATATTGTGGCCTTTATTGTTGTAGTACTGTATCCATGGCACGAGGCAGCTCACAACGATCGGCATTCAGGTGCACAATTTTACCTTTTTCTTCCTAAATTTCTATTAGTGTTTTGTCTGTGTCTTTGGTCTTTTCATGTTAGTCTACTGTTTATAGCCATATAGTTGCTTGTTTTTGCTGGCCTCCCAGTGTGATCTCTTATTTCTGGAGTAGTGTTGTGTACGCCCGCGATTATACTTCTGGGTTATTTTTTGAGACCATGAGCAAGTTCCTTTTTTTACTCCCCGGATCATTGTACATAACGTCTGACTTCGCTGATGAACAAGTTAGCTTGGGATCTTCTTCTAGGCTCTATATGTAGCACTTGTTAGCCCAACCAAGCCAATTTGTTTCGGACGGGGAGGCTCGGCATCTTACACGCCTTTTGATAAACTATTATTCATTTTCGTAGGGTATCTAACACACGTCCCCTCGTTAGCTTCCTTAAGCCTCCTGACAAGAGACCCGTTGGCATACCTGACGCTTCAACTGAGACACCACGCTTCCTTGATACCTCACACTGTTGTTAAAGCCTTGTTCTTTAAATTATCTTCTCGACGCATCACTTCTTTTCTCTAGCAAGCCTCACTAGTTCATTTTTGCCTTCCTTTTCAAATACAACTGCAGTTTCTTAGTGCTCTTTATAAGAATTTTGCTCCTTTTTATTCGTTGGCTATTTACTATTATTAAAATTGTTTTCCTAAATTTTTTATTTCTTTTAATACACTTTAATTATTCATGGAATTTTCTAGTATTTAGTTTTTATGTTGTATTACTAATTTTACTACTACTACTACTACTACTACTACTACTACTACTACTACTACTACTACTATTATTATTATTACTATTATTATTATTATTATTATTATTATTATTCATTTTTTTTAGTTTTGGTTTTGTCCTTATTTTTCTATTTACTTAAATATTTGGTGTGCTAGTTTGTACGTATTCACGTATTGCTTTTGTGTCCTACATTATTATTTTACCTGCCACATCTGCATGTGGGTCTACCGGAAACAACCTTTCTACTATGTAGGGGTAATACTGCGTACTATCAGACCTCCCTAGACCCCCTTCATTGCGGGATTTTAGGCTAGGTGTGATGATGATGGTACATTATGTTTTCTACATGCATATGGATTTTGGATTTTCTAGAGATGTCGCGGTGTTGGAATTTTGATTCCAATTCTTCTACTGCATAGCCATGAATGAGAAGCATGGACCTATGGCTTCCCAACGGTGGTATATGAGCAACTTATACATATATAAGATGATATATTGAACATGTGCAAAATGTTTGCTAGGTTGTGACTGACATGCATAATGATTTGTAAAAATTCGTATAAATTGTAGAAAAATCTTTTTCAGATTTGCTTTCACAAAAATCTTTATAAGATGTTCTATTATGTTTTTATCAAAGGAAATTTCAATTGAATGTCATTTTCTATTTTATTGTGAATTAATTTCTAGTTTGTTCATATGTTGATTTCTGGGAATTTATGAAAAACAAAATGCATGTGCTGATTTTGAAAATTTCGTAATACTTCTAGAAATATTTTTTCTAATTTTCTTTCACATAAATGTTTATAAGGTGGTATATTATGTTTTTGTCAAAAGAAATTGCCATTGAATGTCATTTGCTATTTTATGACGATTTCAGTTTCATCCTGTTGCATGTATGAAGTTCTGGGAAATTCTGGAAATATGATGAACATGCATGCTTGTAAATTCCAAAACAATTTTATAAACATTTTTTATGAATTTCCTTCATGAACATGCACATATGATGTTGCCACGTGCATGAGAAGCATGACACCTATTTTAGAAGTGATTGATTATTTATTCTCGACTTTACATGCATTCCGGTGGTGTATGACAAGTGTTAGTGGACATATGATGTGTTGGCTAATTCCATTTAGTTTATAAAGAATTCCTAGGAATTTGATTTTGGAATTTTTTATTAGGCATATTTAGAATGTGTATAAGACTCTGGAAATTTTCCAGAATTAATTAAACTTGATTCAATTAATAGATCAAGTCAAAGTCAACACTGGTAAACTTTTTGAAAGTTGATGGGGCTGACTTGTTTGATGACATGTATATGTGTTTTGATTATAAGACCTTGAAACATTTTTATGAGATAAGAAATGTATTATTTTGATGCTAGTAGCCTGCTAAGTGCATGTGATTAAAATTAGGGTTCCATAAAATATTCGGACATCAAGTTGGTCTCTTTAGTGTCTAGCAGATTAACTATTTATCTTGATAATTTTAGCATCAAGATATTTATTGACTTGTGCCAAAATTGTCTTGATAAATTTGAGATGACCTAGGGATGTTTTAGATGACTAATTGATTTTTGGTAATTTTGAAAACCCTAGGGATTAATTTAGAATTAATCCAAGTAGAGCATTGCATTTCTAGTGTGACTAGAAAAGATATGTGTACTAGAATTAAAGTGTTTAATTTGGACATCAAAATAATTAAATTTTCGGGGTCCTAATCGAATCACATTCATAATTTTAATTAGCCGAGACTAAAACTAGCACCCGATTCGGTTCAAGAGTTGAATTGAATCATGAACTTTTGATGCATAGTCAAGTCATAACCTAAATTAAACCTCCTTTGTGTGTTACATGCATTAGATGCGTTTTAAAGTTTGGTTAAATTGGCATGATAGGGTGGTTATGGACATAGGCTCAATTTAATTGTAGCATCAATAATCATGCCATATAGTTATAGTAACTATCTGAATATATATGTGAGATTTATATAAGTCCATCCAAGTATTGATGAGACCTAAGAACAAATCCCTCAACCAAAATTTTAGGACTTGTGCCTTCCATTAATATGGCAAGAACCAGAGTTCTTTTAGTGTTGGGTTGTTGGGCAATCCCAAGCTCGCTCTACACAAATATGTTCAAACTATGGAAATTAGATTTACAGATTAATGGGTTGGTCCTAACTGGAAGCATTGATTTGTTGGGCAAACCCAAGGTCAACGTGGATAGAGGCGAAGTTAGGTAGTATACATGGGATGTATACATATCAAGAGTTGATAACCCAACGAGTGTCCTATCAACAATTAATGGCACAAGTCGATAGTTGCATAACTGAATGCAATTGGTATGAATGATACCTACAGATTGACCTAAGGTGGTTTGTTGGGCAAACCCAAGGTCAATTTTAGTGATGTTGGATATCGACCCAATAGGAAAACTATAAGTTTTCTTAGATTCGTAGTGAGGGTTATGGACTCGGATAAATATTAGGACCCATAATGCATGTGATTAAAGTCCTTATCGATATGCATTTATGTACATTCTAACGCTCTCTCTCATTCTTCTAGGTTACTGAATCGCCACGATGTCTTCGTCTAGTATGAACTTACGCTCTCTACTAGACTCCACAAACTCATGGGACCAAACTTCTAGATTGGCTGCGAAATTTGAGAATTGTTTTCAAAACTAAGAAACTAGGATATGTTCTAGATGAGCCACTTCCTAATCCCCCTACTATCGATACCTCTAATGAGGATCAGAAAGCTTACAAGAAGCTACTGGATGATAGTGAGCTGGCTAGTTGTATTATGCTGGTCTTTATGTCACTAGAATTGCAAAAGCAACATCAGGTTATGGATGCTCATACCAGAGTCTACCATCTAAGGGAACTGTTTGATGAGCAAGCTCAGTATGAAAGGTTCGAGACCTCAAAGTTGCTCTTTCTTTTTAAAATGGTTGAGGGATCATCTCCAATGCAATATGCACTGAAGATGAATGGATACATTGAAAGGTTAGTCAGTTTGGGTTTTATAATGGATCGTGAATTAAGTATAGACTTAATTCTGACTGGTTTGACCGATAGTTATTCACAGTTTGTTCTTAACTATCGAATGAACCAAATATCCACCTCGATACCTGAGCTAATTAATCTACTCAAAACAACTGAGCAAACTGACAGGAAGGACAATAAGGCTATGATGCTGGTGGACTCTGCTTCTGGTTCTCACAAGAGGAACCAAAAGAAGAAGAAGAAGTACAAAAAGCCTATGGGAGTTGTAGCCAAGAAGAAGGAAAAGGAGAATACACCAAAGGGAATATGCTTCCATTATAATAAGGAAGGACATTGGAGGAGGAACTATAAAGCCTATCTGAAGTCGCTGAAGCAGAAGAAGGCATTAGATGCTCCATCGTCTACTTCAAGTATTTTATTTGTCATTGAGGTTAATACTATTTCTGATTATAATATTTGGGTATTAGATACCAAATGTGGCTCACACATATGTTTGATATGCAGGGCTTTAAGTATAGTAGTGTAACACCCATATACCTCCTGGGAGGATATGCAGTTGCTACACAAAGCAAAACTGAAACAATCCAACTCGTAAACATTCCTTACATGCATTTCAGCAACTCAAGCAAACATACATTACACGCCCGTGTATAGAGACATTGTAAGTCTCTATAAACAAGTGAAGATTGAAGAAACTGATTTCTAATCTTGTGGAGTTACAAGCTTGTGTATACTAAGATGCATGACCATGTATGTTGCCCATGTAAGTCTCTGTACCTATGTAAAATCGTGAACTCATGCGTTTTTTATTATACATGGTCTCTCACACAAACATGTAAGTGACTGTGTATATCCCAAAAATCCTACATTTTACTATAAAAGGATGTGAGTGGAAGAGAGCTGAGTTTTATAGCAATTTTGGGATGTAAGACACCTAGAGAGGTGAAAATTTTGACTAAGGGATGAGGAAAACACAAAGTTAACTTCAATAGATCCGATAGAAAGCTACATCAAATCTAAACTTCTAAGAAGATTCAATAGAAAAGAAAGGGAGATTTTAAATTATGATGTCTTTATTTTCTATTAGTTTTTCTGCATTTTTATCTTTGATTTTTGTTTTCTATGATTAGACACTAAACATATTTAGTGTCCAGATGTGATGAATCCTAGTTTGGGATAACAATATGTTTTAATCTTTTATTTAATACAATTATATTGATTTATTTATTACAATTCAATTATGTGTTTTACTCTTGTTCTAATATAATTTGAATATTAGTGCATGAATTGATTTCATATGATTGAGATTGAGAAATCCTCTTTTATGAATAGATATACCATAATTGAAAGGAGTTGCATGTAAACCTAAGGATAGGCCGATATAAACTCTCTTGATTATGATCAAACCTAATAGCAAAATTCATAAATCAATAATGCAATCCTAAGGATTTTAACTAGAAATAATTCTGTTAATCAACTAAGATAGGAATAGTTGTTAATAGTCTGAAGAGAGTTATTAACATATGATAGGAATTTTCACGGTCCAATAATCAATAATGTGATTGCATGATAAAAGGTTAATAATTTAATGCTCCCTAACGGGATTCGTCACCTAGGCATTACTATTTGATATTGATTTTTCTTTGTATTCTACTTGTCCTGAGTTCAAAATTGTTTAATCTTAATTTGTTTATTTATTTACCTATATTTTTAATTAAAAGCCAAAACTTTGATTCATAGGTTAGATACTAGAAAAAGGGTAACTACTAGTAATTATTATCTTTGTAGGATCGATCTGTACCTGTCTGTGCGAGCTACAACTATGTCATGTACTTGCAATAAATTATAGTATTGGTATAAAAAAAATTAACCAACCATTACTAACTACTATAAACTAAATAAATAAAAAGAGGGATTTTGGTTAAAGAAATATAAACTAAAATAAAATCCAAATTAGTAGGCAAGATAATCAATAGTAAGACAATGTATTAAAAAAGTTCAATCAAATATCAATATTTAGAGAATTAATTTCCTAGTTTTATTTTTTATTTTATGATTCAAAGAACATAGAATGGATATATTAAACTAAACCTATAGGATCTCCTAGACACTGAAACTGTACTCTCTTAAACTACACCTATAACCTATATCCTTACTAAGCTAATGCTCATTTGAATACACTATGATTTGTGAAATCTTATTAAAGTTTCATCCTAACAATGAAAAATCACATAGGTCTCTCTCGAACACCTCATTTAATCCATATTACCTAAACTATATATGGCCCATCTGCAGGCAAGCCCTCTAGAGGTGTCCATAAGTGAATTAAAATCATATCTAGTCACTAGCATGACTAAATCATGTGTTAAAATTAATCAAATGCAATTCAATGAAATATATCCCATTTTATAAAATTTAAAAAATAAATCCATACAAAAATAAAATCTAGAATTTTATATCTAAATATAGAAAAACATTTAGACACTAACATAAACGAAAGTAATAGACATATATAAGGAAAATGAGGTAGAACTAAATCTAGATAAAAATCATGATTTTGATGAAAATTTTATCTATTAACATGATGTCAAGATTTGATTCTTTGATGAAAACAACCTTGGATTTGGACTGTCGAGGGTTCTTGGACCTCCTAATGGCTAACCTTAAACTTTATAGAGAAAAAGATGTGTCAAAAGCATAAAGTCTCCAAAAGCCTTCTAAATTAGGGTTTATATGTTTTATACATGTTTTCACGCCATTGGACATAGTTTAGGCCACTGTCATAGCCCAGGCCTTAGATTTGTCTATTTCCTTTAGAATAGAGGCAAAATCTCTAAAAAAATTTTGTCCTCGAGTTGTGGATCTCACTATTTCTTTTGAAAATAGTACACGGTCTCTAAAATGGCCATAACTCATTCTACAACACCATATAGTCTCTCTCTAGGTCATATTTTAAGTCGTCCCTTAGACATTAGATTTTCTTAATGTTTTTGCTTGAAATAGCCTCCAATTATTAAGTACTCTCATCCTATGATCATTTTATTATAATTATATGAAAAGAAATAGAAAACCAAGTAAAATAATAACATGTATTATTAAAATATAAATGAGAATTAAAGATTTGTTTAAAAAGCCAAGCAACCTTTTAACCTGAAATTAAACACCTTAATGGAAAGTTAAGGGCGATGTCAAAAACCTTGTGGGTATTGATAAGAAATTTGAATTGGGTAGATGGTATATAAGAGACTAGGAGAAGTTTGAAGAGAGGTACAAAAGTAGAACGTCTAGCTTGAACCCTTTCTTTTTAAAACTTTAGGATATAGTTTGCAAGGCAACCGTGATGTAGATCGAAGCTCCATATGAAATTCAACTGTTTAAGACATAAATTAAGGTATAGGCATGATGTAGACCATGGATTATAATGGAAAGAGTTTCAGCAAAACATGGTTAGGAACATGGGTGTTCCCAAGTTATGGAGCCTATTGTTATATGTAGCTATAAGGTACGACCCACAAAAAAAAAACTTAAAACATAAATAACAATGCATCCAATAAAATATATAAACCTCATCATCATCATCACACCTAGTCCGAAGTCTTGCAATGAAGCGAGATTTGGGGAGATCTGATAGTATGCAGCCTTACCCCTACATAGTAGAGTGGATGTTTTCAATAGACCCACATGCAGATGTGACAATAAAAGAGTGATGCAGGTTAAAGACTAAATAAGTAAAACTGGCATATTAAAAAATTATGTAAATAAAATTACAATAAGTATATAAACACATAATAAATAAAATATAAATATAAAATATAACTCGACTTTTAAAAATAAAATATATTTTAAAACTAAAATATAACAAAATATATCATCTCTTTATCTGTAGAAAAGTACCAATACTCAGATGATAAGTGAGCAATAAAGCATCAAAGAACTCGACTTTGACTCAACATGTAGAAACACAAAACGTCTGAAACCATAAGATCATTAAGCATAAAAATTCAATCTTGACATAAACCCAACAATATCAGATGTAAAGAGATCAACATAATCAAACCCAGAAAGCATTAAACACTAAATCAAACAAAGAAGCTAATATCAAAAGCAAAAAATCATAAAGAACATAAATTTCAGAAAACCCCAACAAAACCCATAAAACACCAAAGCAGAAGAGACTAATTAATCAAGAACCATACCTGAAAAGAGGAGGTTGCAAAGAAGGAAGAGAGTGAGAGTGCCAAGAAAGAGGAGAGCAGCGTTTACATACCTCTTATTCAATCCTAAAAAAATCCGCTTGCTTACATACCTCGTCGAAGAAGAGGCAATAACATTTTCATCAATCTGTGCATTAGAGGAGCAGTGGCCATAATCTTAACAATCTCTTTGCATAAAAGGGCGCAACAATCTCTATATATCTTAAATGTATTTTGTAAAAACTAAACTACAAATCAACACTATCGCCAACTAAAATTTCCACGAAACTTAACTACCTTTATCTCCAAAAGAACAAAAAATTAAATAATTCATCACCCAGCAAAGCAAAATCTGAATCTTGATTCTGCACAAGTTACTTCACTTTCAATCACACACAAACATTAGCTAAGGAACTCGATTATGAAGTGAAACAAAAGACATAATCTTTTATCAAAACCAAGTTCATTCAGGAACTACAGATTAGGCAATCAAAGACAAGCCACGGATCATCAACACAAGAACATGACTAGGTCCAATCATACTTCATATCATCAAACTAAAGCCGATGGTCTTAAAGAACCAACCTTTCATATGAAAATCAAAGAAGAACTCCAAAATAATAAAACCCAGTAGAGTATATACATAGAAAAAGATCGATGCTTGATTACCTTATACAGAAACTGAGGATAGAGACTTAGGGTTTGAAAAGAAGACCAAGCCAAAGACTGAAGATGGTTTGGTTTGTTGCAAACCATCGAGTTCCTGAAACAGACGCTGATCGAAAGAAAAAAGTAGAAACAAACCTGGATCTGAATGAAAACGGCGACAGGACTACAACATACTCTATTCAAAGAGAATATCAGCGAAACGAACCCCATTGTTGGTCCTATTAATTAAAAATGAATCCTAAATGATTACAAATAAATATCTAAATTACTGGTCCATCATGCTAAATATTCTAAATAAAATTGAAAAGATTAGGTTACCTCTTAACAAGCACTTCTTTATGAGGCTTTTACTTGGATTCTTATCTTAAACTTGATCAGTTTTTTCAATAATGAGGTTTCTCCTTTCTTTGTGATTATCATGGAAAGTTGTCATTTATAGGGTCATTATCTCTAGTATTGACCTTCTTCTTTACTCTTGCATTTGTTCTTACTTTCCTTGGCACTTTAACTCCTTCCCTGATGACTTAATGCAAAATAATGCAAAATATTGAACAATTAGCTTGTCTATGGTTGTTATTAAGCATAAACAAAGTTTCATAATTTGAAGCTTGTCTCTAGTCGTTATTAAGCATAAACAAAGTTTCATCAATTGAAAACAAGAGTTCTTCATCTCTATCCCTAAGTATTAGTTCACCTTCCTAACATTTATTATTCCATCTACTATATTAAGGATGGGTCTACCTAATAATAGGGATTTTTTTTTCTCATCCTCTTTGATATCTAAAATATAAGATCTATTAGAAAAATTAACATATCAATTTTTATCTTCACATTCTCCTTAACACCTTTTATCGAGTTATCAACATGATACATTAGTCTCTTAATATGTGTTGATTTCACCAAGTCTCAATCTTTTTAGCATGGCATAATATATTACATTGATACTTGTTCCTAAATTTACTAATGTCTTATTAATATAGACACCAACAATAACCTAATCTTGATCAGTATCCCAACACTAGTGTCACTACCTTATTATCTTCTTCCCTTTTTATATTAATCAAATTCTTATCCCTTAAGGCAACTTCCTTCACTTATTCCTTAAGGTTGGGCATGGTATCACTATGACAACATGTCGTAAAGTTAGAATACAATAACTAGACTTACTACTATAGGAGTGGTGAGTCTAGGTCGATCTCACAAAGAGTGTGTATAAAGTCGTTGAAATAAAATTAACCAGTGTTTAGGTTTAACTAGGGGTTTTGGTTTTAGAAAGAAGAAAATAAAATGAAACTAACTAATAAAAACAAATTAAAGAAAGCATGCGAAAAATGATAAAAGTGGGGAATTCGGTAGAGACCCAATTCTTTGGTTCAATCTCGGCCTACACCCTAATTAAACATATTTCCTTGATTTGTTATTCATAAATCTCTCCTAGTAACTATCAATTGTGGGTTAATAATTAACCTGAGTTTTCATTTAAGTTTTGTTTAAGTAGTTACGATCGTTAATTAAACCTAACCACCGAATAACCTAGGATACGATCTCTAGATTTAATTAGACAATAACATTACGAATTAGGAAAACCGATTAATCAAAGCAACAAACATATACAATACATCACTTAACCTAGGTCATGTTATTCCTAATGATTACGAATCATTAGTCGCTACACATGAATTTCAACATAACAATTATAGACTACATCGAAATTCTAGCAACGGGTTTGCAAATAAACGATTCAATGAACGATTTAAAATTATCTTTTCAAAATGCCTAATTCAATAAACACAAGATAACATAATCAATTCCTAATGAGAGAAATAAACAATACAAACAAAGAAATACATTTATCCTGAGTCGTCAGCGTCGATGTCACCTCTGAACTGACGTCAAGACGTCTAGCCCTTCATTTTCTCCATGGGTGTCATGTTATTCATCTTTTTCCCCAGCCCTCCCACCATCTTAGAAACCAAAGAGGACAACATAAATCAGCTCACAAAACTCTCTCCTAGCCATCCTAATCTTCCAAACTGAAGAGGATAAAATATATAAGTTGTTGTATTTCTTTTTACTATTAGTTCTTTTCACACCTCCTAGCCGACAACTCCCTTTATTATGATAAAAACTATCTTAAAAACCGTGGGAGATGAGGCTTAATTGAAGAGAAAATAGTTCTTCTAGCTGCTCCACTTGCCTCAAAACCGAAGGAGACAAAAATGGAGTTGTTGCCCTTTATTCACTCTCGGCTTTTTACTCATCACTAGCCCTCCTTTTCATCCCCCATCCACATATTCTTTATACCTTAAATGCTAGGTTAAATGAAAGGGATAGGTGGCATTTCAAAACCAAAGAGGACCCCTCGTGTTGCTGTCCACTTTTTGTCTTATTTGTAATCAACCAATGTCCTTCTGTTGCTATCCACTTTTTTTTTCTTATTCTCCAAGCTTTATCACGTTTTATCCATAAGATATCTTACATGGGACAGCTGGGTTTTTACTATAGAAAAATGGATAGCTGGTGTGTGTGTGATGTCTCACTCACGTTAGACAGCATACACTCACGTTAGGTGTCTTCATCTTCCCATTCTTTACTTCAGCCCTCCACTCACGTGTAACTATCCAACTCCTTCGATTTTCGCAATTTTTTTAATAATGTTAACCATTAAATTCACATCAAGTGCATACCATTGCTTGCTTTATACCTTAAATGATTAAATAATTGGCAGCAACCCTCACGGCCATGCAAAAACATGCATAGTCATGAGTGAGTGATAACTCATGGTTGTGTAGGTTTTCCAGCATGCCATAAGCAATTTGATCCTTCATTCTTTTATGCTTTATCCCATTCTTTTGTGCTTTATCTTGCCTTCTCTAGCTCTAATCTTCTTCTTTGTTGTTAAATGGACGTGAATCTTCGGAAAACGGCTCAACTATAATGCTTTCGACTTACTTTAACTCCTTTGCTTTCAAATTGTGCGTAAAACCACATATGAGTCAAAGTGTGTATCTTAAGCAATTTCATGTCAATAATCTCGTAGTGTTATGGAATAATTTCATAATCAATTAAGCACCTATCACACTAAATAATGTGCCTTATGGTCTCTCAATTATAACTTCATTAGTTGACCGGTTTAAGCTTCCAGATTCTTTATTAAAGCTTTATAGTTTTAAAATTGAGAAGCAGTAGCTTACAGGAAGCCTCTTATCATCTCTTCTGGACTCAATTCCTACTCTTTTTAAAAATGTTGAAATCCTTGAGAGGGATGTTTTTAAGCTTATTGATAGCTTTAGGAGAATTCAAATGATTTTTTAACCCTAAATGACACTTCTTACTTTAGGGATAGTTTTGCCTCTAAAATCATCCCACATAGTGAACTTGCTTTACCAATTTAAACATAGGATTTCCAACTAGGCATTTCATACCTTACTGTCCTCTCTTATATAATTCATAACTTATAATTTGAACTATTCTTAATGGCAAGCTTATGTTGTCTAATTTTCTCACTATCACCTGTAGGAAAATCCCGGTGCCTGTATCACATACAGGCGGTGCGGAAAAATAAAAATTTTTGTTCCGGGACCTTCCCGAAAGCCAGGATCCATGTGTCTAT
>JAOSBM010000204.1:11675305-11691445 GCA_027568955.1 Erythroxylum tenue | reverse complement strand
CTACTTACTATTTTTAATATTTTTAATGTTATTAATTTTATTATACCAAATTAATTATCTTATTATTATTATTATTATAAATTTTATACTTTTATTATTATTATTAATCGAGATAGAAAATAGGGATATGTTGTTTTTCTGTCAAAAAAATATGTTGTCAAAATTCAGATAAACAATATTTTCTGGTTTCTGTAAAATTGTTGTAATTTTTTTATTTTCAGAAACAAAAAATTATAATAGAATAAACCAAACACGTTTTACTTACTTATTTTTCTTTTTATAAAAATGACAATAAAAAAACGGAAACAAACAATCCCTAAAAATATTCAAATGAAAGCGCCAGGCAAAATGGGGAACACGTGGTAGAAACAAATCTAGATTAAAAAAAATTTACTAGCGGTGTTTAAGCTGGGAACAAGAGGATAGTAATGAGACGAGAAAAAGAAAAATAATTGAGATTAAAAACGCAGCGTGCGAGGAGAGGACAAGAAAGTCAAACGAAGACCTCAATTCCGGAGTGGTTTTTGTGGAGGGGAGAGGAGAGGAGAGGATAGGGCTTTTGCTTTCGGTTTGCGCTCTGCAGGTGCTCATCTTTGACCTGTCCGCTCTGCTAGGTGCTCATCTTTGACCTTTCTGCCTTCGGTTATCATCCGAAAATAGTTTCTCTTTTTCTCCTTCTTTTCTTTTAATTGAAAGGATTTTGTTGGATCGCTTTCTCAATGGTTGATGACTGTGATATCATTGTTCTTATTGACGTTTGGTACACGGTTAATGTGGGCCTAAGTCAGTCGGGTCTTCAACGCTTAGAATGCTTCCATGGTTCACGGAGCTCTTAGCTTGTTGCTGACAGTAAAATTTCTGGTTTTCATTTTCTTTTATTTTTCTCCATTGCAGGATCTTCTCTTGTTGGAGTTTAGAGGGGCTTGCATGAGCTTTATTGATCCTTCAATGGCTTCTGGTCATTCCATTCACCTTCCCCATTCTTCTTATTGCATTAATTTTCTGAATTTTGTTAATAAAAGGAAGCTCTTAGTTATAATCACCACATGAATCTTACTCACCCTTTTGGTGTTCTGGGTCCTAGCGTGCTTGGATGGCTTATGTTGTCCATTTTGGAACAAAGGTGTTGAGCAAAAAAGTTCCTGTGTTTACTTATCATTTCGAGCTAAAGTTAATTTCACACATCATTTTTTCAGGTGGTAAATCCATTAGAAGAACATTTGATTTTGGAAGGACTTATGTTGTCAGACCCAAAGGTAGTCACCAGGCCACTGTAGTATGGCTTCATGGTCTTGGTGATAACGGTTCTAGGTAACATCACTTCCCCTGTATTCGTTACTGTTATTGTTGGTGGATCTTATATGCTAATCATTAAGGTACTGTACCTCCTCCACAGCTTTGTTCTCGCGTGATAGAGTATTTTCTTTTTTTATATGTTTTTGGGATTGATCTAATTGGAGTTAGAGACGGGTGTGGTGTCTTGACAAGCATGTAAAACATCTTCCCACCCTTCTTTCTTGTAGCTGGGTTAGGCACCATAAGTGAAATTCTTGTTTATTGATACATCCTCATGAGATGTCGAATGAACTACTTCCTTTATTATGCATTAAACTTGAGTCTAGAGCATCTAAGTTTCCTGTTTGTAATTCTTCCTATATTGAATGCATTTTGGTGATGAAAATGTCGATGTCAAGTACCAAACTTCACTTTTATGCCTTTTGTGGTCAATAAACGAGTTAATTTCAAATCCATATCAAGCTTCCTATGAATTTTTTAACTATTTGATACCAAATCATGCTAATAAATCTTTGCCAATACTTTCTCACTTGCCCCTTTCCCACTAAATTATAGGATCTTCCTACAGTATTTGTAATTTCTATTTTTCCCATTAGGGTCCTATTATTACTCAAATAATGCAATGAAATCCTATCTATTGTCACTACCAACAAGTATCGTGTATTTCTTCATTTTTACATATATTATTGCCATAGTTTTTCAAGTTGGAGGATTTGAGTAGCAAAAAAGTTGAAGACTAGAACAGGATGACAATAAAAGTAGGACATTTAAAGAACATATTGTCCATCAAATTGTCATTGAAGTTGACAGGAAGTGCTATATTGATTTTCTCCAAATACTATAGCTGGAGTTGAAAAGGTACAATAGAAATACTAAATCAGTGAAATTTAGTAGGCAAGAGTACTAAAGATTCACTTATCCCTTAAGGAGACATTGGAAAGAGGAAGAAAATGTACGGAAGTGTTAGATTCCTCGGTTCATTTATTGAAGTATGATATGTGCTTTGTGTAGGATTTAGTAACATGATGACTCACAAGGAAATCCTCTTTTCCCTTGCTAGAGTTTCTCTCCTTGATAGGTCATATGGTTGCTGTTTATAAAACTCGTCTTTGATAAGCTTTCTGTCAACTATTTATATGGAAAATCTTAACTCTTTTCTTATTCATCGTAATGCCCTTTAAATAGGTTTAATACATGTAGTTTTTAAAAGTAAAATGGATTTTTTATATGATAACTTATTCTCTTAATAAAAATAGAATTATGAAAATAATAGACTTACTAAATAAGATGATTATTGCCTACAAAAAATATCCACTTCAATTACTTCCTAATTGAGCTAGTCTTTTTCCGTATTTTCTTTTCTAAGAATGCACCTTGCATATTAGAGTACTTCATATTCATTTTTAATCTTGTTTGGCAGCTGGTCCCAGCTCCTAGAGACCCTCCCCCTGCGAAATGTAAGTATGTTGAAGCAAACTATATTAGGGGCACATATAGAAACCTCTTTTTGTTTACATTATAGTGATTGTGATAGAGATTTATTTTAATTCATAAAATTGGGCTTATTATGTTATCTGCACAGATTAAGTGGATATGCCCAACTGCCCCAACTCAACCAATTAGTGCTTTTGGTGGCTTCCCATCAACGGCTTGTAAGTTTCCATTGTCTAATAACTTCATTTTTTTTTACCTTGTGTTTCAAATTCACCCTCTTGTGGACGTGTTTTGTATCATAAAATGTAAATTGGAAATCAAGTTAAAGAAAGAAATTTTCCCAAGACCCATTTTGTTCACTTCTTTTTTATTTTGCTAGGATTCCATTTCGAAAGATAGTTTATATTATGTGTATATTTCATGGTTTCACTATTTGTTTTTTCTAAAAGGACCTGATATATTGGAATAACTAAATTTAGGGTTTGATGTGAAAGACTTCTCTGAAGATGCTCCTGATGATTTAGAGGGTTTAGATGCCGCAGCTGCACATGTTGCAAATTTGCTGTCAACTGAGCCAGCTGATAGTAGGTTTCATCTTCATTTCTCTTGCACTCTTGTACTTGATATTATCTACTATTAGAGAATTAACTTCCAATGAAAATAAATTTTATTCTAGTGGTGAATAATTGACTATATCATACTTAATAAATAAATGCAGTGGGCTGTGTCATAACTAAGTAAATAATGCCACTCTGGAAGCGAGTTATCTTTTGCAATCTGGATTCCATTCTAAGTCTATTTCTCTTTTTGCAGTTAGAGTTGGTGTAGGAGGATTCAGCATGGGTGCTGCAGCTGCCTTATATTTTGGGACCTGCTTTACATCAGGGAAGTATGCAAATGGCCAACCATATCCAGCAAATTTGAGTGCAATTGTGGGACTAAGTGGCTGGCTTCCTTGCTCAAAGTTTGCTACTTCCTCTGCATCTTCTCTTGATAAGTAGGCTTCTATATATCTTTCTGTAGTTAATTATTTTAACTGTACATATAGGAGCTTAAGTAACAAACTGGAAGGAGTTGATGGAGCTGCAAGGCGTGCCATGTCCTTACCCATTTTGCTTTGTCATGGAAAAGGTACTCATTGCTCTCATATATGGTTGGTTATATTATCTTGGTTTTCTTAAAAGGGGGAATAGACTTGTTAGAGGCTTTTATTTGAGTCATAAGAAGTGACTTCTTAGTTGGGCTTTGAATCTATCAGTTGTTTATAATGTAGTAGTTAGAAATATTTCTTTCTTTCTTCTTTTTTTTATAAAAAAGTATAGGTGAATATTTATAAAGCTATTAGGAAACCATGTACAATAAGCCCCTTAGGGGAATTACAACTTAACAAAAGAGCAAGAGGGCACTTAAGTAGTTCACTTATAAGGCTATCTAACTACAAGTTAGAGATGTTATAGTGACAATATAGTTTGTAATTCTGGAGATAAGTCATGAAGAATATCATGAACCATGTCAGCTAACCTGCGTTTGAAGATAAACTTTGGAAGGTTGAACCCTTGCTCTCGTGTGCAATTTCCAAATATTATGTGGTTCCGTTGTTTTGAAATGAAATAGATAATCATCCCACATGCCATTGCAAAACAGTGTGGAGTCTCCTTTAATGCTTAGTTTGGTGGAGGAAGCCTAAACTAAAATACTAGGCCAGTCTAAGTAAGGACAGTTGAGGTTGAACAGGTTCAGCAGGTAAGGCTAGAAGAAGAAAGAAGAGAATAATTCTTAATTTTTCTATAAATAGTACAAGGAATATATAAGACAATACAACCCTCATTACGTCCTTAACTTAATCCATTTTTCTGTAAGTAATAAAATCTCAACTAATTAATAGAATATCAACTAATTATCTATAAAGAATCAACTAATTATCTCTAATATTATAGAAATAATCAGCTAATTATCTCTTATTATTTCTATAATATCAACACTCCTCCTCAAGTTGGTGTATAGATATTGATCATGCCCAACTTGCTTACAAGTAACTTAAAATTCTGTCTTAGTTGCCTTTGGTGAAGAAATCAGCAATTTGTTGTGTTTTAGGTACAAATGGTAAGCAAATGAATCCACTTTCAAGTTTTTCTTTTATAAAATGTCTATCAATCTCCACATGCTTCGTCTGATCATGTTGAACTGGATTGTTGGCAATATTGATAGCTACCTTTTTAATCATAAAACAACTTCATTGGGTGCTCCATTGGTTTCTTTAGTCCTTCCATTGCTCTTTTAAGCCAAATTATATCACAAATTCCTTGAGCCATTGCCCTATATTCTGCCTCCACACTACTTCTAACTACCACACTGAGTTTTACTCTTCTAGTTTACGAGATTTCCCCACAAATATGTGCAATACTTAGAAGTTGATCTTCTGTCAGTAAGAAACCCTACCCAGTCTGCATCAGTGTGGACGTCAACTCTCCTTTGATCACTTTTCTTGAAGAATAATCCTTTTCCTGACGTTTCCTTTAAGTATCACAAGATTTTGTACACTGTACTCTATTCCTTTCGACATGAGTGCAAATCCTTCAACCTTTGATTTGGTGTTGCCAATCATCACTTTCTGTCACATCTCCTCTCTCCTTACTTATGAGAAAACCTCTCCAACAGAGGGTTAAGGCTTTCTTCCCAAAATTTAGACCATGACTTCATCAAATTCTTGATTCAATCCTGCAATAAAAATATAAACTCTATCGTTTTCCTTCCTTTTTTTTTTTTAATCTCGAACACTATTATTCGGACACTCCCAATCATCTTCATAACATAGTTCCAATTCTTGCCACAAAATTACAAGTTTTTTATGAAACAATGTAGCATCGCGGTTTCCTTGCTTGGCCTTCCATAGCTTCTCTGTTAGTTTGAAAAATTTGAGAAGAATCTTCAATGCTAGAATACATCTCTCGAACTGCATCCTATACATGTTTAGCTGTTGGCATAAACATATGAGGTTTTCTAATTGCAAGTTCCATGTAATTAATCAACCAAGTTATGATCAAAGACTTTTCAGACCTCCATACTAGCATATCAAAGACTTTGCAGCCATTCCAGGTAATTCTGACTATTCAACCAGTGATTCGTCAATTGAAAAGGCGAATTTGCGCCAAGAAGATCGCAGTTACATTCTACGTTACTTATCATAACACTAGGATTAGTCACACTCGAATTGCTGAAATCGACGTTGGAGGAGTTTCTTCATTGGCCAGTCATCACTAAGCGATAGTATATTTATGACTAATTTGAACGAAGAAAGGAAAAAATATTGTAGAAGAGTCGTGGCTCTGATACAATGAGGAAAGAAGATATACTAATTCTTCCTTAATTTTTTGGTGAATAGTACAAGGAATATATAGGACAATACAACCCTAATTACCTCCTTAAATTAAGAAGAATCTATTTATTCCTCTAAGTAATGAAATCTCAACTAATTAATAGAATATCAATTAATTATTTATAGAGAATCAAGTAATTATCTCTATTTTTGTAATATCATTGATTATTTCTATAATATCAACAACGTGGTTCCTTTGTTTTCAAATGAAATAGATAATCATCCCAAATGCCATTGCAAATAGTTTGGAGTCTGCTTTAGTGCTTATTTTGTTGAGGAAGCCCAAGCTAAAATGCTATGCCAGTCTGAGTAAGGACAGATGAGATTGAACAGGTTCAGCAGGTAAAGCTAGAATGGTTGTATAAAAGGGCATTTGAGATAAAGGTGATGAAAATCAAAACAGTGGTTTAGGAGAAGTTATTTCCTAATCATAAAATAGGAAACAAGAGGATATCATGGATATTTACTTTAGGAAATTGCTGTAAATAGGGGATATTGCTGTAAATAGGAACTATTTTAGTTACCTAAAATTAGGCTAGGACTTGTTTATATATTTAAAGGCACTTACTATGCAAAATAAGAAAAAAGATTACTTTTTTCTTCATGGGATCAGAGCGCAGGACGCTATAACTCTTGGTTTCTTTCTTTTTTTGACACTTACTTGGCCTTCATTGCCAATAGTGCCTTTTGGAAAATAGATGACTGTAAGCTGTTATCAGCAAAAACCCCAACGTGGAGGTCTCTTCCTCGTCTGAAATCTCCTCTGTTAGTAATCCCAAAATGTACACCCCTACCCATATTGGTGAATTACACACCTTGCTTCCATCTTACCAACTCAATGGTAAAAACTACCTCCAATGGTCACAAATGGGTAAGACTTTCCTTAAGGGCAAGGGAAACTTTGTCGCCTATTAGGACCTGCTCTTGCTGTTTCGAATCCCAAGTTTGAGGTGTGCGATGTAGAGGATTCCTTAATTATGTCATGGCTTTGGAACTCTATGGAACCAAACATTAGAGGCTCATACATTTTCCTCTCATCTACTAAGGAGATATGGGATGCTGTTACTGAATCTTATTCTAAGGTAAATGATGCCTCTTTAATTTATGAGATTAAGACCATAATCTCATCTTCGAAGCAAGGTATGCACTCTGTCACTGAATAGTACAATATGATGAAGAGTCTTTGGCTTAAGTTGGATCATTATCATCATCATCATCTTCATCACACCCAGTTCGAATTTCCGCACTGAAGCTGGGTCTGAGGAGGTCGATAGTACGCAGCCTTACCCCTACATAGTAGAGAGACTGTTTCCGGTAGACCCACATGCAAATGAGACAATACAAAAAATGATGCAGGTTACAGAGAAAATAGGTAAAACAACATCAATACATAGAAATCATAATAAAAATAACAAAAGATATAGATATATATAAAATAATGAAAACAAGACTAATAGTAATAACACTAAAAATGCTAATAATAATAATAACTAATACAAAAATGAAAAGACAATAAATAATTAAATAATAAAAAATTATATTATAATAAGAATAATAATAATAAAGGGAAAACTAATAAAAATAAGAAAATTAATAAATAATAGAATAAGAAAATAGCAATAAAAGAAAACTAAGATAAACAAGACATACCTCACAAGACCCAAATATACATCGTCACTATTAGAAGAAAAAGGAATACATACCTCAACCGACGACGACGACGATGGCAGGCGATGGAAGAAAACGACGACGATGGCAGACATAAGGATAGAACACAAAACGCAAAATCCAGATCTAATGCCAAACATAGGTAATGACGCAAAATCTAGATCTAATTTCAAATTTACATGACGCAAAACCCATAATCTAATACCAAATTCATAGATAAAACTCGGAAAAATCCTAGATCTAGAGAATCTCATGGTAATTTATCAAAAAAGAAAACAAAGATGACTTATCAAAGACCACAGATCTGGAAAGAATCGGTCACCTGAATGAAAGAATATACTGCTTACCAAAAAAAATATTATGCAATTTGATAGGGATTTTCCACACTAGATCAAGAAAAAGAAGAGAAGATAACAGTCTTAAGTATGACAGACGATCCATGTACCTATAACAGCGGTTGCAGATGGGTATTGCTCAACTTCAAACGAGAGACTGAAACAAGGTCTTACCGGATTAACTCGTCCATTGCTTTTCTCCCCTTCCTGAGTGCCTTCTCTCAGCCTTCATAATATTAAGTACTCCTTCAATCATGAGCGAATCACAAGACATTCTTTTAATAAGAGAGAGAAGGCATTTATGAAAATATTTGAATCATTATCAAAATCTTAAAATGCAATGCAGTGATGAAAATGTCAAATTACAAAAGTTTGTAGCAAGGGAAAGAATCTTTGAATTCTTAGCAAGTCTTAATGTTGAATTTGACCAACTTTGGGTTTAAATACTTGGCAAAGACCCTTTATCGTCTTTGAATGAGGCCTTCTTACTCATCCGAGCAAAAGAGAGCTGGAGAATTGTGATGTTGGAATCCAAGTTTGCTGACTAGCTAGCATTCATGTCTATGAAAACCAACAAAGAAGCCCTTAACTACCACCAATAGAATCCTTAAAATAAGGGAGCTGTCTGGTGTAGTTTTGTAAGAAGCCTTGTCACACTAGAGAGAGCTGCTGGAAGTTACATGGGAAGCCACAGAAAGCACAAAAACAAGGGAAAAACAAGAATGGACAGGCCAAAGCTCACATCATTGAACCTACAAACTTTGGAGATTCTAGTCAAGCTAGATTAGAACCAAAAGGACTTAAAAAAGAATAGACTAAGTGCCTAAAGAGCATTCTGAATTCCCTAGAAGGTGTTGGTGCATCATGTTCATTAGCCAAGTCAAGTGATTTTTCTAATTTTCATACTCTTAGTGCCTCATTAGTGTCTCCTAGGGATTCTTGGGTCGTAGATTCAGGTGCTACAGACCATATGACTACCTCTCATCATTTTTTTATTTCTTATAACCCCTGTCCTAGTAACAGAAAAATTAAAATTGCAAAGGGCTCTCTTATTCCTGTTGCAGGTCAAGGAACCATTCCTTTGTCCCATCTTCTCTTGAAAAGAGTACTACATGTTCCCAACAGTTTCCATTGTGATGTGTGTGAGTTTGCCAAACATTGTTGTACTTCCTTTCCTTTGACCAATAATAAATCTGAATTTCCTTTTACTTTGTTTCATTCTGATATATGGGGACCTTCAAGGATATCGAATGTGTCGGGAGCTAAATGGTTTATTACCTTTATTAATGATTGCACAAGGATCACGTGGGTCTTTCTCATGAAAAACAAATCGGAGCTCAATCATATTTTTCCTAACTTCTTCCATATGATAAAAAACCAGTTTGGGGTGAGCATAAAAGGGGTCAGGAGTGATAATGCCCGGGAATACTTTAATCAAACCTTATCTTCTTTATTTGAACATGAAGGCATTATCCATTTTTCATATTGTGTTGATACACCTCAACAAAATAAATGGCTGAGCGTAAAAATAGACATTTACTTGAAGTCACTAGAGCATTATTATATCAAATGAATGTCCCTAAACACTATTGGGGAGAGGCTGTTTTAACTGGAGTTCACTTGATAAACAGATTGTCTTCACGACCTCTAGAGTTCAAAACATCGATAGAAATGCTCCATAATTTCTTCCCCAGCTTTAATATAAATAGTCTAACCCCAAGGGTGTTTGGGTGTGTTAGTTTTGTTCATATTCATACTCACAATAGGGGAAAACTTGACCAAGGAGCCCTAAAGTGCATCTTTGTTGGCTACTCTCCAACACAAAAAGGGTATAAATGTTTGTATCCTCCCTCGCATAAATTCTTCATTTCCAAGGACGTGTCATTTGTTGAGAGTCAATCTTTCTTCCCTAATACTTATCTTTCGGGGGAGATAGGGAATTCTGTGGAAGATAAGTTTAGGGAAACTGACTTCTTACTTGATTTATCTTTCTCAAATACACAGACTGAGTCAGCCACTACTGTCCCTGCACCACCTAACCAATCTAACCAAAATAAGTCAGAAAGTGCCCAACCAGATACATCAAAAAATACTACACCTATCCCTAACAAGCCTCTCTTAGTCTACTCATGAAGGAATGCTATCCAGACCTTGCCAGAGCAAGCTCAAGGATCTAACCTGGAATCAGGTACTGAAATACAAAACCTTGAGCTTGATGATTTGTATGTTCCTATAGCTCTTAGGAAGGGCACACAAACATGCACTAAGTACCCAATTTCACACTTCACTTCACTTGACAAATGTTCTACAAGCCATAGGTGTTTTCTTACAAAAATAAATTCAGTTTCCACACCACACACACTTGATGAGGCACTTAGGGAGAGGAAATGGAAAATGCCATGGATGATGAGATGAGGTAGTGTTGCTTGCAATCTGTTTGCCAGTATCTTGGAAATTACTTTGTATAACACATTACGACAAGTCATGGGACTATATTTATCGAGTGAGGAAGGGTTGGGGGTTTTAGGGACCAAACCGAATGAAGGTTTTGTTGAGTTTGGCGAGGAGCTCACCTGAGTTGATGAATTCTTGAACAGTTTTTGGTCACCATTGGACTTGTTATGCCCCATGTAGCTTGGAAGAACTTGGCATTAAAGCCATTTAGGGTAGGAGACTTGTCTGGCTGAAAGGAAAATGATGTGCTTCTAATTTAATCAACAAATAACTCCTTGGGCAGAGTAGTGACGTGAATAGGGTTGATAGCATTTCTTGCAAAATTTGCAAGCTCAATTGGAATATTAGAGACATAGTGGGAGCACTCCAAGAGAGATTTAAAATAAAAGTGAGCTAGTTCCTTGAGGTCATTCTGAGCTGAGATACTATTACCATCTTGATCTTGCGGTGACAAGATTCTATCTCTATTTCTACTCCCTTGGATGAAGTTGTGGAAATATCTAGAGTTTCTGTCCCCTTTTTGTAACCATACAATCCTTGCTTTTTGTCTGAGCTGGGAGTTATAGGCTGCTAAGGCTGAATGTTACCTGTTCAAAGCTTCAGCTTCGAAGGATTTAGCTTTAGGGTCATCACGGTACTTTGACAGGTATTCTTGCAACCTGTTAAGATGATCAAATGTTTCCCTTTTAGCCATTTGTTAAAGGTCAGAGCTGGTTTTCAATAATTCTTTACATCCTGCTCTGATGAATTTCAGCTTCTGCATACATTGGAAGGCAACAGTCCCATTAAGTTATTTGTTCACAGCTTCAACAAGAATTACACTAAGGAGGGGGTGAGTTAACAAAGAGTTGAAGAATCTAAATAGACCATTTTTGTATTCATTACGAATCTTGATATCAATTTCCATGTATGAATGGCCAGAGATCAAGTTAGAGCCAAAATGAGCTTGACTAAGAGGCATGGTTCTGATTCCGGGGCCATTGATTAGGCATCTGTCCAGTTTCCTTCTGATTGGCCCTATTCCCAATTTGTTTACTACTCCAAGTGAAAAGGGGGCCAGTGAATCTAAGGTCAGTGAGACCAAACCTTGCAGTGAAGTTGGTAAGCTCATGGAAACAGTTTTGTAGGTTTTTAAACTTGCTTTCAGTCTCTAAAAGGGCAAGAGTACAGTTGAAGTCACCAATCAACATCCTAGGAGAATGTATCGCTGCCCCAATCCTCGGTAAATCATTTAAAAAGATTGCCTCTGAAATTTCCAATTAGCTGCAGTTATGAAGATAGGACAGTTGGATTGCTTCACAAGAAGTTCACAATGAATGAATTGGTCAGAAGAGCATCAGTTGACTGGATGAAGCACCAAGGGATAAAATGCTACAACGCTACCGTTAGGGTGATCAGCATGGTTGGTGAGTCTAGTCTAGTTCTTCTGCAGGAACCACAAGCCTCTATTATAACTATCCTCTTTTATTTTGGCCTTTAACAGACCAACAAAATTTGTCCTTTTGATTTCCATTAGGTCTTTAAGGCCTAGTTATCGCCCCTGTTATTCCAAGTTAGTCTCTTCATGAGCTAAGCCTGGCTTTTCCCCTTTTCCTTCCAGTTTTACTACTAGTAGGTCCAGGTTCAAAACCATCAGTCTGGAGATTGCATAAGTAGGGGAGTTGGCGAAGAGGAGTGGGTTACCCCCCTGCTCAGTTGTATCATTTCCATCTGGCGATATTGGACTAGATTCTTTTCTATTCTGGGTTGAGCCCTCTGGTGTTAAGGATCTCAGTATTCTTGTCATTAGTAGTGGTGGAGTGAGAGGTATTCACAGGCTCCTTGTTCTCCTCAGTTCATATGTGAACAATCTCCTGTGGTTTAGGTTCAGGGGGAGCAGTTGAATCATGGTTAGCTTGCACCTGACTTTTAGGCCTCCACACCCTTGACAAACCATTTCTCAACGGTTTCCAGGAATAGGATAGCGGGATTGAGTGCTGCTCAAGTTCACCTTTCCCATTGTAACGCATAATCCACAGAGAGTCTGGGAGATTCTTCTCAAGTTCAACCTCAACACGTATGTGACCAAAACCAATTCTTTTAACATTAACTATATTTTCAGTAGCTCAGCCTTAACAAAGACCCATATTCCAGTGGAACATGGTGTATGTGCACCCATAATGGAATAGCTTTCAAGCTTGTTTTATCCAGCAACAGCATATTCCCATTTCCTGAGAAAGAGAGGCTTGCCCTGGATGTGCCAAGGGCCAAGATCCAATATTTTATGTGCCTGCTCTTCAGTGGGAAACCTGAAGATTTAAAAATCGTCTTCACTTACCAAGGTGCTGATTAGACCTAATTCTTCCAGTTAGAGGAGGCCCATTGATTGACAAGTGGGAATGTCAGCCTCTTGTCTATGAACCATCCTACAAGTGAGCATTTCCATTTCAGAGCTCTCTGTTGTAGGACATGTGACGTAGGAGTGATAGGAGCATCATTCTCCTTAGGTAGAATATACCTGTTACCAAAGGATTCTAGGTCCTTGAGGACTTTATTCCATGCAAGCTTTGTGGTTGGCGAAGAAGGCTGACTGGAAGCATGTCCAGAGGGTTGGAGGGGTCGGGCAAGACCAACGGAGAAGTGGAGGAAGAGCTATCCTTGTTAACTTACATTTTACCAATAACGGTAATTTCTCAAATTTACAAGGAACGCAGGAAAAGAAGACTTGATCTAAGTGATTGTTGCATTCAACAGCACTAAGGATCCCATTCAAGCTATTTAAAGATGATATGATTTTAGTTAGATCTACGAATTGCCTTTAATTAATTTATTAAATCAGCCTTCAATATGCAGTCTGTATGTTTGATAAAAATCAAGTAATTTCAAGTCACTGGAAAGGTATCCTCGATGATTTAACATACACAATGTGATTCCAATTTAAGAATAAGTACATGCATGCACCAATCATTGTCTGTCCTAGGAAGGGATTTTTGTTCTTCTAAATATGACACTTGCCAATTATTCTCCAGTTCTTTGGTTTACCTAAGCATCCCAATGTCTGGCATATATATATTTTATATGATTGGTACTCAACAGGGTTTTGAAATGTTAATTTGGCATTTTTGCATTTGGTTTAGTATGAACTTGAGTTAATACTCTTTCAAGTTAAATATTACAACAGAAGTATTATATCAGGTGTGTTAAATATTTTATAAAGATTGAAGACAGTCTATCAGTTATGTTAGATGCTTGAGACTTTATAGTCTACTTTTGCATCGCTTGATGGTTTATCTTGCACCACTTTTGGTCACTGCTTAATGATATTGTTTGATTTGGCATAGGAGATGATGTTGTTCCTTACAAATTTGGTGAGAAATCCTCAAGGGTTTTGGGCTCAACAGGATTTCAGGATGTCACGTTCAAAGCATACAATGGGTATGTAATGGAAAATACCCCTTAAAAATATCTGTTATGATTCTTCGTTTTTCCTTTTTATAACACGGGGGTTCAAACCCAGGCCTGATCTAAGGGGGCTGGGAATATATGACGCACGTAAGCGTAATGTCTATTCTGAATTTGTTACTTACCCATGCAGACTTGGACATTACACAATTCCGGAGGAGATGGATGAGGTTTGTGCTTGGATAACTTCAAAATTGGGCCTTGAAGGCTGATCTTTGTTGTTTGTTGCCATAGCTTCCTGGAGCGGAGCTAGAATATTTTCTTTTTACCGGTACAAGAAACAAAATTCAGTAGCCAAAACTGGTCCTGCTTGTTATTTACGACAGATTGTTTCATCAGTAACCTATTGGTTCTGATGCATTTAGTTCCTTTTAGGATATTCCTCATTTTACAAGCTATACTAATGGCATGGATTCATATGACAGTCTTCGGATTGTAAATCCTACAGCTTGCGGAAATGTCGCTTGAAAATTTCTCCCTGAAAGTTCATTTCTTTACAGTGATCCCCTTTTTGTTTCACTTCTGTGGTGCCTGTTAGCTACCTTGTTCTGAAGTAGATGATTGCAAGCTTATAAAGACAAATTTGTCCACATAGGAAAGTAACGAAGAATCCCGAGATCGGCTTTTTGAGATTTTTTTTTTGACGGAAAGTACGTACAATCCTTGAATATTAACAAATTGAAGTGACTAATGCGTCTTATAAACATTTAACAAAATGAAATGACTCGATGCTTAAAAACTACCGGCACCATTAATTCAGCAACATTAGTTCAATGATATTGAGAGGAAGCTAGGGAATGTTATAAAAGCTCCAGGAAGTGGATCTCTCCTTGACGTAGATCCTTTCAACATCTCTCTTGTAAAAGCAAGAGTTTGAACGAAATTTCCAGTTACTCTGGAAGAATGTTCTTAGGTGATGAATCTCCAGAGTAAGACAATTCGTGAAACGGTCTTCTAAGATTTTTTATTTGAATCTGCTCACATGAAATCCACACTATCTCGTGGAGTAGCAAGAGTAGTGTAGTTATTTCTTCTTTCTCCCTTGCCTGACCTGAAACCTGTTACGAATACCGGACTGAGAGGGACGGGTAAGCAAGAGGAGTGCAGAATATGGCAAGTGTTTAGTCGATTGCATCTAGAAAACAAATTAATGCTTGGTAGTCTTAAAATGTACAAGGACAACATACCTGTCTGGGTAAAAGCTATCTGATATAATCATAATGGTTCCTTAACCTGTTTTTAGGAACCAGAAAGCTTCTAGTTCTATTACATCAACTACAATGATAAGCGCAAGCAATCACTGTTCAAAACCAGTCCAATGCTTATGGGACTGAAATTATATTTATTCCAGCTTCTGATTTTGCTTATCCATGCAGTAAAATTTTATAAAAGAACCAACACCATTTAACTTGCCAAAAGCTAGGATTAAAGAATATGTAAACACCAAATAGAGGTACACTCCCATCCTCCCAATACATCGTATCAGATAATCGCAACGATCACCACACACACTGTCAAAAATGACAGCTGAGAATGAGATAGAGGCTGAGGTAGCTGCAGCAGCCCAATACTCCACAATTGCAGGTACCTTAGAGGTAATAGGTCGATTTATGGCAGCTGGAACACTCTATTTTGTAGGTGTCCGCAAACGCTCAATTCTAAGGCCCTATTTCTTTCAAAAGTGAAGGTTAAAGTTTTAAAAAGTGCAATGAGATTCTGATATTCGGTATCATACGCAGATGGGGAACTAATGTCACCAACAGAGCACTTTTCAAACTTCTTAGTGGCTTTGGTAATGGGGTAGAGTTCTAGAAACTGGACATGCGCCATTACCCTTGTTGTCATGATCATTCTACGATTCTTACCATCAATTTTGTCTCTCTTGCAGAAAGAAGAAATTGAAAAATAATTGATGAGAGAGACTTGTCCCTGTTTCCACAATCCTTTGGGCTCGTACCATTCGCTTGTTGAAATTAAGATGGGCACCAAAGCCGGTAATATTCACTATGCCTTCAAATTTATACTGTGTATGACAATCTCAGATTTATACTGTGTATGACAATCTAAGATGTAAAGGAAACGAGAGTAAATTTAAATGAGGAAATGAAAGGAAAGGAAAAGAAGTGAAATTTAATT
>JAOSBM010000204.1:11663186-11675205 GCA_027568955.1 Erythroxylum tenue | reverse complement strand
GAGGTTTAATTTCCCTCTCTTTACTTTCCTTTCTTTTATTAATTAATTAACCATACAAGGGAAATTTAATTAATTTCCTTTCCATTACTCCCAATTCCTTCCCGTTCCTTTGAAACATACACAACATTAATGATTTTCCTGCTAATATGGATGGAGTTGAAGATACAAGTATAAGATGATTAAATCAATATGTGGAATGGAAGCTTAAGATGATAAAAGAAGAATTGTAGAAGCTTCACATGAACAAAGTCAATAACACTAATTTATCAGTTGATCAAGTCAAGGACAATTTGAACAACATTCAAAATTCATTACTCCTACAACCGACATGCACAATACTGAGGCAAAAGGAGAAATTGGCTCTAGATAATTATTACTCCTTGTTCAAAAAGATAGAAAAAAGAGAAAAATTCAACTGGTTAAAGGATGACGAATTCAAGTTCTTCTACAATGCAATATTGAGTAGAACAAATTAAAACATGATTTGCGCTCTCTCCTCTGTCAACGACACAATATACAATGAGCAATCAATTTTCAAGGATGCAGCCTTTAACCACCTTAGCAACTTCTAGGAGCTTCCAACTTTTCTCAATCTGTCCTTCAGCAGCTAAAAGCTTTCACCCCTGAGGTTATTTCCCAATTGCTTTAGGAAGACCTCATCAAACTTGTAACTGGAACTAACGTTAGCGATGACAATTAGGCCCAGCTAACATTGAAGTCAATGACCGTGTAAGAGACAAATCATCTTTGTGTGTGGACAACAACCTGGACAGAAAAACAAGGCCCAAGTCTAATATCCATTCAGCTCAGCCCAACAACTCAGCTTCCTCACAATAACAGAATACACATGTAACATAGACAATAATCTCACGATTCTGTTATAACAACCTCTAGCTGTACAGATATATAAATTCTTGTATATATACTCAATCAATGAATGGAAAAAGTGTGGCAATTACATCATAAAAATTGTTTCATCATCTGTTACATGGTATCAAAGCTACAGAGGACAAACATCCATGGCTCACATTTCAGAAGCTTCCTCTTCTGCCAATCACCCTTCTGATTCTCACAATCAAACCACCACAGCCATGCCTTCCCTTGATTTCTCTTCCCTTGCCAAAACCCTCAATTTCAACTTACCCATTAAGTTGGATCGAAATAATTTTATTAACTGGCGTGCACAGGTTCTAGCAGCCATACGTGCCTTGGAGCTTGAAGCATTCATCACCCCAGGCATTTTCCCACCAACTCCAGTGGTCCCTTCATCTTCTGCAACTCAACCTATATCAACTTCAGATTTCAGAGAATGGAAACGTGCTGATCAGCTTCTTCTCTGCTGGTTATTCTCCACTATTGGTGATGAGGTGATTGGGCAGGTCAACACTTCTTCTACCTCCCTGGAGGTATGGTAAACTCTTGAGCGATTGTATGCACAGACATCCATGGTTCGTGTCTTGCAGCTCAAGCAACAGCTATCTACAATACAGAAAGGTGCTCTTAGTATTTCAGAATATATGCAGAGGATTAAAACAATTGGAGACTCACTTCTAATTGCAGGACATCAAGTCCCTGAGCATGAACTCATTCTAAGTGCTCTAAATGGATTAGGACATGAATATGATCCAGTGGTTGTTTTTCTTACTCATACTATGAAATCTTCTACTTTACAAGATACTCAGTATACTTTAATGATGCATGAGACTCGGATTGAACAACTAAATACTATATCTACACAGCCTACTGCTATTATGCCCTCAGCTAACATTGCTTCTTATCATACAAATCATAGATTGACATCTCATGGAAACAGATCTGGTTATAGAGGCAGAGGAGGTAGAGGCAGAAATGGTAGATGGTCTGGATCTGGAAGAATCTTCTGTCAGTTGTGCCAAAAGCCTGGTCATGATGCTCTTAAATGTTATAAACGGTTTGATCAAACATGGCAAGGGTCACAGAATTCATCTAATTGGCAACAACAATATCAGTCTCCCAATGTTTCAGGTAGCCCTCAACATCACAGATATGGTCCACAGACATTCATTGCTCACAATCAGCCACCATCCTATACTCCCACGGATCCTGGAAGTGACTCAACCTGGTTTGTTGACAGTGGTGCTACCCACCATGTCACCCCTGATTTGAACAATCTCACAAACAGCACTGCATATGGAGACAAGGATCATCTCACTGTGGGAAATGGTAATACTCTCTCCATTGCTCATACTGGCTCCTCTTTCATTCATTTTCCTGATCACAAACACACACCTTTAGCCTTAAAAGAAATTCTTCATGTTCCTCAAATAACCAAGAACCTTTTGAGTATCTCTAAAATCATAAAAGATAACCAAATCATAGTAGAATTTACTGACCATTATTGCTTGTTCAAGGACAAAGTTTCAGGGAAACTTCTGCTTAGAGGAGTGCTTTGAGATGGGCTCTATAGCTTTAAAGCTACTCCTCCATCACAGTCTGCATTTTCTTCTTTTTATGGTTTACCTAAAGCCCATTCTCCTCAAAATCTTACTACTAATGTATTCAGCAAATGTGAAGTTTACAATCTTCAAAAATCTGCAAATGTTTGGCACACTAGACTTGGGCATCCCTCCAAAAATGTACTGGACTTGGTTTCAAAATCAATGAATTTACAGTTTGATTCTAGCAATCTTCAATTCTGTAATTCGTGTAAGCAAGGCAAATTACATCAACTTCCTTTTCTTACACATGATATTACTGCCACTAAACCTCTTGAACTTGTGTATTCAGACATTTGGGGACCCTCTCCCCACATCTCTAGTGAGGGTCACAGATATTATCTCATCTTCATTGATGCATACTCACGGTTTACATGGTTTTATCCTCTTAAACTTAAATCAGAAGCTCTGTCCACATTCATTCGGTTCAAAACTCACATTGAACTACAATTTGACCACAAAATAAAAGCAATTCATACAGACAATGGGGGGGAATATACAACCTTTTTACCCTTCTCAATCAAACTGGTATTCTTCATCGCTTCAGCTGCCCCTACGCTCACCAACAAAATGGTGTTTCTGAAAGGAAACACCGTCACATTCAAGAAACTGGTTTAACCCTACTTTCTCATGCCCAAATGCCTCTCACTCTCTGGCTTGAAGCATTTTCCACTGCAGTTTTCTTAATCAATAATCTTCCCACACCCCATCTCCATAACAAATCACCATTTGAACTTCTATATCACAAACCCCCCAATTATCTCCTTTTTAAAACGTTTGGTTGTAGTTGCTACCCCTACCTACGGTATTACTCCAAACACAAGCTTAATTTTCACACTTCTAAATGTGTCTTCTTAGGGTATAGTTCTCTTCACCGTGGCTATAAATGTCTCAGTCCATCCGGTAAGATCTTTATTTCTCGTCATGTTGTTTTAAATGAGAGTGGGTTCCCTTATTCTTCTCTTTTTCTTTCTCAATCTCCTTCTCCATCCCCATCTACTAGCTTACCTCTCTCTGTTTTAGCTCCTGCTGTTAATTTTCAGGTTCCATCTCCAAGCACTCCACTTGCAACAAGTTTACTTGATCTGCCTCCTTGCACCAGCAATAATTCTCAGGTAAGTCCTCTTTCTCCCTCTCCTATTTCTTCTCCTCCCATCTCTTCCTCTTCTGCCCTTCCCCAGCCACCTACTGCTAGTCTTCCTCCACCTCCATCTCCTCCTCCTCCACCTCAAAATATCCATCCCATGCAAACCCGATCCAAGCTTGGTATCTTCAAACCTAAAACATATTCTGCTGCCTTAACCTCTTGCCCTACCTCAGAACCTACCTCAGTCACCCAAGCTCTTCAAGATCCTATGTGGCATCAAGCTATGCAGGCTGAAATTTCTGCCCTCCATCACAACCGGACTTGGAGCTTAGTCCCTTATGATCCTACCATGAACATCCTGCCTACTAAGTGGGTTTTTTGCACCAAATATCATGCTGATGGGTCTGTGGACAGATTTAAAGCACGCCTTGTTGCCAAAGGGTTCAAACAAACCCCTGGGATCGACTATTCTGAGACTTTCAGTCCAGTAGTCAAGGCCTCCACCATTAAGGTGGTTTTCTCTCTTGCCGTTTCCTACAATTGGGACATCCAACAGCTTGACATCAATAATGCATTCCTCAATGGTGATCTTCAGGAAGTGGTATACATCAGTCAACCTCAGGGTTTTGTCAGCTCTACTCACCCTGATCATGTTTGTCGCCTCTCCAAAGCTCTCTACGGCTTGAAGCAGGCTCCTAGAGCTTGGTTTCAGACACTGAAGACAGCCTTCAACAATTGGGGCTTTGTTAACTCCAAATCCGACCCCTCACTCTACTTCTACAGGCACAACAGTATCCTTCTCATCGCCTTAGTCTATGTGGACGACATTCTCCTCACCGGGAACAGTCCGGCAGCTATCCAAGATCTTATTGCTAAGCTTCACTCACAGTTTGCTCTCACCACACTGGGAAGTATCAATTATTTTCTGGGATTTGAGGCTTACCGTAATGAGACCGGACTGTATCTCTCTCAGAGTCAGTATGTGCGTGACCTACTTCACCGTGCCAACATGTCTTCTTCCAAGCCTTGTGCTACTCCTCTCTCCACCGGATCCAAGCTCTCTCTCCATGATGGTCTTCCTTTCTCGGATCCTTCGTTGTATCGCAGTATAGTTGGGCCTCTTCAGTATCTCTGCAATACAAGACCCGACATCAGTTATGCGGTCAATAAATTGAGTCAGTTCCTCATCAATCCATTGACTACTCACTGGATTGCTCTCAAAAGAGTTCTTCGTTACCTTCAAGGGACTGCTGATTTAGGGCTTCACTTTCGGCCCTCCTCTTCTCCGCTTCACCTTCATGCCTTCAGCGACTCTGACTGGGCTAGCTCGTCTGACGATCGGAAGTCTACCAGCGGTGGCTGCGTCTTCCTCGGGGGGAATCTTATCTACTGGAACTCGAAGAAACAATCGATTGTGGCTCGCTCCAGTACTGAGGCAGAGTATCGGGCGCTTTCCCATGTCTGCACCGAACTCATATGGCTTCGTTCTTTCCTCACCGAACTCGGCTTCACCTCCTCCCAGAAACCCATCATCTGGTGCGATAATAACAGTGCTCGATCCTTAGCTCACAATCCCGTTTTTCACTCCCGCACCAAACACTTTGAACTGGATCTTCATTTTATTCGGGACAAAGTTTCAGATGGTGTTTTGGAAGTAAAATATGTCAGCACCACAGATCAAGTAGCTGACTTGCTTACGAAGCCCTTGACAGCCACACGATTTACTTATCTCATCTCCAAACTCAACCTTATCCCTAATCCCAGGTCTCGTTTGAGAGGGGCTGTAAGAGACAAATCATCTTCGTGTGTGGACAACAACCTGGACAGAAAAACAAGGCCCAAGTCTAATATCCATTCAGCTCAGCCCAACAACTCAGCTTCCTCACAATAACAGAATACACATGTAACATAGACAATAATCTCACGATTCTGTTATAACAACCTCTAGCTGTACAGATATATAAATTCTTGTATATATACTCAATCAATGAATGGAAAAAGTGTGGCAATTACATCATAAAAATTGTTTCATCATCTGTTACAGACCGAGCCTCAGGCCGGGTTCAAGCTTGTTTTTAGACCTTTATATACAAAATGACATCGTTTTGTTTAAAACGATGTTGTTTTGGCATTTTAAATTGAAAAAAATTGGTAAGGCTAAGTCAGGCTCGGGCTACCTCAGGCTTGATTGGGTCCCTTGGCTCGGCTCATTGCCTTTTGAAGCTTCTTAAAAACGGACTTTTCTAATTAAAGGGTTTAAATTGATCCTTTCCAAAGAATCTATCAAACATTGAGCAAGCTCTATTCTCTATGAATCCTGACAAATCCCTTGACCCTAATGGCTTCGGTACCCACTTTTTTCAGAAAACTTGGCATTTAACTAGACCTATAGTGACTAATGTTTCAAAGAATTTTTCATAAATGGAACAATGCTCACTAAATTAATAACAATCATCTCTACTTAGTCCTAAACATCTCCAGCCCAAGTTCGCTAAATGAATTGAAATCTTCTAATGCAATGTGGTCTACAAGATCATTTAAAAAGTACTTGTTTCAAGACTTAAGGTGGCATTGAATGGATTTATCAACAAACACGAAGGAATTTACTTGGAAGGAAGATCAATTAGTGAGATTCAGCTTCTTACTTAAGAGGATATAAAAACAAAAACCCTAACAGGAGATGCTCAATAAAAATAGACTTTAAAAAATTTTGATTCATTAAGCTAAAGATTTATCCTTGATGTTCTATAAGCCTTTGGTTTTCTAGATAAGTGTATCTATTGGATTGAGAGTTGTGTATGCACTTCATCATTCTCATCCTAGTACATGATGAAACAAACAAACAAACATTTTAAAAGATTAAAGGCTTAAGGAAAGAAGGTTCGTTATTCCCAACCTTTTCATCACTTGTATAGAAATCCTAACCTTATTTATTATATATAGGGTTAAGTAAAGAAAGGAGTTTAAGTATCATTGCTAGTGCAAGGAAGTAGGAATCACCTATCTTTTGCTGCTAATGTCATGCTTCTTTATGGGGTTCACCTCTTTTCTATTAGTTTATTAATGGACTTAGACACTTTAGTGAGTACTTAGGCCCTATTATTAACAAGAGCAAGAGTTACATTTATATCTCCTCTTATTTTAGCAATCTCTCTAATGCACTTGCTTCTTGTTTAGGTCTCATCTAAAATTTACTCTTGGAATTCCCATCTCTTATAAGAAACTCTCTTACCAAGATTGTTTACTTCATTAGCAAGTTAATCAATCACTAGAACAATAAGTTGCTTTCATACACAACCATACTATTGAAGTTTAATTTAAACTTATCTATACTGCAAATATACAAATCATATCTTATAGTACAAAAAGTATCGTTCTCACAAGGATTGTATTAGTTGCTTAAAAATTCTTGTAACACTTTGTTTAAGGTTAAAAATGTTGGATCGAAAATAAAAGTATGCAAGATTTATCTAAAACGGTAGATTTCAAAACTTTTTCGAAATCAAAATGCTGCAGAAATAACATAACCAAATCGACATGTTTAAACCATACATGATACGACATAAGGAAAATAATTTACATAAGAACAAGGTGGTAGAAATATACCGACTCCTTGCTACAGCTTTGACTCCTCGCTTTTGTATCCTCTCCGAATTCTTGCTATAGCTTTGACTCTTTTGTATCCTTTCCTTTGTCAATGTATCCTCTCCTTGTTGTTGTATCCTTGACCAATCAGATTTACCACTTGTTCTTCTTGGACAACTTGGTTAACAAGATCCTTTAGTGGGAAAGGAGAAGAAATATTTTGAGGAGATTTTTCTTAGAAGAAAGAAGCCAAAAAATGAGATTCTTCTCATTCAATTTTCGGCTATGCATGCATGAGAGGAGAGAGTGAGTCAAAAATGCAAGAACACTTCTTACTCTCCTTGTCAATTTCGGTTATCATGAAAGAAAGAAGTGATGTGCATCCAATGCATCACTTCTTTCTTTAATCAATCATAAAGAAGCCAATAAATGAGACTTTTCTCATTTGTTTAAGATGGCTATATGAAAAGACCAATAACCCAAATGAGACCTTCTCATTTTCAGTTATGGATGAAAGAAGGAAGAGAGAGTACATTAAATGCACCTCTTCCTTTCTTTAATCAAATGAATACTAAAAGGTTACATTACATACCATCATTAAAAGACAACCATTAAATCGTTTAATGATAAGATCATTACTCCATTTAATGATGATAAAGCATGATAAAAACCATCTTTAATTTAGCAATTCAATGCTAATGTGCAGCTGCACATTTAGATATAAAAAACTGAAATATGCCCTCCTTATTTCTTTAATAACTTTGTTTCAATTTAATTAATCTAATTAATCAAATCAAACAAAAGGTAAGCCCACTATTAAATGTTCATTTGGGCTTCCAATTAAAGTAAGCCCAACATTCAATCATGAGCTTTAAAACCTCTATTTATATTTCTTACTTTGCTTGATAACCTTCCTAGAAGCCAAATGGGGAATCTAATTGGACTTATATAATTCAAGCTCCAATAAGCCCGGAATTAATTTAATCTCATTAGAATTAATTCTATCTTATTAACCAAATGTCATTCCACTAAAGACAATTGGTTGAACTCTTGAATTACTAAATATTATGAAAATACATGTTTCAAATAAGATGTCCAATTGCAAACTTTATTATGAACCATATTATAGACATCCACACAATAAAGGATAAAATTACCGTTTTACCCTTATGTTGATTTTTTTCTTCTAGATCTTCCGTTTTACTCTATATGGTGATTAACACACAAGATCTCATCTTGGTATTAAGACTTAATGGGTAGCTAGTCCATCAAACTACTGGCGCTAGTTTAATCACCAAACTCCGTAAAACATCTAGAAGTGATGATATCACTATAACTTTTTATTTGATTAAATGTTCCCTGATATATGTTTCAATTAATAATTCCAACATGCAGACACTGGATTGATACTCTTTAAAAATCCATTCCAATTATATCAAGAATTATAATGAAACACATATGAGTTCACCACTCATAAAGATTGTGGTTCGTAATAAAAGAATACTAAAGTGTATGCTTTAAGATTAAAGTAATGACCCACTTTATTCTTTAAAAACATACTTGATTTCAGTTTCATTTAATAGTGCCATTATCAATAGTCAACTACTATCATGATATGAAATTCATCATTATCTTGAAGTAAACTCTTTTACTTATACGAATATAAATCGTAACACTACAGTCTAAACCATAATCAAGTGAGCAGCTTGATTATTCAACTGTGAATCAACTAATTTAGATTATAATAATATACATGTTTCCCATACATCTCCATGTATATGTATATTACATAATAATCAAGCGACCAGCTTGATTATTCAACTGTGAATAAACTAATTTAGATTCTAATAATATACATGTTTCCCATACATCTCCATGTATATGTATATTACATACAAAAGAATCTTGGTACCTTATGACTAGATATATAATGCTCATACAAATAAAACCAAACTCTTTTGTTTTATTTATAATAAATATTTTCATTACAAAAGTATCTGACAGAAAATTAAGTTATCTGTAAATACATTTGCTTTCCAGGGCACTATATTTACATAACTCCAATAAAAATATGATTAAATAACAAAAATAAAATAAAATGAAGGAAATTGATAATTGAATAATTAAATAAATAGTAATAAATCTGTTAATTAAGCAATGATAAAAACTTAGGAATTACTTATATCCTTGCTTTGTTTCGCTTCACCTTCTTGATTTAATAATACTTGACCCTAGATATCTAATAATTATGATTACCCTTTCTCGAGATCTAAATAAGTATTCTCAATTCAATAGAAAGAAATTAAATTGTGAACTCTTGATCTATTGAAACTCTTTCTAACTATCCAATTGAATTTTAAGCTATCATAATGGTAACTAATAAACAACTAAGATCTCTCTTCAATTGCCTATTAATTTGATGTTTATAGGTCTATTATGGTACCGTCTCTTATTGTACAATACAACATAAATAATTCAACCTAATCTATCGATTCAAATTGAATATAAGACAATAAAAATCACAAACTATATTAAAAATCAAATCAAGATTGTAAAAGTTCAACAAATAATTCAAGAGTACTTCTTAATACAAATTTAGCAATCTATAGCTGAAATTATATATCCTAAATTGTTCATCATCAATATTCAACAACAATACAAGAAAAGAAAAGAGTTGATGACTGCACGTCGTAACGTTAATCAAAATTAAAATAACTAGACTATTACTGTATCAGTGGCGAGTCTAGGTCGATCCCACAGAGAGTATGTGTAAAGTTTATGAAATAAAATTAATCGGTGTTTAGGAAAAAGGAGGGGGGGGGTTTGGATTTTTCAAAGAACAAAATAAAATAAAACTAACTAATAAAAAAATTAAAGAAAACATGCAAAAAAATGATAAAAGTGGGGAATTTGGTAGAGACCCGATTCTTCGGTTCAATCTTGGCCTACACCCTGACTAAGCATATTTTATTAATTTTTTGTTCTTTAACCTCTCCTATCAACTATTAATTGTGGGTTAAAAATTAACCCGAGTTTTTCCTTAGGTTTTGTTTAATCAAGATACGATCGTTAATTAAACTTAACTATCAAACAACCTAGGATACGATCTCTAGATTTAATTAGGCAGTAGCATTACGAATTAACCTATGTCATATTATCCCTAATGATTACCTAACGGGTTCTTACATAAATAATCAAATAATAACGAAAATCCAATTATCCATACACAATACCCAAATCAATTAAAATAGGACAACACAATCAATTTATAATGAGAAAAAGAAACAACAAAATAATTAAAAAATACTTAACCCGAGTCATCGGTGTAGATGTTACCTCCGAACCGGCGTCAGAACGTTTAGCCCTTCATAGGTATTTCCTGAAAAATTGCTTCAACCCTGTCTTAATGTCTCACCGAATAGCCCTTCACTATCTACTATAGCTTTAAATCCCTTCAGGATAGTGTACTGCGTTAATCGCAGACCTTTATGCAAGACACAGCTGCTGCTCTCTCCCTTGGCTTTTGCGCTCTTCTCTGTTGATTTTCTCTCAATTTAATTTTTGCTCTTTGCTTTAAATCCCTCTCGTATTCATTTATTCCTTTTGTTGCTGGGTCCCCTGCTTTGCTTTTTACGCTGCACTCTGTTGCTTGTTCTTTGTGCGTGATGTCCCTCTTTTTTTTCTTCTTAATTTTGCTCTTCTATGTGGCTTTAATTTCCTCTCATGCCCGCAGCCTCTACTGTGCGTTTTGCACAAAACGACACACGCTCTCCTCTTTTCCCTTTAGCGTGTTCTCCACTGTAGCTGATTTATTCATGTAGCCTCCTGTTGCTTGTCTGTTGCGTGCTCCACTGTGTAGGCTTGTGTCTACTATTGATGATTGGATAATTAAGATGGGGTGAGTTTTTATTCATGCGCCTTCCTTCCTGTGCATCGTTGTTCTGCTCATGTCTGGCCTGAAACGCCTCCGTGTAGCTGCTCCCCTGTTGCATCTCTACTGTGGCATATGTTGATTGGACAATTAAAATTGCAACTTTCCTTGTGTGTCTTCTGCACTACGCTCCTTGTCTCTTGCGTGTTGTCTTCTGCCTTTTTTATAAAATGCCGTACAACATTTGCTTTAACGCAGACGTTGTCTGCGTTTTGTGTAAAGCGTTGTGCGTTTAACGCATAACGTTCTCCTATAGTGTGTTTTCTTCTGTAGCTTATGTCATTTTGCATTTTCTGCTGCATGCTCCTTTATTTTCCATTTTTTTCTTGCCTTTTGTTATTATTTTCTTATTCTTCCTCCATGAAAGCAAGTAGATATTAATCTTCAGAAAATGATCTATATGTCATGCTTTCGACTTACTTTAATTTCTTTGCTTCCGAATTGTACCTAAAATAATATATGAATTAAAGTGAGTATCTTAAGCATTTTCATATCATTAATCGCTAAATATAAATGATTAAATATATCAAAAATTAAGCACATATCAATTTCCCTCACACTTGGCTTTTGACCGTCCTCGGGCAAAACATTAAAATTAAGCTCATTGAACCAAAACATTAACTCAATTTCCATAATTTTCCAAGACTATATAATCATAAACAAAGATGAAGAACTTTCAAAAATCATAGCAAGAAACCAACATTCTAAGCTTTTACTCATGATCACTCAACAAGCATCATCTTCGGAAACTGAATAATCTAATGGTAGACTCGAAAAATGTGTTTAAATAAAATATATCTACGGGTACACTTAATACCATTAATGATCATGACAATCCACAACTTTGTATATGATTTCATTTCTCCACCACTAATGTTCACATGCAAAATCATGAATCAAAGGACTTTTTCAAGGTTGTAATGTGGGCAAAGGTGAGGTGAG
>JAOSBM010000204.1:11610314-11624249 GCA_027568955.1 Erythroxylum tenue | reverse complement strand
CGTGCAACAGCGTGAACCTCTCGGCCACAACAGGTGGGCTTATTCGGGATAGCTCTGGTGATTGGCTTGGCGGCTTTCTACAAAACATCGGTTGATACTCCCCGGTCTCAGCGAAACTTTAGGGAGTGTTTTCGAGACTAAACTTAGGTTGGGACCTTGGCTTTCGGCGCGTGATATTCGAGCTGGACTCTCTAGTGGTCAAGAATCTCCTATCCGACGCAACACACCGGACAATGTTGCTCAACCCCCTCGTCCTGGGCATCAACAAATTATTCACCCGAAACTGAGTCGTTCTTACCTGCCATACTTACAAAGAGGGAGATCGTTGCGCAGATTAACTCGCCAACTTTGCAGTTAATTTTGGTATCGGAATTACCACTTTTGAACGTGCACCTTCAGGATGTGCCATTATCCTTATAGAGGATATGAATGGGATTAGTCTCCCTCGAAGGCTCTTGTAATTTGTTTTGTTTTTCCTTCTTGTAATAAAAAAAATTACAAAATGGTTGGTACGGTAAGAAAATAATCAAGTTAGAATTTTTTTTTATACAAATAGAAAACAAAATTACAAGGCAAGTCTGGGAAGATAGGTACTCCTTTTAACAAAATTACGAGGAAGTTAGAATTTAACTGGGTTTCAATTTCAAATCAACATTACTCCTTTTAAGCCTCGTCTGTATGCACCAACGAGAAAATTAGCGTAGCGGGATTCAATAGAAACAAATAGTTGACCAAAATTACAGCCAAGTGAGAGGCTTCATATCAATCTTGACAAAACTTAGACATCATTAGCATCAAATCAGTGAACATGCTAAATCAAACATATTAGCTTAGCATAGCTCAGTCACTAATTGAAGACGCCATTACCATTTTCTGAGCATCTGTACAGCTCGAGCAAATTAAAAATAACGCTAAACTAACTTAGCAACTTACTGTTTGCAACACCTTTTAAAATATAGGATGGCAAAAAGTAACGAAAACAAATGATGATAAATTTCAATCATGTTACAGTACTCATATGAACAGTAAATACGCGCATGCGCAAACAATACAACACAACTTTTAGGCTTCCAAGATTGACATGCGAAGGTGCATCCCCTCCAACTCAAGAAAGAATCCAGTAATAGCTTTCTAGGCCCCCCTGTGAGCCTCTTTAACAAAAGACACTTCCCCACTTCCAGCATTTGGTGACAACAAGTGCTTCTCTGGATCTGCATCATCAATTTCAGCTGACAAACGAGGACTGGTGGTTGCCAGTGAATCACTTCCATCTTCTTCTGAATGTTATACACCAAAATGGAACACAATGCTTCAAGGATAAGTTTTGACACATTAACAGCGCAGTTCTTAAGTAAATTATGATGAGTTTCAAGAAATGTAACAGACCAATGGACTCGTGGTATTCGGGCAACTGTTTAACACTTGTGACTTGAAGGCTTTCAGGAAGCAGACAACTGCAGAGAGCACCTGAAATTTTTTATCCAACAAATAATTGTCAAATTTCTTACATCAATGTAACAAGCTTCACATAATATGATAAAAGTCAGTATTCATGGAAAGGCAAACTTTCCTCTTTTATTTAATTTAGTTCTGAATGTGGGAGGTGATTTGTGGCTAGCATGGCAACACTCCCAGTGAAATAAGACTATGGAATAAAATTGTGGCCATCATTTAGAAATACGATAATAACAAACAAAAGGCTCAGTCCTTGGACCCAAACAGTCACATGAACGAAATGCTCACATATAAAAGGTTAACTACAGTAATTAACTCGGCTCCAGTGGCTTTGCCTCCAACAATTGTTGACCAAAATTCCGTCAAATTACGAGTAAAATGACACTCAAAAGATTGGATGTCTTCATACCTAACCGAGCAAGCCGATTTACCCACCCTGGTATTCGCCTGTTTGCCAATCTCCATGAAATATCGTCTGTAAAATGGTTGCAATTCTTAGAGATTAGGTGATATGTGTCTCCATGATACTCAGACGCCACATTCTCTATGAATGCTCGAAATTCAGATGGAGGCACATTTATTTGGCCCAATGGGATGGAGCATCTATAGATAAAACCCGGGCAGCTCTTTGGTTCAACTTCAAAAACTCCACTAACTGGGAAATCATGTGCTCCAAATCCATACTCCTTACCATGGACTGTTCACAATCATTATGATGCTGAAGGTTAATTTGACACACAAAAAAGGTCTTGCGAGATAGAAAATATGATTTATCAATCTACATGGATGGACTGCAACTTGCACAACATAATCACCTCAAAAGAAAACAAAAATTGATTGGTGAAACTACCAACATAAATCAACTCAGTTATGTACTCTAATCCATAGTCCACCTGGATACATTTAATGCTATTATCTCAAAGAAGTTCATATCCTATCAATTATGATCTGGAGCATATGAAAATGTTAAACCAAAATTAGGACAAGAAGTGCTGTAGACAACTAATGTTAACCTCAAAAAGTTTTGAAATGAACATATTCCTCCATGCCATATCCTGCGTGCAGAACAAATCATTTACCATTGCTTATAACCAGAATTAGAAATCATGCACAAAAGTACAGCTCCCATTCCAGCCCACTCTAATGTCCAACCAGCGTCATGCAAGAAACCAATGAATGGTGCATAGAACATTATATTACATAGTGTATGAATCAAGCACACTAAAATACAAAGATATGAGGCAGTTGCCAGCAGATGTAAGAAGAAATGACAACAGTACATTCTCTAATCTATATATCCATTACGACTTTCGGGGCCCAACAATTTTAGTACAGGAATCAAACATTTTCTTGTTTTATTTGATTAAAATTAAAGATGCAAAGGAATAGCATAAACAAAGAAGGAAATAGCAACTAAGCAAAGAAACACTTCAAGCACCAGTTCAAATTTGCATAAGGAGTGATGCTTTATCTATTTTCACAAGGAACTTCCAGAAAAAGCATTGACCTTGATATATCCATTAAATTACACAGACATATCCACATGACCAGGGTGTCTGTCATCGGGCCTTATCACTACGGGCATACAGTATTCCCTTTCCATACTAGAATGCAACATATCTTTCTAATAAGCATTGCTGACCCAAGAATAATATATCCCCCATCTTTCGAAGGCAGCATTCCATATCTCTATTTGCTAAGTTGATAATTTTAGTCTGAGGCAGGTGTTCAAGAGTTTGATTAAGGAATCCATAGTCTTTACATCGGGCAGCTAGAAAGAACCCAACAAAAACCAAGAGAAAGCAATCATAAAAGCTCGAGCCATGCTACAGTTTCTCTCAAATTCAATATATATATATATATATATATAAGGGCAACAAGAAACCAGAAACTAGACGGATGAAAGAAAAGCCGCAGCGATACCAACGAACCCGCGTAGAAACTAGAAAGAGAAGTAAACAATCTATAGAAAGCCGCACAAACCTTCAATGCCAGAATGGAAAATCCCAAAACCAAACCAATAGGTGTAATTGTTAATAGGGGTGAGATCATAAACATTCAATACCACCTGGGTCTCGCTTCTAGTGTCTCCATTGTCATGCAGAGAGGTAGAATTGGATGCATTGTCTGCACCCATTAGGCCAAAAGAAAGAAAGAAGAAACTAAGCTACGGATATTATCACAAAACCCTCTCCAGGACCCAGAAGATGGAGACGGAAACGGAAAATAATTTTGACCTTTTTCACTCCATGGGCGAGGCGGAGAAAGGGAAAAGGAAAGGGTAATGGAATGAGAGTTGAGCCTGGCAGAGATCCATTGTGAGGGCAGAAAGGAGGCACTATGTATACGTATAATAATAAAACTCGGAGTTTGTAATTTCTCTTTTATTGTTTCGTCCTAGTTGGACAAATTAATTTTAATATAGCAACAAGATTCTCTCATGTCAAAATAGAAAGGAGCGAAAATAAAACGGCCAAGGGGAAAGATATTTTATTTTGATTCATCTCTTGTCTCCTTTTCTAATCATCATAATAAAGAAGAAATTAAATCTGTTTATTTTTAAGACATTTGATAGTCCCGCTAATACCGTGTTTGCTAGCTTCTAACATGATAACAACTTAACTCATCTAACAAGACCTTTCTATAGATATATCACGTTAATTATATAATATCACAAACATACTTTTTGTTTTCAGTTTTGATATATTACTAAAAACAAATTATGAACTAAAATTTAAGGAAAGTATGCAACAATTAATAACTCAAAGAAAAATGAACAATCAAACTTGCTAATCAAAATTCAAAAGTTAAAAGTTCAAGACAAATAACTTTTCTCGTACAATTTTTTAATTAAAAAAACGAGGACGAAAAGTCTAGGTAATGAATTGAGAGTTGAAGAATAGTTGTAAGACGATGGTTTGAGATGAGAAAGACTGTTTAAATGATAGTTAGAGGAAGAAATTTAAGAGAATGTAGAAAATGAAAATAACAGTGAAGAAAGCGCAGAAAATGGTGAATTGAGTGCATGAATTCCTATTTTTGATGTATGTGTTTTAATCGGAAATTTGGAGTTGTTTGTGAATGAGTTTATTTGAATGGGAGACAAAAATGTAGCGAAGATAAGTTAGAAAAGTTGCGTTATAATAAAAGAAAAGAAAGAAGAAGAAAGATTGCAAAGTATCAGATATAGTAAAAGAAAAGGAAAAAGAGGTAAAAATATGGTCTGAAACTTTCACGATTAAACTGTATTAATCTAGGAAGATTTTGACAAAATTATCTTCATGAAAGTTGTAGATCTTTCTTTTAGCTTTTTATTGATATACAGTTTGAAATTTTTGGAGTTTTGGATTGAAAGTTATTAAAGTTTGAAGAGAGGGTGTGCGACTGGGAAAGTAGTGATCGTGCTATTGTTCAATGGATGTCGCGATCGCGACTTCATTAGTTGATGGCCAAAAATGAGCACAATCGCGACTTTGCAAAATCAACAGTCAAATCGCGATCGTGCACATGCATGATCACGACTTTGAAGGTTGAGGGTTGATGTAACTTCCTTCGATCTTTTGGCTATATCTCCTTTGTCCAACCTTCGAATGACATGAGACTTGAACCATTTGACTCGTAACACATTGCTCTACCTCTCCACAAAAAATCATAGCAATCTGAAATCAATTGATAGAGATAGAGTGAAAAAAGTGGGATAGATTTGACAGTGTGTGTTCACAATATTTTTGTCCTTATCTGTCACACCCGTGACTTTTTTCCCCACACTCATGAATCACTCACGCCCGTGACTTTTCTCTCTCACCCCCGTGAATTTAATTGCTAGACTTTTGTTTATTTGTCACATCAAGTCACTGTACTCTCCAATAGTAACCATGACTTGATTTTGGTCGGAACACCCGAGAGAAATTGCAAACTGAATAGTCTTGTTTCTTTTGACCATACCTTCTTCTCTAGACATCCAAATAAGATGATTTTTTGATTTGGAGTAAACTAGAGAAATAGGGATAGAAATCATCTGAAGAAGTCGAATTTTAATTCAATCTTTAAGACTTTCAATTTCTAGATGGAAGTTGAGTATAATGTACTGTTTCAGGATGAGAATAGCTCGAAAATATTGGGAGAATAACTTTCAGATTTTTCAACCAAATTGAATGATTTTGGTGTCATTAGAAACGTAAGAGATCGGAGAACAATTTTTTAGAAGAAATTATTGCTAAATTACTTCATTTTCATGGTCTAAATGATCAAGAACAATAGACCCAAAATTTAGTTTTTGAAAAACTCTGAAAGTGATTCAATGAGTTATGAATTGTGATTTAATGGTTTTATTGAGGTATAAACGTAAGTATAAATTATACTTAGGTGAGTTTTGATATGAGATTGATTTTGTGATAAAAATAATGGATAAATACCCGGGATTGTCATAAACATGCATTGTGCATATTTCATATACATACATGTGCATTATTAAACACTTATAATTGTGTCAAATGTGATATGCATATATTTTGTGATATATAGGAGCAACTGGAACGTCAATCTTCAAACGTTGCTGGAACTTCTAGGCACTAGCTTCGGGAGTGACTTGTGAGTAACCTAGACGGTCTCACTTAATTACTTGTTTGCTAAATTCTGTTTTGAGTTATTTTATGAATGTGATTTGAGTGTGATTCCGAATAATAAAATGTTCGAGGAGTTATTATTCGAGAATGTATAGGAAGTGCTACTTGTATGTGAAAGTGACAGAATAATTGTTGCTCAACAATGCTGTTGAATGCCGAACCTTGGGTTCGATGATAAATGTGATCTAAATGTGAATGTGCAAGCATGTGAGTGATTGAGAAAATGATATGTGAAGCATTTCAATACATGAATGCATGTAAGATAAAGGAAGTTATGACCAGAGTCGCCAGTGAAAAAGAGCTTAAAGCTCAGATGGTGACTAGCGCCTCATGCTCAGTTATGAATATACCCGGTATCCACTAAGGGATATGGGACATTATTTGACACAGCTCGGTATCCACTAAGGGATATGAGCCAGTAAAAAGACACTCGATCACAACAACAATAATAAATGAAAGTGAGTCTCACATGCATTGCATTTATACTTGATATGTGTGATTTACATAAATGAAATAACTATGATGATTGTTCTGAAAGTGAAATGTGATATTTCGTGAATATGCAAAGATGTGAATAAATTGTTACGTGTATTGATGTGATGCATGAATTGAGTGAACCATTGATTATGGTTACCTCATTGAATTCACAAAACTCACCAAATTTACAACGTTGACTTTTCAGGATCGAGAGACGACTCTAGCTACTGAGAGATGCTACAAGCAGTGTAGACTTGTGATTTGGGAAGAGCAGTCATGGCTCAAAGGTCGGTCAGCTGAGTTTTGGACAGATTAGATAGATTTTGTGTATTTTCTCTTTCATGTAGCACTTTTGTATTAGGCATTGATGATGTACATATAAGGAATGTTGAAAGACATATTGTAGAAAATTTTGGGGTTTTAAAATATTGTGACTTTATTAATGACGTTTATAAAAGAATAGAGATATATGATGTCATGTTAAGTAAATGTTGTGATTGATCGTAGCACGCCATTATCATAGGTCATATACTGGAATGTCCTCAGGGCGTCCCGGTATGTACCCTAGGGTAAAGGAGCGCCACATTTTAAGTGTTTTATTAGATGATAATCATATGTTTATGACTTAGAATTGTGTTATTGTTAGTGTTTTTAAGTGTTTTAATTGTTTAACTGGTTTACAGGAAGAATTTAATATTAATGTTATGTTTCCAGAGGTGTTTGTTGTGCTTCTGAGTGAATGGGAAAATGAAAATGGAAGAAACGAGGAAGAATTAGAGTAGGATACAATCGTGGCCCCTTGCACGATGATGACAGTAGGTGTGAATGAACAGGCCACGATTGTGGCATTCCCACAATCTTGGCAGGGTGTTTTCCAGCTTACGAGATTTTTATATTTTTAGCCTTTTGGGACTATTATTGAGACCAAATTAAGTGGAAAAATCATAGAAAAAATCTTAAAAGCTTCAAAAAGTATTTGAGAAAAAATAACAAAAAAAAGTAGCAGCCATTAGATTAGAAAAAGATCAGAGAAGAGATAACAAGAGAAGCTCCAAAATTTCCAGATTTCCAAATCAAGGCACAAACTTGTTTTTCTTTCTTTTCCCTTTATATATTTCATTTTCTTGGATGTTTATTTGGATTATTAGGATGTTGAACATGATTATGGGTTTCTAAATCCATATTAGAGATTGTTCTTAATCTGTTTTGTTAAATCTTATTCTTGTTGAATTCAATTGATATATCAATTCTTTGTGATAGTTGTTATGCTTATACTTAGTAATGTGTTAAGGTGCGCAATAAGAGTTGGTAGCTCAATAGATCTACAATTATTAGATTAATGAACAATTAAAGAGAGATCTTAATAGTGAATTAATTATTCTGAGGATTTAAAATCATTCTAATTGAATAGTTAGGAGTAGTGTTGTGAATCAAGATATTGCAATTCTATTATTATTAATTTCAATTGAGATTACTTAATTAGATCTTAAGAGAGGTTAATCAAAACATTAGGATATCTAGGATCAAGTATAACTTGAATCAACACGATAAAGGGGAGACAAAAAAGGATAGATTAATTCCTAAGTTTCCATCTTTGATCATATTCATTCTTATTGGTAGCTCAACTATTTAATTGTTTTGTTTTATTAGTTATTTCAATTTTAGTTACTTTATTTTAATTCAATCAATATTTTATTACCTTAGACAAAGCGCATTCAAGTTGTTAAGTAACTATTTAATCCTCATAGGAAGGATAATTTTTATACTACAAGTTACAATCTGTGTACTTACAGTGGGAAAATTTTTCTATATAAAACTTATTTGTAGATATCAATATGGAGAACTGTTTTAGGATGGTTTCTCACATTGTTTATGAACTGAGTGATTTGTTAAGTTTATCACTTAAATCCTTTCATCAACATAGGTGTCCCTATTACTTAAGAAAAATCTCTTACTCTAACTGTCTGTAATACCCCACTATCATAGAGCATATACCTGAACATCCAAAGGCCATTCAAGAATATACCCTATGAGAATGGCATGTTAGAGCAATCACATTCACTTCATTGGCATCATAAAGAACATAAGTATTTAAAAAGTTAACATATCTCATTTCATTAACAAAACATGTTTTACATTGTCATTTCATTACAAACCATCCATATAGTTACAATACAAAAACCATATGAGTTCACACTGTTTATACAAAATCTTACTATACAGAAGTACTCTATCTAAATTTCTCAGATGACAACTAACCAGACTTTTAAGCTATATCTTGATCCCAAAATGGACAATACTATACTTCAACTAAATTGTTTTACAATCAACGTCTCCTTTCAATACCTGAAAATCAATGTTGCAATTTTGATGAGTTTTGCGAACTTAATGAGTGAACCATCATCGATGTGCTCACTTAAGTAGAACATAAACATCTCATGTATTAAACACAGTTCAATCAGTATAACACTTCATCCTAATTTAAATCCCATATATATGTATCACATCACTCATCATATTTCAACAAGCACACTATGAATACAAAGACTTCATATAGTTATTTCAGAATAATCCAATCATTTATCTCAATTTTTTATATCATCAATATGTAAACAAGCATTACACATCATTATATCAACACAATTCAACATTTATTTACAATCAATCTCATGTACATATGTAAAGATATAGATGCAATTGCATATGAGACTCACTTCCATTTTATTTTGTTATGACCGAGCACCTATTTAACTATCCTGTATCTGTTGTAGATACTGGGCTCATTTCAGATACTATCCTGTTACCATTGTGGATATCGGGCTAATTAATTGTTGAGTCTGTGGCTCTTTGTGCACACTTTGAGCTTTAAGCTCTTTTCATGTTGGTCACTCCGGTCACAACTCATTTATCTGATCATGCATATTTATGTGATGGAGTACAACATTTCACATAATATGTTATCAATCACTTTCATTCAATATACACAGTCAATTATCATAATCATCAAATCTAAGTCTGGCATTCAACATTTAGTTGAGTATACATTTCCCCAATTCACATACAATCAATAAACAGTTCCAATACATTCTCGAATATCAAGCTCCTCAGACAATTGATGGTCTGGAATTATCATAACCATATCAGTAACAATTCCATATCTAACAGTTGATTAAAAACAATTCAATTATGGTGAGTAAACATCTAGGTTAACTCACAGTAAGCTCCAGATAACTATTTCATTGACGAGCCAGCAATGTCTGGATGATGTCAGTTATTTTGTGCTTCTATGTCATGCAATACACACATATGTACACATTACTAACTTGTTTAATCAAACAAGTACTCAATCATACACATGTATATATGTTATATTCTATACATGCTAAATTGATTATTCCGGGTATGTAACCTTATTCACAAATCTTGTTTATTCATTCACCATAGCTTATATATAACTAGTTTGCCATTGGGTTATGCTTTAGGTAAGTTTGATTACCCTAAGTACATCAATCATACATTCATCAATTCTTTCCAAGCATTAAATATTCACACAATTTCCCAATTCTCATTCAATCATACCTAATTTATTTTTTATATCTTTTGAATCACATTTGCATTTACATGAACATCTTTATATCATTAAAAACTCATACTTCTCAAATTCATATACATTGATATCAATCATTCCATTCCTTAATTTATAACCTCAATTAACAACTTAAACTTATCAAACACTTAATTACTTATTCAAGTAACTTTCTAGATTCATTTAAACCCTAATCAAGTCCAATTACACCATTATAAAGTGTCTTAACCTTATATAGTCCAACAATTGCCTTAAAACAACCTTTTCACCTTCCAAAGTACTTCCCACGACCTTGGGAAGGAGACTTATAAATCTCACAATCGTGGGATGACGGTTCACTCCCCATAACCTTCATTTTGATTCCAATTTTTACTCCTTCATGCTCCTTCCAACTTACCTTCACCAAAGTCCATCAATTTCACTTCAATTCTATCTTATTCAAGCTTCAGTCCCTTGTCAAATTCATGTCCAAATCCAATTCAAAAACCATTCATTAGGGAACTAACAAATCATGATCTTCCATGCATTAAAACCAAAACAGGATCTTTCATTCATTTGATCATATATGTAGTCCTAGTTCTTTCCTATTTTAAGATCATTATATTGACACCTTTATTTAGCATCAATTCACCTTCCTTGTACTTCAAATTTCAATTTAATTCATTCATATAAACAAACTATAGCATACGGTTCATACATCAAGAACATAACATAGCATATCCAAGTTTTTCCATCAAATTCTAGCACAACCTCTTCATCAACATAACATGCAGTCTATCCCCAATTCAAACAACATAAACTTTCTAGTATAACAAGCCATAAAGAACAATCTTTTACTTACTTATTTAGCTCTAATTCCAGCTCAATTCATCAGGTCAACTTTGCCTTATATGGATGCAAGATTCATCACATGTTCAAGGTAACAATAGGATGATTTTCGAGTTGGATAAGAGATAACAATAATTTGATTCTTTAACTATCTTATGAACGGTAAAAGTTTGGATTATTGATGTAGAAATTGGACATAAACATGGAAAAACATAGGGATGTAAAGGTTGAGAGGATTTCGGTGGTGTGTGAGAAGAAGAAAGATGAAGAATGAACATAGCTGGATTACTCCTGCAGGAGCTTGACGTCTAAGGCGTTAGGTGTCACCAACTTAATTTGACATATGTCCATAGGCATGTTCTCCATTTGTCAAGTATATAAGTTGCCATATGTCACTTAATTACTTAGTCCATCTATCACACAACCGTTGATGCCATTTGTCAATTAATAACTTATGCCAAATGTCACTTATTCATAGGCTTAATCATCATAATTTTCCACATATCCATTTGTCTTACCATTTTGCATTTTTCCTAGACCAAATGTAAATTTTAATTCATCAATTTTCCAGTTGTACCAAATTAATTCTAAATTTACTACTTGTAATCAATCAAACTAAAATGTAAGACATAAACAATACACAATTCACATCATGATCATTTTAACCTTTTCATACCCTTGAATAAGTCAATTGAGTGCTTATACATTCTTTGCAATGTGTACTAAATCATAATTCATGTGTGTATGCTATTGATATGCATGTGAATGAAATGTAATTCATGAATTTTCAATGATATAGGTTCTATGCAATAGTCTAGGGTTCTAATCCCTCATTTTGAAAAACCAGCTATTACAATTCTCCCCCTTAAGGAATTTCATCCCAAAATTTTTACCTGATTGATTAAACAGATAGGGGTACTGTTTTCTCATGTTCTCTTTAGTCTCCTATTTAGCTTCTTCTCTCGAATGATTCCTCCAAATGACTTTAACCAATGGGATCACTCGGTTTCTCAATTGTTTAGTCCGATAACCCACTATCTTAACTAGTTCCTCTACATAACTCAAATTACTTGCAATTTCAACCTTCTGTGTTAGTAATATTTGTTTCGGATCTGACCGATACCTCCTAAGCATACTAATATGAAATACATTATGAATCTGAGCCATCTCAGCTGGTAATGCTAACCTATATGCTAATGGTCCAACTCTCTTAGTAATTTCATATGGACCAATGTATCAAGAGCTTAACTTACCATTTTTACCAAACCTTAGCACTCCACGCCAAGGTGATACTCTCAGAAACACTTAATTTCCCACTTGGTACTCCATATCTCTTCGGTGCTGATTTACATAACTTTTCTGTCTATCCTAGGCCACTTTAATTCTACTACGGATCAATTTCACCTTATCAACAGTGTCTTGAATCATTTCTGCTTTAGGCCCTCTTCATCCCAATACAAAGGCATTCGACACTTCCTACCATACAATGCCTCATATGGAGCCATACCAATACTACTGTGGTAATGATTATTATATGAAAATTCAATAAGAGCTACATATTGATCCCATGCTCCTTGGAACTCCAATACACAAGCTCTAAGCATATCCTCAACAATCTTAATTGTCCTCTTACTCTGTCCGTCTGTCTGAGGATGAAATATTGTACTAAAGTTCAACCTTGTGCCCATTATTGTCTGTAAGCTACCCCAAATTCTAGAAGTAAATCTAGGATCCCAATTAGACACAATAGATAATGGGACTCTATGTAATCTCACTATTTCATTAACATACCTCCTGGCTAACTAATCCAGTGTATTATTTTCTCTCACAAGTAAGAGATGGGTCGATTTCGTTAATCTATCAATAATAACCCATATGGCATCAGGTTGCCTCAGAGTCTTTGGCAAATTCATAATAAAATCTATAGTAATCCTTTCTCATTTCCATTCTAGAATAGGCAATGATTGTAACTTCCCAACCAGAGCCTGATGCTCTACCTTAATCTGTTGACAAGTAAAATACTTACAACATACTCCGCCACTTACTTCTTCATCCTTGGCCATCAGAAATATTGTTTCAAAGTATTGTAGGTAGTACAAGGATGCATAGCATAAACTGTTAAGTGAGCTTCCTCAACATCAGGTACACATAATCTCTGCTTTAACCACAATACATTGTCTCTCAATTCAAACTCAGAACTCGGATTCTGTTTCAACTTCTCAATAAGCTTCACAAATTTTGGATCTTTTCTTTGAGCTTTTTTGATCCTTTTATGTAATATTGGTCTAGTCTTCTGATGGCGGAATGGCCTGAAAGTGATAGGAATAGGGTCTGGTGGTTATTGGAAAAAGTTTTGGGCAATCTGGATTTTATCATATAAAACAGGAACAAGAAATAGGAAGACGTTTCTGGGTTAATTGGCTGGGAATTTGGTTTCAAGGAAACAAGCAAAGTTGTAGAAATTTTTGTTCTAATGAGTTTAGACACAAGAATCCCATGATTTGGTTAAGGGACAGGTGCGTTATAGTAGATTTTGCGGTGATATGTTCATCTAGGCGATAGAATGAAGGCAGATGAGGAAAACGGGAATATTGAGGAGGCTGCGGTTCGAATTGGGTGAAGATGTCTTCTGGAGATTTTTAATTTAAGATGTGAGGAACAAACTTGAAGAAGTAAAATTTTTTATTTGATGAACACAAGAAATAGAAACTGGAAAACAAAATTGAAAGTCAGACAGAATTCTGGAAATCGCACAACACATAAACGATTGAATGTTTTTGGCAAACAAACAAACCCTTTTGATTATTTTCGGAAAACAATCAATCCCTACAGATCAAAGTCTGAATTTTGAGAGGAAAACATCTCGTTTTAAAAATCTGTATATATGTTTTTTTTACAAATGAAAAGAACATGAGTTTAAATAAGGAAAATGCAAGGAATGAGGATAGTCACATGTTGACTTCT
>JAOSBM010000204.1:11573926-11585093 GCA_027568955.1 Erythroxylum tenue | reverse complement strand
CTAGATGCTCCAAATGCTTATCCCAATCTGCACTATAAATCAGAATATCGTCAAAGAAAACTAAGACGAATTTCCGTTAAAAAGGGTTTTAAAATAGAGTTCATGGTAGCTTGGAATGTTGCCGGAGCATTCATGAGGCCGAAAGGCATAACTAGATACTCATAGTGTCCCTCATGGGTTCAAAACCCTGTTTTATAAGTATCCTTCTCTCTAACTCTGATCTGGTGAAATCCCGACTTAAGATCCACTTTAGAAAAGTATCTAGCCCCATGTAATTCTTCCATTAATTCATCCACAACTGGTATTGGAAACTTGTTTGGAATCGTAAGTTTATTTAAAGCGCGGTAGTCGACGCACATTCGCCACGACCCATCCTTTTTCTTAACAAGGATAACCAGACTTGAAAAAGGACCGATACTATGTTTTATGACCCCAGTTTCCAATAACATCCGGATTTGCCTCTCGATCTCATCCTTATGATGGTGAGCGTGTCTATACGGTCGAACGTTCACCGGTTCTGCTTCTTCCTTCACTTCCTCCTTTGAGGCAGCACCTTAACCTCCTAGAAAACCAACCCAAACATGCGTAAAATAGCCTCCAACTTCTCTTGCTGACCCTCATCCAAGGTCCCTACCTCATCAGATAAGTTTTTGTCCATTTTTAAAGACCATAGCAACCCTTCAATTTCCCATTCTTGATGCTTCAAAATCTGTTGAAGTGCATGAAGAGAAGAAGTGTGCAGATTGATTCCCTGCAAAGTTACCTCAGTTCCCTTCCGATCAAAAGTCATATACATATTTTTCCAATCGACCTTCACTACCCCCAGAGTTTCAAGCCATGCAACCCCTAAAATCAGATCAGGACCTCTCGTATCAAACACATAAGCATTCAATATGAACTCTTCTCCATTAAGCTCCAACTTGATCTCCTTACAAATTCCTTGTGAGAAGGAACGATGTCCATCCCCCAATCTGACTCTGAAGGTTCTGGTCGGAATAACAACTAATTCCATCGCCTGAACCAATCTCCTAGACACAAAATTGTGGCTAGCTCCACTATCAATCATAATAACAATAGGCATTTCATTCAACTTACCTATTTGAACCATTGATTTTGGAGGTGAAGACTGATTTCCATCTAACTCGCTGAACTCCACCGAATTGCACACCAACTCCTAATCTTCGTGCTGTTCCATTGCCATTGGCACCCCTTGACTACTCTCTCCCTCTTCGGCTTCATCCCCCCTCCCATACTATCAGCCTATACTCCTTATCTGGACAGCGATGGAGAGGGCCGAAGGTCTGGCCACATTTAAAACACAACCCTTTTGCTCTCCTTTCCATAAGCTGATCATAAGATAAATTGCGTGTGCCTCTCCACTTTGGATTCATGGTTCGGTGGCTTTCAGTGGTGGGGCCTCTCTGTATATTGGGTATCTCCTTCAAGTCATTTTTTTATGTTTTCCACTGCATGGGTCGACTGAGTGGGTCGGTACGTGTATGAGCTTCATAACCCTCGATTCTCCTCCTCCCCTCCCCTGTTTGAATCACGCCCTCACCGATCAATTCCCTTTCGACCTTCCTCGCTATCGAAATGAGCCGAACTCGGGTTGGTGGGTCGTGGGTCCGAACACGATTCACTTCCTCACACAAGCCACCTAAAAAACAGCTCATATACCATTCGTCTGGGAAGTTACCAATCCGTGACGCTACTCTCTCAAATTCGTCAATGTAGTTGTCGTCCGTGCCTCGTTGGGAGATTGACTTCAGTTGCTCAATCGGATCACCCTCGTCCCTTCCCCCATAACGTTCGAATAAGGAATGTTTGAACCTTTCCCACATCATTTGTGGGTCGAACTCCTGAAGGTTCATGAACCAATACAGAGTCGCTCCTTCCATGCTAATCTGGACCATCGGCAAATGTAACTCATGAGGAATATCGTGAATCATAAAGTATGATTAAGCTCGGGTCACCCATGCAAACGGGTCGTCCCCATTGAACGTGGGAAGGTTGACCCGACGAGCTGCGTTCCTATACTCCTCCCATGCACTTTCAATAGCAGCCGGTGACGTGTGTTCATGATGTCGATGATTACCGAGACCTTGCAACCCACCTGTGGTCACGTTCCCACCCTCCGAAAAGGTAGGATGCGCCGGTCTATCATACTAGGTGAAGAAGATGCATGCGCATGGTGAGCAAACCCCGGAGGTACCTCCCCTTCATTCACATGCTGTTTCTGTTGTTTTTTGTCAACAATGACTGAAACCCGTCTCTCAATTCCGACTGCAACAGACCTTGAGACTTAGCTAATGTCTCAACGCTAGCCATTAGAGAACTGAGCTGCGTCCGTAGGTCCTTAAGGGTAGTGTCGTGCGATTTCACCATTCCCTCTTGGGCTGAAAGGGATGATTCTTGCCTCTTAAGAGAAGCCTCTACTGCCGATACTCTAGCCTCCATTCTAGTGTGCATACAATCTCTCTCTACTTGAACTCTCATTGAAAGCACCAATTGATAGGAATTGATATAGAGATTGTATTATTTACTATATAAGTAGGTACAGTAAAGGATTACCTCCTGGAAAAGTAGTTTTCCAGGCCAATCCAATATTTCCAATAAGAAGTAGAATGCTCCCCTCATGCTATACAACTCTTCCTATATTCCCCGTACCCTCTTCATACACAATCTCTCACCATTCTCTCACCATAACTAACTCATAACAAACTATCTATATGGCATGTGCCCCCTTTACCATCTTACCCCTACGGATGTAGGTTTGGATGGGCTTGGTGGGCTGTGCAACTTTGATACTAGCAGGCTGATCAACATTATGAAGGGTGCTAACAGACTTTATATCATTTAATTAGATACATAAGCTTGAAAACTGCATGAATACCTATGACCCCTACAGTCTTGTCACTTAATTTCTTGTTACTCATTAAAATCCGTAAAATGAATGCTATTGTATAGGCTGAAAACTTTTAATCATGCTAATATTTGTTGACATTGATTTGAGCATTTGTCTGGTTTTTGTTACTAGTTTGATTGGGAAGGAGATTTGCCATTGAAGTATCCACAAAGAGATTTAATTATATATGAAATGCATGTTAGAGGTTTTACTCGACATGAATCAAGCAAGACACAATTTCCTGGTACATACAGTGGTGTAGCAGAGAAGCTTGATTATTTGAAGGTAGATAGTTTATCTTTATGTTGTGGTTTGATTCCTTGTCTCTTCTTGGGGTAGTCATGAACATCTTTTTTTTCCCTTATTGACAGATTGTCAAGAAAGGCACAATATATTGGCGACCAAGCAAAAATTTTAGGAACTTGTAAAAGTAGCCATGGAGATTAATGTATAGTCTTACCTTTTGAAAGATAACTTGATTTTTAGTCACCTAATTTACTTAAAATTTGTTACATTGTATTCATAATCCTATCTTTTATCTATTTTTCTCAAAGAAAATTTCATCCAAAATTGCACTTGTGAAAAAAGAGTAATTTGTGGACATTTGCAGCATAGGATGCAGTCTTTATGAACTTCTTATCTTCAACTCTCTAAGTCATGTATGAACTCCAATTGGTTGTCTGAAAAAACATAACAAAATTGTTTATAGTAGCATTAGATTGCCGTTTGTCTTAGAAAAAGTAAGTCAATGAGATGCTTTCATTCTTTTCCTTTTCTCCTTTTTAATTAGGTTATCTTTTTGTGATACATTATATACTAGAAGGTAATGAGTTTACTTGGAGCTCATGTGCTTCTAACTCTTGAAATATTTCACCTTACATAATATGGTGGAATATTGCTCTCTTAGATAACACGACATTTTTCTATTCACACAGGCTATTAGCACTAATATCTGTATTTATATTTCTGTTTACCGATTTCAGGAGCTTGGTATCAATTGTATAGAATTAATGCCTTGCCATGAGTTCAATGAGCTGGAGTACTTCAGTTACAATTCTGTCTCGGGTGATTACAAGTATGTGTTATTTTGTTATTTTGAAAATTTTTATTTAGTAGGTATAAGTTCTATAAGTTGGTGTTCCATTGTGAAAATTCAGCACAATACATATGACAAAGAAAGCTCCTATATTAAAGGGGAACCCACGTTATGTGTGCTTAAAAATCTAAATAGTTAAAGTAGGACTCCTCAAATTCTTCATTTTCAAAGAAAGTTCTATAAGTTGAGCTTTTTCTTTCCCTAATTGGTCTTTTTCTTTTATGCCTTGTCCATGGTCTATCTACATGATGAATTAAAAATTAGTTTTGTTTCCTTTGTTACTATACTTCCTAATTAGAATAGAAACACTTGCATTTTCTTTTGTCCATAGAATTTAAGTGTACTTGGAAATCATAAGAATCTGATGTAGGACAAATAGAAGCAATATTAACCAGTTGCTAAACACAAAAAATTTAGGAAATATGACTAATATTACACTATTGGAATATCAAATTTCAGGTTTTGGTTTCTTTTTGTAATGCTGAAATTTCAGATTTGGTAGTTGGATTTTTAGGATTTGATTGCTAGAAATTTAGGCTAAAATTTTGGGGTTTGATATGGCTTGAATTTGGGTTTTTAGGTGCTGGAACTTTAGCTTAGAATTACTGGAATGTGGTGAAAAACATGGACAATGGAGGTCAGGAAACTAAGAATCACTCCTTGTGTTTAAGAATCAGACCTTCTAACTGAAAACTCAAATTTGTATAAAAGATTTAGGATAGCTTATTACTCATGTATTTATAGTTCTTAGAATCTTTATTATAATGGGAAATGGTTCTAAAATATCCAAAGTTGATTCCTATGCTACTAAGGATTTTTTGTTAATAAATAAGCTTAAGTCTGAAATAAAATAGGACAATATATCTATCTAATTATCATTCTTTGTCTAATAAGGAAAACTAAGCATAAAGTAAGTTGTCCTTGTTGGTCAGTTCAATTCTTATTCTTCATCCCATCAAATTAAAGCTTGTGGTTGACTAATTAAAAATTAGTTTTGTTTTCTTTGTTATTGCATTTCATAATAAGAAACGAAGCTCTTACATTTTCTTTGGTCTTTAGAATTTAAGCCTCCTATGATATCACAAAAGTCTGATGTAGGACAAATAGAAGCAATATTAACTAGTAGCTAAACTCAAAAAATTTGGGAATTATGGCTGATATTAGATTACTGGAATATCAAGTTTCAGGTTTTGGTCTAAGCTTGGAATGCTAAAATTTCAGATTTGGCAGCTGCGTTTTTAGGGTTTAATTGCTGGAAATATAAGCTAGAATTTTAGGGTTTGATATGGGTGAAATTTAGCTTTGATATGGCTCAAATTTGGTTGTTTAGGTGCTGGAAATTTAGGTTAGAATTGCTAGAATTTGGTGAAGAACACAAACAATGAAGGTAAGGAAACTAGGAATCTCTCCTAGGGTCTAAGGATCACTCTTAGAAGAAAGTATCACACCTAAATGAAAACTCAAATTCGTAGAAAAGAATTTAGGGTAGCTTGTTCTTGAAGGGTTGTGTCACACATTTATAGTTCTTAGAATCCTTATTTTAGTAAGAAAAGGTTCTAAAATATCCAAAATTGAATCCTATGCTAATAAGGATTTTTTATTATTAAATAAGCTGAAGTCCTAAATAAACTAGGACAATATATTTAACTTATTATTATTCCTTATCTAATGAGGAAGGCTTAGCATAAAGTAAGTTCTCCTTGCTGTCACTTACAATTCTCATTCTTCATCCCATCAAATTAAAGTTTGTAGTTGACTAATTTGCCCACTTTTATTTCGTTCATAAACTTTATGCTCTTTTACATTAGAATCATTAGTATCATAGTATTCTATATCTATTTTGACATTTAGTCAGAATTCCTAGTTCATTAGTATCTAGATTCAAGGCCATTTATTATATATATGTTTAATGTTTCAACTTTTCAATGAATAAGACAGATTGATTTTTCAAGTGAAACTTGCTAAGAGTGATTCTTAGCTATTTGGGAATTTCTAAATCATGGAACTGATTTTATAGAAACCAACTAGTGTGATTCCAATAGTTTGTTGTTTTTGAACTTAGGTTTGATATATAGTTTTTAATTCAAACCCTATAAGTGATTTCAAGACTTATTCCTTTGTTTTAATTCCTCACTTTGTTTTTTTAATTCATACACATTTTATCAAATTGTTAGTGTTGGAAGAATATTTTTCAGTTTTATTACTTTATTTGTTTCCTTATTTACTCAATAGTTTATTTCCTAAAATATCGTTTACATTTTTGATCCCTATTTTCATGGGATCTTATTTACTTCTTTCTAGGCAATAATCAAGGGATTGAATTGTAAAACAATTACTTATCTTCCCTATAAGTATTTCTGTCATTTATGAGAAATAATATACATAAATTATCCTCAAATTTGTTCATGGTATCAGAGCTTTGAAAATAGAGGGGGATGGTTTCATTCGAGACGATAGGAGCGTGGCACGTCGAGTGGGGGGGAAATTCTGCCACTGGCTTGTCAGGCAACACTCCACAAGGATCGATCCTAGAAACCCCGAACACCATTATCGGCACAGGAAACTTGTCCTTTTCCTAGAACAACATTGACACACAGCTATCGGTGGTAACCAACCATCGGCTGAATGGGAACAACTATTTACAGTGGTCCCACAGCATGCTTATGTTCGTAAGAGGGAGAGGGAAGGAGAAATATCTCACATCCGAGCCACCAGCTATGTTTGACTCAAAATATGAGGTGTGGATGATCCAAAACAACCAGGTAATGAGTTGGTTGGTTAATTCCATGACTCTCGAAGTGGTGAGCAGTTTGTCCTTGGAACCTCTGCAAAAGAGATATGGGAGAATGCAAAAACGACATATACCACTAAAGAAAAACTGTTGCTCTGTTTCAGATCAAAATCGGCTGAATGGGAACAACTATTTACAGTGGTCCCACAGCATGCTTATGTTCGAAAGAGGGAGAGGGGAGGAGAAATATCTCACAGCTGAGCCACCAGCTGTGTTTGACTCAAAATATGAGGTGTGGATGATCGAAAACAACCAGGTAATGAGCTGGTTGGTTAATTCCATGACTCTCAAAGTTGATAAGCAGTTTGTCCTTGCAACCTCTGCAAAAGAGATATGGGAGAATGCCAAAATGACATATGCCACTATAGAAAATACTGCTGCTCTGTTTCAGATCAAAGGAATTCTGAGGGAAACTAAACAAGGTGAAAAATCAGTCACTGGTCATTACTCCACATTAGTAAAATTGTGGCAACAGATGGATCTCTATGACCCACACAAATGGGCTTGCAGTGAAGATATGGCGTGCTACAAGAAAATTGTGGAAAGAGAACGGGTGTATGAATTTCTTTGGGACTAAACTCTATTTATGAGGAGGCTCCTGGAAGAATCATGACAACTCGACCACTACCAACCATTATGGAGGTGGTTAATTTGGTGAAATGTGAAGAGAGTAGAAAGCTGCTAATGCAAGGCACTTCAAGCAATAAAAATCCCTCTGAATCTTATGTTATGGATGTAAAAGGAATAAATGGGCCAGAATCTGAGAGAAAACAGGGTAAGCCTTGGTGTGACCATTGTCAAAAAGGTGGACATACCAAGGACACATGCTGGGAGATTCATGGAAAGCCTTCAAATCAGAAAAACAAATCAAAGGCTGAGAACCAAAGCTACATAGCTACTGGTGGTGACAAGACCGAGGGAGATAACATACCAGTGAGCAAAGAAGAAGTTGAAGTGCTAAGAAAAATCCTTGGTAAGTATGATTTGAAGGCTAAAAAGGTTGTATCTACAAGTATTATGGTCCAAACAGGTAATACTGGTACTGCTTTGGGGGTTCAAACCCCAAATTGTGGTCTTTGGATTGTTGATTCAGGGGCTAATGATCATATGACCTTTGATAAGTCATTGCTTGTTGATGTACAGCCTTGTCCTGTTCATAGGACTGTCAAGGTAGCTAATGGACAGGTTCTAAAAGTTCATGGGATTGGGACTGTTATAATTGCTGATAAACTTAAGTGGTGTTCTTTATGTGCCTGGCTTGGATTGTAATCTGTTATCTATGAAAAGGATTACTAAAGAACATAGTTGCACAACTAATTTTGGTGCTGATGGTTGAGTTTTCCAGGATTTGGAGTCGGGGAAGAATCGGCAGTGCTAGGGAGTTTGATGGATTATATTACATCTGCAACTCAAGAAGGAATAAAGCTCATGCTATTTATCTTCTAATGAAGAAATTGGGCTTTGGCACTATAGGTTAGGCCATCCTAGTTTATCTTACATGAAGCAGAACATAATTGCACAACTAATTTTGGTGCTGATGGTTGAGTTTTCCAGGATTTGGAGTCGGGGAAGAATTGACAGTGCTAGGGAGTTTGATGGATTATATTACATCTGCAACTCAAGAAGGAATAAAGCTCATGCTATTTTATCTTCTAATGAAGAAATTGCGCTTTGGCACTATAGGTTAGGCCATCCTAGTTTATCTTACATGAAGCATTTATATCCTACTTTTTTCAATAAAAAGGAAATGTTTCTTCAGTGTGAATTCTGTTAAATTTCTAAACACACCAAAATTCTTATACATCCTGTGCCTATAAACCCATTAAGCCTTATCATTCATAGTGATGTCTGGGGCCCATCAAGAGTCGAAACCAAAAACAATGTTAGTTGGTTTGTAACCTTTATTGATGATCATACAAGATCGACTTGGGTATATCTTTTGAAAGAAAACGCAGAAGTTTTTCAGGTATTTAAGGAATTTTATTCCTTTATACTAAACCAATTTCACACAAAAATCCATATTTTACGAAGTGATAACGGTAAAGAATATCTAAGTCAATCCTTTGGTCAATTTTTTACCAGCAATGTTATTATACATCAGACCTCATGTACCAATACACCACAACATAATGGTGTTTCAGAAAGAAAAAATAGACATTTGCTTGAGGTTGCTAGATCTATTATGCTCACAACAAATGTTCCAAATCTTTTTTTGGGGGATGCTACTCTCACTTCTGCTTATTTAATAAATAGAATGCCATCAAAAGTTTTGGGGTTTCATACACTTTTACAAAAATTGCTTGAGATTTATCTCTCGATTCCCTTTGCTAATACTCTTACCTCAAAAGATTTTTGGTTGTGTTACCTTTGTGCATAATTACCATTGTGGGAAACTTGAACCTAGGGCCCATAAGTGTATTTTCTTAGGTTATTCTTCTACTCAAAAAGGTTATAAGTGTTTCTCTCCTACTCTAAAGCGTTATTTTGTTAATTTGGATGTGACCTTCTTTGAAACGCAAGCCTATTATCCAAAAATACCCATTCATGGGGAGAGAAGTGAGAGTGAATGTTTTTTTTGGGAAGTAATGGCTCACCGGACACACTTCACCAGAATTCTGCCTTCTACAGCTAGCCATGACTCAACCAGACCTATAAAGGACTCTGATTCTCCTAAAAACACCTCTGTTTTCAATAGTCTTGATCAAACCAGACCTGATTCTTATGAAACCATCTCTGAAACACAATTTTGATAACATTAGACCTGAGATACCAAATCTTGACACCACCATTCCCATTGCAGCTACTAATATAGCCGGTTCCAGTCACAAATCTGACCAGAATTGCACAGAAAACCATGAATGTGATAAAGAGAAGGATAGTGAAATTAGGGTGGACAGACAGGAAGACAAAAATCCTAAGGTGCAATCACAATTTTACTCAAGGAGGAAAGGCAAACAGCAGGCACGATGTGAAGCAGAACCAGAAAAATCCATCACACTTCCTGAGCAAGGCCATGAATCAGAACCTACTGCAAATTCTGAGGAGTTTGGATGGCCAATAGCTCTAAGGAAGGGAGTAAGATCTTGTACAGAGCACCCAATCAGCAATTTTGTTTCTTATAACAGGTTATCACCACATTTTAAGGCTTTTGTGACTCAGTTATCTACTGAAAAATTACCTGAAAATTTCCAAGAAGCAGTGAAGGATCCCAAGTGGAGAGAAGCTATAGATGATGAGTTGAATGCACTCAAGAAGAACTGGACTTGGGTAGTAACTGATTTACCACAGAGAAAAACAATGGTTGGCTTTAAATGGGTGTTCACCATCAAATATAATCCTAATGGAAGTATTAACCGGTACAAAGCAAGACTTGTAGCTAGAGGTTTCACACAGACGCATGGGATTGACTACAACTCAATCAATACTGTTAAGATTCTATTATCACTAGCTGTAATTCTTAACTGGCCATTATATCAATTAGATGTAAAATATGCCTTCCTCAATGGTGATCTTGAAGAAGAGGTATACATGAAAATACCTTCGGGACTAGAAGAAGCTACACATCCTCAGAAGGTATGCAGGCTCAAAAAATCACTCTACGGCTTGAAACAATCACTTTGGGCATGGTTTGATAGATTTACAAAGGCAATGAAGAAATTTGGCTACCATCAATGTCAAACTGATCACAGCTTGTTTGTTCGACGGCTGACTAGTGGTAAAATGACTATTCTTATAGTTTATGTTGATGATATTGTTATTACAGGTGATGATTGGGAAGGCATGAAGGAGCTAAAAGGTGCTCTGGCCCGAGAGTTCGAAGTTAAGGATATGGGCTATTTGAGATACTTTTTGGGGATGGAGGTAGCCAGATTTAGTAAGGGGCATTTCAGTGTCCCAAAGAAAGTATACACTTGACCTTTTACAGGAAACTGGGATGATGGGGTCAAAGCCTACTAAGACACCCATGGAATCAACTTATAAATTGAGTCTTAAAGAAGAAGGCACACCAGTGGATACAGGGAGATATCAAAGATTAGTTGGAAAACTGATCTATTTGTCTCACACTAGACTAGACATTAGTTTTTCTGTAAGTGTGGTTAGTCAGTTTATGAGCAACCCCCACAGGAACATACAGTTCCTTATAATCCTGAAGTATTTGAAAATGACTCCTAGAAAGGGATTGTTCTTTAAGAAAACGGGACACGGAGTATTGAAGTATTCACAGATGCTGATTGGGCTGGATCAGTGACTGATAGGAGGTCTACAACAGGTTATTGTACCTTTGTGTGGGGTAACTTGGTAACTTGGAGAAGTAAAAAACAACCAGTGGTTGCCAGAAGCAGTGCAGAGGCTGAGTATAGAGCACTAGCATTGG
>JAOSBM010000204.1:11540394-11553864 GCA_027568955.1 Erythroxylum tenue | reverse complement strand
AATAGTCCTAGGAAGCTTGTATATAAACCTAGTTAAACCTTGTTCCTATGTACAGAAATATATTGAATGCAAATTCTTTTCATCACATTCATCACTTGTGATATCCTTTAGCAGCAAGATGAGCCTTGAGTCGCTCGATAGATGCATCTGGGGATGGCAATGGGTTGGCCCCTCTCCAATTTTTTTAAAATTAAAAATATTATTTTTTTAATTGGATCCTGGTCTGGGCTGCCTAGGCCTAGGCTTAGGCTTAATCGAGGCTCAACTCTTTTAAGTAAAAAGATGATGTTTTACTTAGAATAATTGGGTCTCGAGTCATTTTGGGCCTGGGCCTGGCCTATGGGTGGCCTATTGAAAACAACTAAATTTAGGCCCATGGGTGAAAAATTGTCATCCCTAGATGCATCAGCAAGTGTCTTAATAGTATATACCCATTGACAACCAACAATTTAGGCATCAGGAGGAGGAGTAACAAGCTTCAAGGTTATTCTTCTTTCCCTGTTGACACTTGAATTCCACAGATAAATAATATATACAAGTAACATTACTGGAAAATAAAAGTCTCACATACTCCCATAACTCCTTTGATGAGTTTACATGTTGACAATGTTAGCAATATTTGGCTCCGTGTTGATTGTCATGTTGTTCCCACTTCGTATATCCTGGTGAATTAATATCAGGAGCTGGATCTGTGAGATGCTCATGCCTACCTAGGCCTTTGAGATATACAATGATCACCTTCTTCCAAGCAACATAATTCATTCCATTTAATTTCCGATTTGTGATTTGTTGAACCATAATGGATGTTGGTTCGTAAATCTGTTAGTTTTGAATTCACTCATGATGTAATCGATAAAAAAGGACATGAACGAGAAGACAAAACTTCAAATATCAACAACCTATGCAACAACAAAAGAGGGACTACGATTAAGACAGAATCAGCGACAATGGTTAAACATACAAACTTTCCAACAATTAAAGGCAAAAAGAAGACATCACCAACCATGGTTAAGCACACATACCCAATTTTCAGCAATTAAAAGCAGAAAAAACACATCACCAACAGGTTTCTAGAGTTGGTGCGACTCAATCCATGGTATTAAGATCAACGGAGCGTAACCAAAAAGTGGTGCATGGGCTATATGCGTCGTCTGAACAGCGGCTGTCGGTGGCGCATGGACACTCACTGGCATTGCTTCTTCCTTTGTCTTGGTTGCTGGTGGCTGCTTGATGTATCTCTAGGGTTAGATTGTTAAGGTTAGTTTTGTCTTTGTGTTTGGGAATGGGTTTTAGGTTGCAAGAAAACTGGAATTAGAGGCAGGGTTAGAAAACCTGCTTTGATACCATACTGTGAATTAAGAAAGGGATAGGAAGAGCTTGCAGAAATCAGCAGCTCTCACTCCCTTTATATGCTAGATTTCATATAAGGTAAGTTACAATCATAATCATAATCAAATCAAATCATAATTCTTATGTAATCCCTAAAGATACTGAATCATATCAGATCTTAATCTCTAGCAAATGCACTGAAGCCTGGTGGAACTAGTTTCCTGTTAAGAATTTTATAAGACTTTCGTAGTCTAGAAGTCTTCGATGATTCTAAAGCTTATGGTAGTGTTATTATTGCATGGTTGGGTTAGTTCAACTTGTGATAAGTATTTTCACAGTTCTTTGTGATGCCTGTACTGTTAATAATTTTATTTTACATTTAGGTCTTTTGGTTTAATGGCTTTGAAAAGTGGAGAAGAAAGTATAGCAGGAATGGAGGGTGCAATAATATATCTAGTTGCGAGGGGCAAGGAATTTCTTACCTCATAATTTTGTCAACAGAAGTGTAATTGTATTTCAAAAGAGTTTATAGCAATGAGATTAGCAGCCCAACCTGCGTTGTCAATTCAGTTTAAGGTAAGTTCATAGGGCAATCAAGAAATTGATGAAAAGAGAAAAGGAACTAATTTAAACTACTATTTCAACTGGATCAAACGAGCGAACCTGGATCATCTGGAATGATTGCAGATTGTTGCTGCATTTTAATTTGTTGAACCTTTATTAAGCCAAGAAATCAGCAATAATTCCCAAGAAGCATTTTTCCATGAGTATGGTCCAAGCTCAAAAGTCACTTATGTTGTTGGTAGCATAATCAAAGGTGTTTCTCCATCTTGACAGTGTTATTGCCAGCCTCATATATCTACCATTTATATATTATTCTCCGATTGCAAATTTTTTTTCAAATTTAAAAATAAACAAAATTGAAATTAGAGAATATAGAAATTGGAAAAGATAATGGAAATTGGAATAAGAGAGACGATAAATTTTCTTCTTTACAAACTCAAACAAAACAAAAAAAGAATTATGTTTCTATTAGCTAATTCTCCAACTACTTAAGTTTGCCAACAATGTATTTTAACCAATCAGATGTTGCTATAATTATATCTTGCTGACTGAGATTTCCGTTATAAATATATTGTACTGATTGAGATTCGCTATCTTTAGTATCGAGATGTGGTGCGACAGTTCATTAAGGGGACAGATGGATTTTCCGGAGCTTTTGCTGAATGTTTATGTGGAAGTCCTAATTTGTATCAGGTATGCTTTTATCTATTAATTTATTTTAAGCTCTTAGGCGTAGCATTTACTTGTCTATTATTCATGTGTGTTTTGTATTATTCTCTAATTGAAATCGCCTTCTTATTCATTTCATTTATTCATGTTGTTTGCTTCTATTGTTTCCTCCCATTCCTCTTCTACGTTTTTGCCTTTACTTATATATGGAAAAACTTTTGACGTATCTCATAGAGTTGGAATCTATGATGAGTTGACTTTAATTTCATTTCTGTTAAGTTTTTCTTGAACTAGAAGTCATCTAAGAGTGATCGGTTAGGTTTTCTTGTAAATTTATTTGAACTAGGGTTGCACTTTAACATACATCGTCATTGGATACAAACATACAAGTCTGCGATACTTTTGTAATTCTCGGCTGGAAAGTTGTACAATTTGTAATTTCTGAATGACTCTGGGTCAGGAAGGAGGGAGGAAACCGTGGAACAGCATCAACTTTGTTTGTGCTCATGATGGTTTTACTTTGGCCGATCTGGTTACTTATAGCCAAAAACATAACTTGGCTAATGGAGAAGATAACAATGATGGAGAGAGTCATAATAATAGCTGGAACTGTGGACAGGTAAACTCACCAATGAAAAGCAATAGCATCTCAATTCTTTCTATATACCTTTTGTCCTAAGCCAGGTATCATGATCATTTATTGTTTCCGTCATGGGTAATTTATGATTGGCTATTTTTCTAAATGTTGAATATTTCTTCTTCTGCATATACATTACTCTGCTAAACTGATTACAGGAGGGTGAATTTGCAAGCATTTATGTGAAGAAGTTAAGGAAACGACAGATGAGAAATTTCTTCTTATGTCTCATGGTTTCCCAAGTAAGGGTTAATTTATCATCTTTAATAGATGCCAGGCACATCATTACTTCAGTTCAGATCTGTGACTGACGAATAAAGGACATTCTAACAATTTGACGGAACACATATAAACTATAAATATGGGGCTGCTGCATGCTCTTTTTTATTGTGCTTGAATTGAGGATATGGGCTGCTTAAATTCAGATTAGGATTGCTGGAAATCTAGATTGAGATATCTGAAATTTTAATAATGAAACAAATTATGGATAGTTCTAGGAATCACTCCTAAGTTTGTATCAAGAACTATGAATCACAACTGGGAATTGACTTGAGTAGAACTATTGGAATCACACTAATAGGTTTCTAGAAATCACTAATAGAATTTAGGAATCACTCTTGAGTATCTAAGAATCACCCTTATAGAGAAAAGCTTCATTCTTCAAAAACAAGTTTATTTTTCTTATCCCTTGAACATTGAAAACATAACACATATAAAAAAAGTCTTGAAACCCAGATCCTAATAGAATAAGAAAACCCACTAAGCTTCCAAAATAAGTATGGAATCATACTTAATAAGGATTTTTATTATTCATTAATGGACTTAAACTATAAACTACTAAGGACAATTGAAAATAGAAATGATTTCCTTTTCTAATTAGAAAAAGTAAACTAACATATATATATATGTATGTTTAAATTTTGCATTAGGAATAGCATATTGTTGGCCTTAACTTGTTGATACAAATTTTTTTCAATGTCCTTTAATGGCTTTTTAGATATCAAGTGAAGATTGGATTGAATAAATATTGAAAATTTCACTTGAACTTCAATCTAGCTTCATTGTATAATTTTCAAAGAAAGGAAAAGTGCTTGGCACATTTCTACGTGGCAGAAGATTTCTCTTATAGTTTTTAGTTTAGGTAACAATAAAAGAAGAGATTCTAGAATAGCGAGAAAAGAATCTAGGGAGAGAGAAATTAGAGAGAGAAAAGATCACAAGATTCATTCCATATCCATCATTGAGCCATTACAACAGCTATTACATAGTGTGCGATTCATATGTATCACTACCATGTAATAGTTAGGTATTTCCGTTATAGTAGTTTTATTTAAACACTATGTCTTGTATTATTAATAAACTTCACCATACGACTTTGTTTTGTTTCATCTTCATCGTTTGATCTTCCTCATCATGACATAACCTTCCCCTTACAAGCAACCTGTAAACTTTGAGGAGATGAATGTTTATTTGATTTTCTTCCTTTGTGCCCTATGGTGAATGACGATATAGGCTCATTAAGAGAGAACCCAAAGATCTCTTGAATTCAGAATTTAAGATAAAATTTCTTCTTTTTTTCCTCCTTTTCGTTCCCACTTAAAACTTTATTCAGATGAAAATAACCAACTCCTACACTACGGAAACCACTAGCCTAAGTACATAATTGGAGTCAACAAAACCGGATAAATAGGAACATATTAACCGAATAATTAAAGCAGAATTAATAATATTTCAACTAAACTCCCCAGTCAACTAACTTCCCACTTTCATGCTACGTCTTTGATATACTTGCTCTTTAACTTCCCACTTTCATTAGACGTCTATAATACACTTGTCTCTTGAAGAGCTTACCCTAGGAGTGGTTCACGTGGCTGGTCATAACAGGATTATTCAGAAAGTTTTGAAGATCAAGTGGGATGGGCCAATGAGACTCCATTGTGATAACTAGTTTGCCATCAATATAGCTCACAATCTAGTATAACATGATAGAACAAAGCACTTCGAAGTTGATAGACACTTTATCAAGGAGAAATTGGAGAGTGGGTTGATTCGTACACCTTACGTGTCTACACATAATCAACTTGTAGACATACTTACCAAAGGGTTGAGTAGGTCAATGTTTCAAAACAATGTATCCAAGCTGGGAATGGCCAATGTCTATTCACCAGCTTGAGGGGGAGTGTGGGAAAAACGTAATCTGTATAATTATCTTGAGATAGAATTTGAGTTGAAGGATAGCTGAATCACATGCATGAGGGAGACGTAAGAGCTATAAGGACTTAATTTGTATTCAAATAGACGGATCATGACTTATGGACTTAACATGGGTAAGCATTAGATCGGATCAGTGTACTATGAAGCCTTTGAGTTTGAATGAGTTAGCATCAATTGATAGAGATTAAGAGAGATCTTGGATGATGTGGCAGATAATATTACAATAGACATACATTAGTTCTAAAAAATAAAGACCATGTGGGAGGATCATCTGAAGATAGTAGAGTTCTTCATAGATATGGATGTGTTTTTTCTAATTAAATGTATTCTCTTATTTTGTTTGTTTTAATGTAGTTAAATCTTATCAGGTAGAATTCTATTTGGATGGAGGTGTCATCCAATTGGTTAGTGTGATTTAATCTCATAAGGATAAAGGTGATCTAATTAGTTCAGGTCATTTAAGATTCTGAATTTTAGAGTCAGGAGGTACTTATAAATAACTTAAATTTTACTCTTGAGAATAGAAATAGAAGGGAAGGGAACAAATTGAGAAAGAGCATTCCTTTGTACACTTTGGGGAAAGTAATAAAAGTTGGCTTTTATTGTAGTTCTTAAACATTATGAGAGTCATGAGGTGTTCGAGAATAAGGTTTTGTTAGTTAACGGTCATGTAGAAAGACTGAGTTTCACTTAAACTAACCTAATTAAGATTGCCGTGCAAGTGAGTAGGCATGACTTCAGTATAAGTTTGGTGTCTTGGAAAACCTTTGTAACAATAACCATGGTTCAAATTTTTTCTTTTTGGAAATTAACCATGGTACAATTGATTGTGGTTTTTCTAAACATTTATTCCACTGTTGTCCTTACTGCCTCACATCCAACCCCTAAGGTGGTAAGTCTTTACGAAACCATGTACTATGACTTGAGGTTGTTGAAAGTTGTTAGTCCAACTCTATTCTTAGATATTTTGAAAAGGAAAAATAAGATCAAGGACGAAAAAAAGGAAAGAAGGAAAAATCTTGGTGCCACTACCCTTGTGATGCGTCTTACTATGCTTTTCATTGTAGCATCAATTTGATTGCTGTAAAGACTTTGTAACTTATTTTTGGGACCCTTTCATTGAACACTTGTTAACTAAATTCAGTGTTTCCTTAATATATTGTGGGCCTCAGTTTTCTAGTCAACATTTTACTGTCAGAAACTGTTTTTAGTATTACCTTTACTTTTGAGCTTTAGTTTCATTATTTCTTCTTCTTTTAGTGACAGTGGGTATCATATTAACTTCACAATTATGTTCAAGCAATTGATTTGTTCTATCTTATACCCTATGTGACATTGTAGCTAAACTGATTGTGATCTGCGCTCGCCAGGGTGTTCCAATGATATACATGGGTGATGAATATGGCCACACAAAAGGGGGAAACAACAATACTTATTGCCATGATAATGATGTGATCATCTGTAACTTATTCACATTTAGATTCTCTATTAGACCTAATTTGTGATTGTAACTGTTGATTGGCTTTTTTGGTAGCAGATAAACTATTTTAGGTGGGACAAGAAGGAGGAGTCAACATCAGACTTTTCTCGGTTTTGCTGCCTTATGACAAAGTTGCGAAAGTGAGTAGTTTCTAGGCATGCCAAGTACTACATGTTTATGTTATTTTTCTAATATCTTTCCATCAATTGTTTTCATTTATTTGTTCAGTGAATGTGAATCCCTCGGTTTGAATGACTTCCCAACAGCAGAAAGGCTGCAATGGCATGGACATGCTCCTGGGTTGCCAGATTGGTCTGAAACAAGTCGATTTGTGGCTTTTACATTGGTATATTTTCTTTCCATTTCACCTTTTAATTCAACTAACATGTGTAGTTAATGTTGAATGGCATATAAATTGAAACTTGGGGGCTTTTGGGACTTTGAATTTAAGGCTGGAACTAATGAAAATGTAATGTAAGGAAGAGTTTAGGGATTGCTCCTAGGTTTCTATCAAGAACTAAGAATCACACCGAGGTTGTCATAACTATTGGAATTGCACCCGATAGATTTCTAGAATTCACTTCTTGAGTCTATGAGTCACTCCGAAATATCTAATCACTCTTAGAAACTTGAAAGCTTTCCATTTTTGATAGAAACTCAATGGAACAGTTTCTTAGAAGAGAAAATAAGCAAGACATTGGCAGCTTTTGAGAGGTGCCTCTCTCTCGATGCCCAAAACAAGACTCATTCTGTACCTACACCCTCTTTCCCTTGAGTCTGATGTACTCAAAACATCCTACAGAATCCTAAAACCCTTGACACCTCATCTTTCTAGAAATAACTGACAAACAAAACAGCAAAAACAATATTAGAACATAATGGAAATCAAAGCTGGACCGGACATTCCTCTAAATTTTTTGCAGCAATTTCAGTGGATGGGCTGCTCTGAAGCTTCTTCTTCTTCCTATAGTGGATGACTTTTAATGAATTTTGAGATTTTCAGATCTGAAAGTTGTCAGCAATGTCTCTTGAAGGAATTTGATATCAAAGAGCGAGGAAAGTTAACCTGAATCCTTATGGGGTTGGGTTAACCTGAATATTGCTCCTAAAATTAACATCTCGCCTTTGTTTCCAAGTGTGATATAGGGGAACTAAGTTCTCAATGCTTCTTGCTCACCGTTTATCTCTTCCTCCACAGCCGTTGCGATTTTATCATCTGGTACCTATTGGCTGGGCTAAATGTGTGCACCCTCTGCCTAATATCATATCGCAACCCACTCATGAAATAACCCATAAATTGTGCTTCAGGTAAACGACCCACTTGCGAGGACACGAATTCGAAGGCCTCGGTGTACTCTTCTACAGAATTCGTTTGCTGTAAGTCAGAGAGTTCTTCGAATGTGTTCTCAAATTGTCTCCCTCCATATCGACCGATTAAGGCTTCCTTCAACTTCTCCCATGTTAGCTCAACTTTTGTCCCTCTCAGGAGGTTAAACCAATGAATGGTTGACCACTCCATACTTAAGAGAGCCAGTTTAATTTTCACCTCTTATGAAGTACTGTGAACCTCAAAATATAATTCTGCCCGCATGATCCATCCTACAAGGTCAGACCCATCGATCATAGGTAACTCCACCTTACAAACAGACATCCTGTACTCCTCCATATTGCCAAAGGACTACTTCTACTGAATGTTCTGTTAAGAATGGTGAGTACTCTTTTCACCAGCCATAGTTTGCTCCCTCCCAAAGGTATCACTCCCTTGTCCCTCTTCTGGCCGCTTACCCATCATCTTACTCATTTCTAGCAGCAATGCCCGTTGCATCTCCCCTATGACCATTCTCATAGACGATTGAATATCTTCAACCCCAGCCTCCAGATTAGCCATACGAGATTCCAACAAGTCTACTCTATCAGACATCTTTGGTGGCATGAATGTGGACCTCTGCAATTATTGAAGTCCCAGAAAAAACGATCCTCCCTTCCTATGGATCCGGCAGGTCAAACAAATGATAGAACTTTAGTCTTTGAATACTAGAGGTACATTGTATTATTGAATTATAGCAATACTATAGACTATTACAATGGTGATATTTAGTATTTCCCTACCCAGAGCTGAATGCTCTTCAGAAGGTTTAACTATCCTTCTGTCACAAATTCTTCCCTTTCTTCCCCCCTTCTCTCTCTCCCCTCCTCTCTCAGCCTAAAATCCTCAAGCTAGGATCCATTTTGTTACGCCTAACCACTTGCCACATCAGCTACTAACTAACTCTCCCCTAGCCCACTGTTCTTTCTCCTAGAGCATACTTTCCATATCAATGGTTTATTCCCTTTTTTGTTATCTTCCCCATTGTCTAAATTACACTCTTCCATGTTGGTCCTAACAGATTCTTGTAGTCCTTGGCGGAATCAACCAATTAATGTTTGATGTTTTAAAAAACAGTAAGCCCAACAAAAGGGTCCAATGGCAAGAAAGTGAACAATCGTTCTTGTTTAGGCACTGAGGAAAGCAGACAGGTAGGGGTAGCAGTAAGGAAATGCACTGTTAAGGAAGCTTACCCAGAGGACGAGGCATTGTCAGATGCATTGCCACGTGCCAGTGCATGGGAGAGGACTAGAACCTTCACGAATTCAAGTTAGGGTTTCCTGTGATTGATCTTCACAGAGAGGCTGATCAGCCGTCGGTACTCTTTGTGTGACGTTGAGAACATACGAATACTTAGAACTCATGACTAAAAAAACTCCAAAGTTTGGTTCATTGGGCAAAACTAAAATGGATCAAGAAAAAGAAGGAATTCTACTCACTCTGCAGAATTGAAGCGCAAAAAATGATTTAATTACAAAGTTTGTACATAAGTGTAATGTAGATACATATACAAATTGCTCAACTCTTAATTAGGTAGGTAAGTAGCATCCCTATCAAACTATGTAATCTGTAATAATCCCTATAATCATGCTCTATATAATCTTTAACAAAAATCTGACCATATAAAACTGTTTAATTACATTCTATTTCTTCTGTTCCTCTGCTTTCACATAGGACCACCAAAGTATATTACTCTTAACCGTATCCAAAGTTAGCTAGTACAACTTTTGAAGGAAAAATAGAAAACGTCGGGACCCTATTTCTCTGCTAGAATCTAACTTCACTTTAGTTTTCAAGTATGCCATTCTTGAGTTGACTATATCTTTCACCAGCTTGTCTCTCATTCGTTCTTGTATTTGCACAACCATGTGGCTGAAAGTATTTATGTGCTGAAGACAGCATTTATACATCATTCTATTATCATTTGCCTCTCTTATACGTCTTTGTTTTTCTTTCTTTTCTGCTTTATTGTGCTGCCAGTCCCTTGGTTAATCATTTTAAATTTCCTGTTGCGCTTTGATGCAGATGGACTCGGTGAAAGGAGAGATCTACATTGCCTTCAATGCTAATCATTTGCCTGTAACTATCACACTTCCAGAAAGACGTGGATACCGATGGGAGCCCGTAGTTGACACTGGTAAGGCTGCTCCATTTGATTTCCTTTCCGATGACCTTCCTGACAGGGAGATTGCCGTTAAGCAATATGCTCACTTCCTCGATGCAAACTTATACCCTATGCTTAGTTATTCTTCTATCATTCTTCTAAGTTCTCCTGATGATACTGCTAGCTGAATGTTTTGCTAAACTTTTTAGTATTGCCTTACCTACATGTACTATTAATGTTATTATTGTTTCTCTTTATTATTTATGTATATTTATGTATTTAGTTATTTTATTATATCTTTTATGTTTATTTGACTTATTTACTTAGTTATTTTATTTTATTATTTTTTTGGGCACATGTACTCACATCTATTTGTAATTTTGTAGTATCTTTATAATGTATTGCATGTGAGTCTATTAGAAACAGTTTCTCTACTAAGAATAAAGTTGCGTACTATCAGACCTTCTTAGTTCTCGCGCCTCAGCGAGAGGTGATGATGATGATAAAATTTATCATCTTTTCAATGTTAACTGTGATTGATATGTAAATGCAGATCACTAGGATGTATATTGTTAAAGACAATATAAGAGTGTCAATTGATGACTTATCCAATCCGAAGATGTGATAACCTTTATTGTTGATGATGATAAAATTTATGATCTTTCCAATGCTCAATTGTGATTGATAAGTAAATGCAGATCACTAGGATGTATATTGTTAAAGACAACAGCAGAGAATGTCAATGGATGACTAGATCCAATCTCAAGATGTGATATCCTTTATATAGTAGTAAGACTACATAAGGAAAGTTTATCTGACTTTTGGTAATATATATTATGGTCTCTTTTTGATATGTATTCGACCTGGTGAGTTGGAAAACAAACAAAAGATTCATTGTATGACCCAAACAAAGGAGGCATTGGTCAGAGTATAAAATGTTTATAATATCCTTAAATGTAATTTAAATATTAATTATATTTCAAAAAATATTAATTATATTTCAACTTTTATTTTTTGTATACATTAAATATATCTTAATTTTCATTTTGTAATATTACATATCACGATTTATGTAAGTGTGTATTTATTAATTCTAAAGATAATTTAATTATTTTGTCGTTTAAAAAATTTTAATATTTAGATTTGACTTAAAATATTTTATGTGTTAAGAATAATATATCATCTAAATTTGAAAAGTTTTTGAATACAAAATAAATTTTTATGAATTTGAAAACTAAGATTTAAAAAACTGAAAAAGTTAACATGTTGCCAAATTTGAAGTTAAAAAAAGTTTTAATACTTTCTACTTATATAGGAAAGAAGTTGAAATATGAAAAAATGGATAAATATTATTAAACCTGAAAATTTTGAAGTTATAGAACTTATGAATTAAGTCAATTTTTAAATTACAAATAATATATTAAGAATGAAGAAAATGTTTCAATATCAAATAAATGAATTAGAAGACAGAGTTGTGAGCAAAAAGCTTGTTCGTTCTTGGCCATGTTAGTGAGAGGAGCTGTAGAAGAAAGTGGATATTGGATTGCAGAGTTTTTCCTTTCTTTTCTTTTAAGTTACTTATCATATAAATTGATTAAATAGTTTATTTATCATATCCACGTCAATTAAACTAATAGTAGGCATTAACAAAAGTTAACAACGGTTTTTGTATTTGATACAACAAAAGAATCACTAAAGCAAAAAAGTGTTTTATGAATCATTAAACTGATAACATTTTAAAATGCGTTATTTAAAAAAATATAATCCAACGATTTTCAAAACGTGGCCTTTAAAAATATTAATAGACAACAACAATAATAATTTGTTTACATATATTTAAAAAGTCAACAAAGCTAAAAAAATTTTGTTATAAAATTTTATATAAGTAATAATTAAATCCATTGTGACTTTAAACTATAATTAAAGGTGATAATAAGTAGTGTCAAATTTAAACTCACTTAAGTCCAAACCTTACCTGAAATTTTTTATTTGAGCTCATATTTCACTTGAGGTTTTTAGTTCGAATACGAAGACAATTGAGCTTAACCAAACCAGATTAAATATATTATTTAATTTTAAAAAATGTTATTTTTTGATTTAAACTTTGGATCATGTTGGACTGGATAATTGGAGCTCTTCTTGAAACTTAAAAATATTAAAAACTAAGCACAACTAGAAATTCGATCAACTCAAGTTGAGTCAGGCCAAATAGATCAGAATGGACAAACTTTGTCATAACTATCAACAATTAAAGTATTATTATTTTAAATTATATATCATATTGTGTGTGTGTGTGTGTGTGTGTGTGTGTGTGTAACAAAGAAATAGTTTTAAGCATATATTATGTCCTTTATAATATTTTAGGGAGAAAAATGTGATATATAATAAGAGTTAAGAGGGGATTGTTGCAAATATTTAAAAAAGGTAACAAGATAAAAAATTTCTTAAATTTTTTTATAAAACAACTAATATCTTTGCCATTTTAAATAATAATTAAAGGGCTTGTGTATCTCGGTCAGCATACCTCGAATTTACACTCCGATCTAGCTTTGTTTTCCCTAAACTTTGATGGATGATCTGTTCCTAAGCACTGAATATGGTATTCCCCAAGCCCTTTAACTAGGGGTTGCCTCGTTGGTATCAGAGCCATAAGTGTTATTGACCCTGACTACAATATTCCTGATGAGAGTGATTAGGGATGTATCATATAAGACCTTAATCTATTACCCGATGACCCTGTTCATCTTTCTTCAACCTTATCTATAGCCAATCTTCCTTCTAGTATGAAACGCACTTTCTCTAATCGTAAAGAACATCTTGTAGAAATAACCCATTTTGTTGGACCCCAATTCGCTTTAAGCATATTTTAAAGGTGTAGGTTAATAAGTCCCTTGAGTTAGAATAATTTGTGATTATTAGTGCAATTATTATTAATTGAAGGAATAGAGTTAAATTAGAATTTTTAATTTTGATAGGAAATGTTAAATTAGGCCATAAAACTAGTGTTAGGACAAATTAGGAAATGTTTATTTTGGTTTTGAGGCTTTAGGGTATTAAAGTGGGCTTTTAGCCTTTGACTTATCTTGTACTCAAGAAATGAAGGATTT
>JAOSBM010000204.1:11502401-11515690 GCA_027568955.1 Erythroxylum tenue | reverse complement strand
AGCAAGAAACAGAATGTAGTTGCTAGATCCAGTGCAGAAGCCGAATATAGAGCTATGGCTCAAGGTGTGTGCGAACTATTGTGGGTAAGGAAGCTGATGAATAATTACAACTGACGGCTGAAGGAAGTTCATCTCTCTACTGTGATAACAAAGCTGCCATTAGTATAGCTCACAATCTTGTTCAGCATGATTGAACAAAGCATATAGAAATTGACCGACATTTCATGAAGGAGAAACTTGTGAATGGATCTTTGCAATTATTCCATGTGGGGTCAAATGACCAATTGGCAGATGTCTTCACGAAAGGACTCTACAACAAACAATTTCATAAACTTGTTTACAAGTTGGGCATGTGCGATATCTATGCACCAACTTGAGGGGGAGTGTTGACTAGAGATATTTGACTAGAGATATTAGCATTGATTGCTCCTATAATCTTTCCTATAATTGCTCCTATAATCTTTCCTATAATTGAGAGATTTCATATAGTTAATAGCTAGATTATTTCCTAAGTAGTCCTAGGAAGTTTGTATATAAACCTTGTTCCTATGTACAGAAATATAGTGAATACAAATTATGTTCAACACATTCATCATTAATACAAATTCTGTTCAACACATTCATCAGTTAACACTCCCATTAGTGATAACCAAGGAGCTTTCATTAAAGATAGACAAATTGGTGATAATATATTGCTTGTCCAAGAGCTCCTTAAAGGATACTCAAAAAGATGCACTCCTGCTAGTTACTCGATGAAGGTGGACTTTAATAAAGCCTTTAATAGCATCAACTGGGATTTCTTGTTTCACTAGATGAAGGTGTTTGGATTCCCTGGTTAATTTATAACCTGGATCAAGGAATGTGTTACAACTGCTTCATACTGTGTTTTGGTGAATAGTAGCCCCTCCAATCTTTTCAAAGGAGTTAGAGGGATAAGACAAGGAGATCCCTTATCTCCATATCTATTCATATTAAATAAGTAAGCATTATCACTTATTATCAAGTATAATACTAATATGAATCCTAATTTCAAATTCCGTTCCAAATGTAGAAAGGTCTCCTTGACTAATCTATGTTTTGCTGATGATCTACTCTTGTTTTGCAAAGCTCATCTAGCTTCTATCCATATTCTAATGGATTCTCTTCAACTTTTCAAAGGACTCTCAGGTCTTGAACTGAATCTTAGCATTAGCTATTAATTGATATCTATAGCAGCCTCGGGTATGGAATCCTGCATTTCCAAAATTACAGGTATGAGTATAAAGCTTCCTCCTTTGATGTATCTTGGTCTACCTTTTTCCACTAGAAGACTTAGATTTTCTGAATGCATTCTCTTGATTGAAAAGGTTTAGAAAAGACTTTTCTCATGGATTAGTAAATCTCATTCTTATGATGGAAAGCTGCTATTAATCAAGTCAATACTCTCTTCCTTACACATCTATTGGAGTTCCCATATTTTATTTCTAAAAAGCTTATTAAAATGCTGGAAAGAATGTTTGGAAACTTTCTTTGGAGTCATCATGATGGAGTGGAGGGACATGCTAAAGTTAAGTGGTCAGATATTTGTTCTCCTACGGAACAAGGTGGGCTAGGAGTCAATGATATTAAGGCTACTAATATAGCATTAATTCTAAAAAGACTATGGCTGATCATTAAGGATAAAACTTCACTTTGGATGAGATGGTTGCGTAGTTACTTCTTGAAAGGCAAAAGCATATGGAAGGTGCAAAAGAGTCACTCATGCTCGTGGTTTTTGACACAACTCTTATAGCTTAGAGATCATATTAAAGCCGATATCTTTTGCAAAGTAGGGAATGGTGAGAAAATTTCAATTTTGAATGATAATTGGATACGATATGGTCAGTTAATCAACAAAATGCACCCCCAGCAGCTAGATCCCTGGGTTCTTTGGATGATAGTGTCTCCAAACTGATACAGAACCATAATTGGGCTCTTCCTCAAGATTTGCTAAGGTATAAACTTGATTAACTACCAGATACTCATAATTCTGACAACTTCTTTTGGAAAGGGAAACAAATTGCTAAAATTTCCAGCTTGCAAATTAGGAATTTGCTGCAACCTCATGGCACTATGGTGTACTGGAACAACATTGTTTGGAATAAGTTTATGATTCCTAAAAACTCATTTCTACTATGGCTTATAATCAAAACTAGACTTAGTACAATGGACAGGTTGCATTTCTTGGATGTGGATAGGAATTGTTTATCACACAGGGATTGTGATGAAACTTGAGACCACTTGTTTTTTGAGTGTTGCTATGCTTCTTGTGTTTGGAAAGAGATCAGAAGATGCTTCCAATGGGACCTCATAAGTAATTCTCTATCAGAAACTGTCCAATGGTTAATGGATCAGAACCATTATGATACCTTGGGGATTTTTTTCATTGCTTTGGGGTCCTCTATACAAGGGATATGGAAGGAAAGGAACAATAGCAGATTTAAAAACAAGTTTGCAACTGAGAAGGAGACAACAACTGTGATCCTACAAAGTATCAAGGAGAACTTTTTCTTGAGATCTAAGTCGATCATTTCTGAGTAATTTTAGTTGCTAGCCTCTTGTTACTTGTATTTTTATTATTCTAGTAAGAAGATCTCCAATCTTCTTACTGATGTTTGGGATTTTCCCATTCGACTATTTGCAATCCTTATTATTGTTCTATAATATCATTCCTTTAATTTTTAAAAAGAAGAATTCCATATTAAACTGACATGCATAGCTATCGTGATTTTAGTGATTTATGTTCTTGCATGCATGCATATTTTAATAGTAGGAGTTAATGTAAATATATATTTCTTTGGGTTTGTGTAAGCTGCAAATAATCTTGATGTTTAGAAGTTTCTAAACCTCAGAATATGCTATTTCAGACAATTCTTTCATGCTTCTGATGGTGGAACCATTGCATTGGATTGGCTGAAAAATTCTGACGGTAAGCAAAATTATTTGGGTTTTGAAGAATTTATATCTCTCTCCTGATTGCAAATAGGTAGGATTACAGAATGGTGCAAGGTGGGTTGAGATTGAGCGGGAACGATGCATTCCCATTTGTTGTCCCTCGCCTTATAGAAAGTGGATATTAAGTAGTAACTTCTTTATTCAATCATAAAATAAAATTAGTACTTTGATTGCACGAAGAATTTTTCTACTTTTTGAAATCCGAAGTACTTAGTCTTGACATTCGTGGTAATGATATGGAAATGCAATAAAGCAAGGTCATGGCAATTTCATGTAGTCATCGCAAAACTGAGAGAAAGTATGAACTTTTCTTTTAGTTCTTTTGTTTACAGCTTGATGTATATGTCTGTATGCTTTCTGCGTTTGTTGTCAATAGAAGGAGAATAATGATTTTAGCCCCCATTAAAATTGCCACACATGAAATCATCTTTGTGCTATGCATGCATATTGTGATTGGTGGGTACTGAATTTTTTAGAAGAACTCTGATCGTGCTGGAAATGTTTTATAAACAAGAATGAAGGTTGAGTGATATATTGTTTAGCAGTTGATGATTTATCTGTAATAATGGATCTTAGGGACATATGGAGGATTGTGCATATTATTTGAGCTTATTATCAACAAATTGGAAAACTGTTAACACTTTTGTTTTATAAGACATTTCAATCTGAATTTGTTTGTTTTGTGCATTGCTTGTTTTGCAATAAACTTTGAGCTGTTTGCTACTACCTTACAAGTTCTAGGAATCCACATCACTGTTAACTTCTCAATGTTCTCCATTCCACTTAAAGCAGAGCGTGTGTTCTATTTTGGAAGTTTTAAGAGTATCCTATTTGCTTACACATTTTCAACACTTGTGATGACAAAAATATTACTAATACAATATAAAGCTTCCTTTGCTTCTCTGTGTATGAACAAACATTCCATCTTCATTTCCAGATGAACATTTTTCTTTGTTTCTGTGTGCAAATGATTTCCTTAGTGATTAAAATTTTGACTAAGCAAGATGAATCATTCTGTAGTTGCAAGCAACTCTTTGGATAAAAAGAATGCCATGTCTGAAGAGGACTCAACTCCTATCGTGGTAGTGATTCCTGGCTTAACAAGTGATTCTGCTTCTTCTGTAAGTTAAACATTTCATGTGTCTATTTGCATATGACAACGCCTATAGCCATGAAATATGATTTAGATTTTTGTATTAATTTTTTTCCATTTTGGAGTGAATTAAACATTTCCTTTTTCATTTCTTTTCTCCTTAAAATACAAGTGGAACAATCCATTCACACTTGGTTATCATTTTTTGTTATAGTATATAAAACATCTTGCCTTCAATGTGGCAAAATGTGGATATAATGCTGTTGTAAGCAATCATCGAGGCTTGGGCGGTGTTTCAATAACTGTAAGTTGTTTGTTTGCTGGTATACAAAATAGATAACTTTCACAGATTTGAGAATTTTAAATAGAGATAATGTGTTGATATTCATCCAGAAATACACAAATTTGTTTTAGGATTTGACATTTTTGTAATCTTTTCTTTGCTCATACTTCGTAGTCAATTGCTATGACTAATTGACAGCTTGTATGTGGACAGAATGTCTCTGACCTTTAATTGCTTGATGCTTCTTATTCGCATAAAATCTTTGTACTAATGAAATTTTATTGTTAAGCTTTGCGAATTATGGTTAAAACATTTTAAATGGTTATAGAAGCATTTGAAATTTTTCTTCCCAATAGCAAGCATGAAACAGCTAGGCTTCATTTTTTCTACTCAGGTTTCTGAAACAGAATCCCAGCTCAAATGTTTACTATTCTTTATTGTTGCATACTGGGATAGCTAACAACCACTGACATGTAAGAGATGATTTTTACAGAAATTTTGCATTTTCAAAAATTTTGTTGTGTGAGATAGGATATAACTTCACCTGTTAACATGTGACGTCTAATAAAGCTTGTGCTATGTTTTAGCTTAGCATGACTTACCCCAGGAAATTTAAATTTAGACTTACTGGGTTTCAAGAGGAAACATGCATTCAGAGCCTAGATGCTAACAAAGCCTGCATCTAGTCTTTCCCTTCTGATATATTTATTTGCTTGGTTATCAAACAAGATAGTCTTTTCATTCCTCGAAAGATATTGAACTTCTAAAAGCACTTCTGCCACAGTCTGATTGGTTTTACAATGCTGGATGGACTGAAGACATACGGGTTGTCCTTGATTATCTCCATGATGAGTACCCCCGGGCTCCACTATTTGTTGTTGGGACCAGCATTGGTGCCAATATACTGGTACTTTTATATGGCTTATTTGATGAGGCTGATGTTTTCTTCAAGTCTACCAACTGTTTTCATGATATATTATATCTTCCCTCTGTTCACATGCAATGTTGCAGAGCCTTTGTTTTGATTAGTTGCTAGGTGTGGAAATTTTCTACAGAGTTTTGCTCTTGATTTGATTTTAAGTTTCAAAGAATGAACTCTGAGCAGGGGTTAGTTTATGTTAAGAAATAAATTCTAAGAAAACAGGCAACATAGAAGAAACAATAAGAGAAGCACATATGCATATACACACACAGAGTGATGAAATAGAAACGGACATGTTTAATTTTGACTTAATCACTTAAAAGCATGACAAACCTACATGGACTATTTTTAGCTAAATGTATCTGATATTATGTTCTTTTAGATCAAATTATCCTTAGTTTCTAATAATTGCTAAAAGCATATTGTCGCTTCCTCTGCCTTCCAAAGATATTTAACATATATTCCAATTGTTAAGAAAAGGTCCTCATGTGAAACCCTCCCAAGAATTCTCGACATTGTTAAAGGACAAGACTTGTGACATGACTTAATGTGTAATCCTAAGCATGATTTACATAAACTATTTTATTGTAAGATGCTAGTTTTGCTCGAAAGAACCTTCATTTCCTCAAATATTATACTATAAACATGTAAAACAAAATGTTCTGTAACTGATTAGAAATATCAAATTATCATGAAAAAGTTGGTTAGATTGTGACATTTTAAATTCACACAATTTGTTGACACATCTGACTACTTATTGCCTAGTTGTTTTCCACCATCTTTTTTCACGTAAGAAATATTTGATTTGCTTGGTTTAGTAATGTTTGACGAAGAATTGAAAATGCATTTTGTCCATTCCAGCAAGTAACATCTTTGTTTCTTTAGCATGCCACTTCCCTGCAGACAAAAATTCTGTTCCAAAGAATCTTTTGGTTTGTTACCAAGATTCAGATCCAACCCCAAATGCTGATATGCTGATGATTGTTTCCATGGTTTCATATGGATTATTTCTTTCAGGTAAAGTATCTTGGGGAGATTAGGGAGAGGACTCCTGTTGCAGGGGCTGTGGCAATTTGCAACCCTTGGGATCTTTTGGTTAGTGTTTTACGTTATAACTTACAGGTCAAACATGATACGTCTCCTATCCAATGCCAAGACTTTTCTTGTAAAGAAAAATCCTTTCATTACCATCTTTCAAAAGCAAAAACGTATTGTAACATATCACTGCAAGAATATTCATCATGATTCTGACGGACACTGGCTGGGGATTGTTCTTGAAATTATAACTTTCATTTTCAAAGCAAGCACATCACTGTTACCTTTTCTTGAAAATTTCTTGCACCTAAATGCATTCATCTCCTTATTTCAGAAATGACTATGCTAGTATCCATGATCATATATTGGTGAAGTCAAATGGCCTTTAGTATGCTCATTGACTTCTATGCTTGTAGATTGGTGACAGGTTCATAACCCGCAAACTCATGCAGAGGTTATATGATAGAGCTCTTAGAATTGGCCTTCAAGGCTATGCGCAGTTGTAAGTGCTGTGTAGACAGACCTAAATGCTTCAGTCAAATGGTCATTAAATTTTATTCTTTGGATTTAGTGAATTCTGTAGCATAAGTATAGGTTTTTGTTTCTCAATGAGGAATTACAAGACTTGTTTGAGACCCCAATTTCATATAACGAGAGACCCAATTGCCAATTGCCTTTGCAGACACGAGCCTCAATATTCTCGACTTGCTAATTGGGAAGGTATTAAAAAGGTTAGTTTCTTCTCTGCCACAACAAATTAGTTTACACAGAGAATGAAATATGAACAAACAAATAAAGCAGTGGATGTTCAAGAACTTTTATACGCAGCTCTGATTTACGAGCAGGTGATACTCATAAATGATTTTTTTTTCTTTTTGGTACTCATAAATGATCTTAATAATGTAACCTCAGGATAATAGCTGGTCCAATGTGATTGTTGTATGCATGTCCCTTATTGGAACATCCAAGGTCTTTTAACAGTTTATATAGGATTTAGATCTTGTATTATTTGCTCCTATATTGCAGATTCTGTTTTCTCCACTTAAATGTAGCACGGTTCCTTTTGGGCATTGATATAACAACGTAAATGTTGTATTAATTGCATGGCTGACAACACTTTCTGATTTTGCTTGTCTTTTGCAAGTCACATTCTATAAGAGATTTCGATATTCATGCAACCTGCCTTGTTGGAAAATTTGAGGTGCTCAATTTTACATATTTTAATTTATTTTCTTTTTCTTTTATTTTATTTTCTAACTGGAAAAACTATTGGTTTCTCAGACTGTCGACACATACTACAGGCGCTGTAGCAGTTCATATTATGTAGGAAAAGTGTCTGTGCCACTCCTCTGCCTCAGTACTTTGGATGATCCAGTCTGTACAAAGGAAGCAATCCCTTGGGATGAATGCAGGTGGAGCTGCATTACCATTCTACTGAATGGCTGTATCAAATGTCCTTGCATAACCATTTTCTGGTGTTATTTGATGACCTAATTTGACATAATTTTAGAGTGTAAACTGTGGATATTTACATGTGCACTATATGCTTTCTTTTCTTTTTTATAGATCAAACCCGAATGTCGTGTTGGCTACGCTTAAACATGGAGGGCATCTGGCACTTTTTGAAGGGTTAACAGGATCCAGTTTATGGTACTTTGCTGTTCTTTGGCTAGTAGCTAAATTTATCATTGGGTTTAGAACTGTGTCATTTGAACACTGAATGCAATTCTTGATGGGATTTAAATGCTCTCATTATCAATATTGAGATCGTTTGGAAAGATAAGATGGCTAGGTTTCTGTTCTTAAAACAGACTGCTCCTCATTTTCATTCTCTCTGTCTCCTGGTTTGCAGGTGGGTTAGGGCCTCTATTGAATTTCTTGGTGTCCTACACTCCAGTCCTTTCATGCACGTAAAGAAGGTATGAACTTTATGATTGTTCAAACTAAAGTTTTTTCAGTCAAGTATACTCTGTATGGATACAATGTGATTTAATTTACAAAGTCTTCCGTCATAACAGTACTAAAGAGTTTGATATTGCAGATCCAGGAAAGCGGCCAACCCTCGATAATGGAATCCTCAATTGATCAGGGCCCATATCTAAATATTGCAGGAGATGGATTTGTTGCTGCAGTGGAATGTGACCAAAAAGGTGATGATATAGTCAAAGACCTCGTTAGAGATTCACGCAAGCTTCACAAGGACATGCAATCAGATATAGAAAAAGAGGAGCATATTACAGAACACAACTCTGACAGCATCACACGGACTTCACAAACTGATGAACAAGCATCAAACTTTCAGGAGATAACTGCTCCTCTCAAAAGATGCTTAAACCAGATTTCTCGACAAAATGGAATATCAATTAGGCTACTTGCTTTAATTGCTATTATAACAAGTTGGCCAATGGTGGAACCACTCTTTAGTTTTATTATAGGGAAGAAGCTTAAAAACGTCTTGGTCCCAGCTTTGCTAAGAAGATAATCCTCTTGATTGTGAAAATTGTTTGGCTTTCATATGTTTTTGAAACACAAATAATAATAATAATAATAATATTTATTACGAACAGAAAAGCGAAACCTAATTGTAAAATTTTGATTCTTACTTTTTTTTTTGAAAAAAGGAAATAATTTCATTAACAAAAAATGGAATTACATCCCAATTCAACATGAGAGAAAAATTCAGTAGATATGCCTAACAATAGTCAATGATTATAATACAAATACAAATGTTAAATATTCAAAGAGCACAGCAGGTTGGAGCTGCTACAATTTGGAACTAGTTCCATGGTTTGAACTGCTTTGGAAACAATCATTGAATCCAAAAGCTACAGTTTTTTCATGGCTAGCGATTAAAAGTAGACTTCGAACAAAATATCGTTGTTTGGAGATTTTGATCCTATATGTGTCCTATGCAACTTCGTGAATAAGAGTTAGCAACTATAAGCAATTTAGAGCAAAATCATGGCAATGTTACAGTTATCCAGATACACATTTGAGTGGGGGGGCACTCTGAACATGATCATAGGGTGCACAAAGCATGGCTTCTCGAAGGGAGTACTTGTGAAGACAGCCTTCACGAACGTCATATATGCAATTTGGAGGGAACGAAATAGGAGACTCTACAAAGGAGTGGAAGAGGGCAAACACTAGTTAGCTGAACACATTATCAACTGCACTCGTGAAGCTATTATTGCTCACATCAACAAAGATATATTAGTTAATCATAATGTTGTAATTTGTTTTTTGTGTGTATCCCTATGTTTACTTACGTTTTATAGAGTTGTTGCATTATGAACGAGTTTCATTGAAATGTCGTTGAATAGCTTTTGCTAGTTTAATAAAATTCCTTTATTTTCCAAACAAATTTCGTGTTAGATTCTTCAGAAGTATAAGCTTCCTAGTTCCTTTGATTATTTTAGTAATATATAAGTGATTTAATTGGTTTGAACTTGGACTAAAAATCTTCTAGAATTTCTTTCTTTCCAAATAATCTGCACATATATTCCCATAGCTGTTATGTAAGTCTATTTGGTAAACTTATAAAGAGAACTTTGTGTTGAAAACCAGTGAATGACTCTAGAGAAGGTGTAGCCTAGGACAAACCAGAGACATTTTTGTTTAACATATTCCCAAATTCTGTTAGTAAGAGCGCACATGAAAACAAGTGATCTCTTGTTTCTTCATGTGGAGAACAAAGTGGATAGGATGTGTTGACATTAATGTATTCAATCTGCGGTAGTCTATTTTTAATTGTGAGCTGATAGGCTGTTGCTAACTGCCAAATAATAAATTCTTAACTACCAAATTATGCAGTAAATGACGGGCTATGGTCGAACCACAGAGAGTTGGGATGCAAATGCTATAAACAAAAGAAAACAAAACACCCCGAAATGATGAAATCGAAACAACTAAGATGTAATAAACGTAAACAAAAAGACAAACACAAAGCAAATTTAGAAAAGACTAATAACAATGGTAAAGAAGTGGATTGGAGATATTTTCGAATTCTAGGATGTTCATTGATCTTTGAATCTAAACAAAAGGTACTTTCACCATGGTGTTAGCCTATGCACTCGATTAAGCTCTCGAACCCTTAATATCTTTAAAATAGGCAAAACTAATAAGCTCTAAAAATGCCCCAATCTCCACTATAACCTAGATTAGGCTCTCTAAGTTCAATAGTCAAGATGTATTAGGTACTAAGAAACAACTAACTTAGGCCACCTACTTATAAGCTCCAAAGGTGTAACCTAAAGGTATGGGATCCGAGACTAGTTGATTAAATATCCTGACAAATTCAACTATCCTATTGCTACTTCCAGGAATCACTATGGACTATTACATATCACACACTCAACCCTAGCCTTCGAATTAGAAAGTTACCAAAAGGGTGATCAAGCCTATAAGCAACTCATAATTCATGACATTTATCGTAAATCCCAAACCAACCTAGACCTACAAACACCAATTCAAGACAAGTGTTGATTGCAAAACCAATCCACTAGTTTTACGCTCAAAACCGCAAGTGTATGGGGTGTAACTTGTAGTAAAGAACATATATCAATCCCTCAAAGATTGTGTTTCGACGCTACTTAATTCAGACTGCTTTGTTTGAGAACCAATTTTAATAAATATAAACTTGAAAATTAAACTAAATCAAACAACTAACAATGAACAAATGATAAAACAAAAGTGCAGAAACTTGGAATTCAAGATTTAACAATTAGAGATCAGTTTTTCCCTATCTTATCTCCCTCCTACCTTGTTAATTAAATTATGCCTCACCTAATATGTCCTAATGTATTAACAACCCTCTCTCAAGGTGTAATTAATTATCCCTAGCCAAATTAAATGAAAATGATTAAGTAATCTCTCAATCTACAGTCCACCAATTCAACTAGTTATGAAATTATCCTATGGGTAATGAAAACTAGCCAAGATCTCTCTCTAACTAACCAATTAACTTGATGAATGTAGGTCTATGAGTGCCAATTCTCATTGTATAGCCCTACACAGTTTACCCAACTCAATTTCTCAATATATTGCAAGGTATAATTTCAACATTCATCAAAAGCATCATTCATTCAAATCAACAAAGTAGGAGTTCAATAAGTAGTTCAAAAGTAATATCTACAAATAACTCAGCCACTCATAATGTCATTAAAATCCATAACAACCAAAAAATCCATAATAAAGATGCTAGAAGAGAAAAACGAAATAAGAAATAGATGAAGCAAGTTTCTCCTCTTCTTTTCCCAAATCTAGAGTTAGTGTGCTCTTTGCCCAATTTGGAATGGAAATCTTGATTCTCTATCTCTCTCTAGATTTTAAATCTGTTTTGTAGCTCAAAGAGGTAGGTTCTTATGATACCCCCTTCAGCCCTAAGGATTTGTGCCCTTATATAGTCACAAGAACCTAAAAATAAGAGAAATTTGTGTGTCTTTTCAGGTTAGGGATACCACGATTGTGGGAATTAGCATGAATCCTACGATCGTGGGTTCTTGTCTTACAACTCCTCCACTTCTCTTCTCCTCTCTTAGTCCCTAGCTCAATCGCAAAGGTGGTCACCCTCTATTCCTACATGAAAATGATCAATTTTTACCCTAAATCAACATCAAACATAAAAGAACAACCATAAATATTAAACTAAACAAAAACATACAAAATAAGTCCTAAAATACAACAATAATAGCCTATTATACAAGAAACACATGCCAAATACTTAGAAAAATACACACTAATGCACAATTATCAACTTCCCTACACTTAAATCTTTGTTTGTCCTCAAGCAAAATCAAACACAACTAATCAATTCTATCACTTCATTTTCCCAAAGATCAAAACATGCAACCCCTCAAAGTTTGCAAACTCAAATGTCAACCTACTACACATATCGTGACTAACTTTCATTAGTGTACATAAGCAAACTCAACTTATGACACCATCACTCAAAGATAAGTATAAACAAAAAATGAATCTTCCTCATGATTTCACTTGGTTCTCTTAAGTGTTTGATGGTTAATGCTTCACTTAAGCTCCCTATACGAAACTACACTACCATAGTCTTGCTAATACACCAATTCTCCTCTACAATGATTACATACATAAATAGATCAAAAGGACGTACTTTGGGTTATAATGTGGTAAAGGTTAAGGTGGGTCAAACGAGGTAAAAGGGTTTAAAACAAGCATTCATAAAGTAATAAGTGAACAAAGGGATAACAAAACATATTTATGAGATACACAAATGTAAATATACTATTACTCTACACTTATTGATGCTACTAAAATGTTCTCCCTTTTTCTTTTCTTTTCTTTTATTTTTCTCTCTCTTTTTTAACAATTGAAGAAAAGATGAACAAAATAGCAACTAAATGCAATGTGATACAAGAGTAGAAGTATCACTCAACTCATCTCCGAAAAAATGTAGCAAAAATCTCAAACTAATGCATCAATTAATACTCTACTAAGCTTGTGAATGGGTAGGCTAATAGGGTTTCGGTTTTTAAAATGTGGGTTATTTTCAAGAAAGAAAAGGGTTAAGGCTCAGTGGGGTAGCAAGGGATAATAAAAGGTAGGTCATTTAAGCCAAATGCTAACATAAAAAGGGCCTTAATCATCTCTATTAAGTATGCATCCGGTAGACTCAAACTGATTCGAAGTAAGTTCTAAAGGTAATAACTTAAGGAAGCGTCACAAAAAAGAAGACTATAGATGGAGTCGTATAGGCTCAATCCTCACATTGGCTCAAATGAAAATTCATTATGTGTCTCTACACTACCTCATTACTCAAGTGTCAAATTCTGAGTAAGCTTATGCAACTAACTTCTTTTCATCACTCGACATGGTTTACTCTCTACTCAAGTAGCCTAATCTAAGGTTAAGCATGCATTCAATCTCATTCCAACTAGCATGACAGAATCTCATGGCAAAACAAATCAAAATGATTCAAGTGTGGTTCCATTGCTAACATAAAATAGCAT
>JAOSBM010000204.1:11490261-11502301 GCA_027568955.1 Erythroxylum tenue | reverse complement strand
GTCTACCATTAGATTGTTCAGTTTTCGAAGATGATGCTTGTTGATTGATCATGAGTAAAAGCTTGGAATGTTGGTTTCTTGCTATGATTTTTGAAAGTTATTCATCTTTGTTTATGATTATATTGTCTTGAAAAATATGAGAATTGAGTAAATGTTTGGGGTCTTTGAACTTAATTGGGATGTTTTGCTCGAGGACGGACAAAAGCTAAGTGTAGGAGAAATTGATATGTATTTAACTGTTGATATTTTTAGTTATTTGCACTTAGCGATTAATGGTATAAAAATGCTTAAGATACTCACTTTAATTAATTTATGGTTTTAGTTACAATTTGGGAGCAAAAAAATTAAAGTGAGTTAGAAGCATTATATTTGGGTCATTTTTCGAAGATTTATTTTTGTTTGTTTTTATGGAGCAAGAAGAAAAAAAAAAGAAAAAAAGAACACAAGAAAAATGAAAGACCAAAATGACAACATTTCAAGGCACAGGAGCAAATTAAATTAGCTACAATGAGGGTACGGAAATGAATCAGGGAGGCAGCAAATTAAAGGGATGCAACGTTTTTAACGAACAGGATGCACACGCAGAAGACAGAAATTAAATTGTGAAGAGCAGCAGGAATTCTTTTGGGAATTGCAATTTAATGGACACATCACGCACAGCAAAATAAAACCCCGGAAACGCAGCGTGGAGAGCGTAAATTAAATAGGGAGAAGGCAACAGACAAGCATAGTGGAACGCAGCGCACAAGGAGAACGGCGTGGACCAATGAACGCATAAGGTAGCAAAGTCACGCAAACAACGTAAGAGGGCAGAAATAAAATGAACACAAGACAAGAAATGAAGGAGGTGCACAACACAGGGAAATCAGCGTAACAGCTGCATAAGTGACCCAGGGAGGCGGCATCAGCTGCTCATAGGCACAGGTACAAGACAGCGGGGAGAGTGCGGCGCAACAGGGAACAATGCCAGAGAACAAGCCATAACACGTAATAGACGCAGCAACCAGGTGGGAGGTGCAGGCAGTGACGCGAAGCAGTGGAGAGCAGCGTAAACTTCAATAATTAATTGTCTCATCGATGAACAGTAACAATGGAGTGAAGCTTTGGGCAGTGAGAAATTAAAGGGGTATTTAAGTAGGGACATTGGATGGGGGTTGAAATATTTTTCCGAAAAATACCCATGAAAGGCTAGGCATCCCGACTCCGGTTCGGAGGTAAAATCGACGCCGACGACCTGAGTTAAGTATTATTTTAATTATTTTTTTGTTTCTTTCTCTCATTAGGAATTGATTGTGTTATCCTATTTTAATTGATTTAGGTATTGTGTATGGATAATCGGATTTTCGTTATTATTCAGTTATTTGTTTATGAACCCTTTGGGTATTTTAAATTGATGATTTTAATGCGTTCATTGAATCGTTAATTTGAATCACATTGCTAGAATTCCAATATAATCCGTAATTGTTATGTTGAAATTCATATGTAGCAACTAATGATTCATAATCATTAGGGATAACATGACCTAGGTTAAATGACGCATCGTATGTGGATGTTGCCTTGATTAATCAGTTTTCCTAATTCGTAATGCTACTGCCTCATTAAATTTAGAGATCGTATCCTAGGTTTTTAGGTGGTTAGGTTTAATTAACGATCGTATCTTGATTAAACACAATCTAAGGGAAAAATTGGGTTAATTTTTGACCCACGATTAATAGTTTCTATGAGAGGTTAAAGAACAACAAATTAATAAAATATGCTTAGTCAGGGTGTAGGCCGAGATTGAACCTAAGAACCGGGTCCCTACTGAATTCCCCACATGTATCATTTTATTGCATGTTTTCTTTGCTTTATTTTTATTAGTTCGTTTTATTTTTATTTTTCCTTTCAAAAATCCAAAACCCCCCTTTAAGTGTAAACACCGATTATTTTCATTTCATAAACTTTACACACACTCTCTGTGAGATCGACCTAGACTCGCCACTGCTACAGTAGTAGTCTAGTTAATTTAATTTTGATTAGCGTTATGACGTGCGGTCATATATATATATATATGTGTGTATATATATATATATATATATATATATTCTTTTTCTTCTTTCTTCTTTCTTCCCTTATTTTAGAGCACATTTTTGGTTTTTTCAAATTGAAGAAAATACAAAATAAACTATTGACACATAAGGAAATGCAAAATAAACTATTGACACATAAAAAAGATGTGTGCATGTACTCAAGAATTATGGCTCAAGAGGCTAGCAATGGATAGGTGTTTATGGGATTGTGCTTGGGTCAAAGGATTTTGAAAGAATGCCTCTATCATGTTAACAAAATTCTAGTTCATAAAGTTTTGATTAAGAATTGAAACAAGTTCTAGAGAGATATGAAATAAGTAGATTCATACAAGAATTAAAAAATTCAGGCCCAAATATCCTTCCAACAAGCGTAATATCTCAATGAACAATCTCAAGTCTTAAAAACATAAAATGCTACTTTGTCAGCATGCCTTCACTTACTTTGTGTTAAAAATATCGAAAATAAAATTAGTCAAAACCGACTATCATTTAAAGAATGAGAGGTATTTTCAAAAACTCAAGAATCATTTTGAAACTTATAAATTCTTTGAGAAATAAGAGTGACAAGAGTCGAATGAGGGAGAATTGTTGAATTGAGGCAAAATTTCTCAAAACACATTTTCCAGCTTTTAATTTCCAACATTTCACATATAACCTATCTTATACCTAAACCATTTCTTACCTCCTTTCTAATTCAAGAATTCTCCTTTTTCTTTACCCATAACTAATCGCCAACAATTTCTCATTTAATAATTCTAACTTCCAAGAAGAGTTCGGGGTCCAACATTTCCTTATGAAATAATCCCTTTGTTGCTTGTTGCTTCAAGTATAAAGATAACCTATATGTCTCAGATCCACCAGATTGGTTATTTGAGTGATTTTTGCTAGCTCTCTATCTACTCCTTTTATTATAATTATGTTGTCTTCAGCTTTCATTACAAATAGGATACACATAATCTCCTGCCACAGCCAAAAGACCACTAATTGCAGAGTGAAGGGCTTTGATATCCTCTCATAGTTTGACTTTTTGAAAAACCTGATTAATAGCATATAGAATAAAAAGATCCATTCTGTTAGTAGTCTTTGGAATTCACAATTAAAGTGAATTACTTGGTCATAAATGAAAGTAGTTTACAATTTTACCTTGTTTGAGTTGTTAGCTACAATTATCATTCCATTATAATGATACATATGATTGGAATGTATTCTCCATTTAGCTCTCAAAAAACTCAAGCAATATTGTAATTAAGATAGTTTTGTTTAGTCTATAATAAGCCTACTAAAATATGTTTTTCTCTATCACAATCTCCTTTATAGTTTGCCACTTAAGAGGGTCATTCAACCCTCTTATATTTCATTTAAAAATACTCAAGCAGGAGTTTAGGTAAGAGCTTGAGGAGCTCTCAACCTGTTTTTCCCCTTTGATCTGGTTAATTTTCATTTGGTGTTTGAAACAACTTCAAACTCCTTCAGAGCTTTTTTCTAAATTTTGGCTTCTTCTCCCTCTAAATCTATTTTATTAGTAGCAATGATTGGATCCATTACATTAGTTGTCTCCTTCTATGGATTGGTGGCAATAATCTTTTGATTAGAGTTATTAAGTTCCTTGTCTTTAACTACCTTTTGGTCAGTCACTATAGGGTTGCTTTCTTTCCCTAGTGTCTCAAAACTTGGATTATCTTCCATGTATCCCATAAGTTCATAGTAAGTTCTGATTGTAAATAGTTTTCTTATAGGTTTCAACCTTTTATTGAAATTACTAAGTTTCCAAAGGTAGGAAAGCTAAATCTCCACCCTAGTTAACTCATTAGTCTCACCTAATTTCATAACAGGAATGATTTTAAGAAGTGCCCTATATTTTTGTGTTTCAACACATATTTTAGCATAACATATTCTATCCATTCAAGCAGTTTGAGAATCTATAATAAGTGGCTTACCTATTAAGCTTTCTAAGTAGCTTAGCCCTTCAATTGTCCAAAAATCCAATAGGATATTATGAAAATTGATCCATATTAGAATGGTGTCAATATTACATCTATTGCATTCCATCCCTGGTCTCCGCTTTTGTAGGAACATAGGCCACCCTCTAATATACCAAGGACCTAATTCCAAAATTTATGTCAAGTTATAGTCAGATGCAAACTTTAAGATGAAGGTGCCTTCCATAAGTATAGTCTTCTCTAAGCCTTTCTTTCCCCATTTATCCACAACCCATGCTTGAACTTAGAAAGGAGGGTCTTTTCTTCCAAAAGTAACTAACACAAGCAAAAAACTAGATGGTAGCTCCAACTTTTAGCAACTCTAAAGGGGGTAAGGATCCCATCCGCCAACACTTCCTGGTAGTGACAGAGCTTGTCTCTTACAAGAACTACAACTTTACTTTTCCAAAAGTTGCTAGATTAAGCTAAAACCCCTTCTACTACTTATGTCTTATTACGGGTTATTATGGGGGGAGAATATCCTAACACTGAGCAGATTTGGAAAATCTTTAGATTACTCTTGAACCGCCTTCCTCCTTCAAGTTTAACACTCTACCTCCTCTGAGTTGTAGCCCTTCCTCCTATTAAGCTCCTATAAGGTTACTTGTATCGTGGTCCTTCTTCGGTTGGCTCAGAATTAGCTTCCACCTAAAACTTTCCAATAATGGAAAGCAATTGAGGGTAATTTGGTAATATTCCTTAAAGTTTATTATAAGTACAAGATTAGAGACCATGATCTTCTCCCCTTCAACAAAGCTTTGACTTGCAACTTGTGCTTTTTGCTTTTAAAGGATCACTTTAAGGCCTATTTAGTTTCTCTTTTCATTTATGGTTTTATGCTTTTGTTTTTAAGTTCAATATAAAATATATTTGGTTGAGCTTTTAGTTTTTACTTTTAGTTTTCATCTCTTCCAATTTTCATAACTTACAGAAAAAATAAAAATTGATTTTAGTTTTTATTTTTTATTTTTTCATAATTTGATTTACTAACTAACTAAACATGCGTTCTTTAATTATGTAATATTAATTAATAATAAAAACTATGACTAATATAACTAATTATTCAATTTATTTTAATTTTACAATTAAGTTCATCAACAATAACAACTTCTTAGTAAAAATTTCGCTGTGATGCGGAGTCATGCAACTTTACCCCTAATTAGTAGAAATAATGTTTTCGATAAACTCACAAGAAAAAGTTAAAAGAAAAATATTTTTAAAAATGGTTTAAAAATATTTTATAGATATTAGTTTATAAATATAAATTTACAATTTTTAGTTATATAATTATTTATTTAAATAATATAATAACATTGTAATTAATATTTACTAATAAACAATATATAAGAGACTAAAATAAAATTATTTACTTAATTAATTTATAAAATTAATTTATCTCTAATTTTATTTAATATTTAACCATTATTAGTGGAGTTAAATTATATTGACATTAACAATTTTTTTTAACAATTAAACACGTTTTTATTTTTATTTAAAATATAAAATTGCAATTAAAAATAAAATTAAAAATTGCAATTAAAAATAAAATTAGAACTAAACCATTCCTTAACTTATTATGGATCTTAGTGGTCATTTTTTAATTTTTTGCACTTTTTACTTATTTCTATTCACTCCTGAATTAGTTTAAAACATATAAAATATCATTATGAAATATTAATGAAATTCATGCAGTCGGAAAGTGATAATTTTTAGTTTTTTTGGCAAATTAGGTGTTTTAATAAAAAATGATAATCGATGAAAAACAATTAAAAATGTATATGTTACAGAAAGAAAAATAATAGGCAAAAGTAGCCGTTATGTTAATAACAGGTCATTTGAATTTCAAATTCGAAAGTCATGGCCAAGGGCCATATTCTCCATAAATCACGTTAGACAAAGTTACTGCAATGTATGCGTAGGCTTCTCTATCTCCTTTTCTGTTTATAAAGAAAATTTCTTTTCAAGATTCAAGAACTATAATGGGTAGCCTGAAAGAGGGAACGATTGTAAACGGAGAAAAGACCAAAATCCCAGTTTTCGCTGTTCTCAAGAACGGTGCCATTCTAAAGAACATATTTGTCATCAACAGGCCACCGTCACCATCTTTGGAGTCAGCCACTCCTGTGGCGGATGATGAGAAGCCAGACGTACGAACAGAAGTTTTGATTGTTGGTCGACACCCAGATTGCAATATCGTGTTAATGCACCCTAGCATCAGCAGATTCCATCTTCAACTCAGTGCCAACCCCTCTTCACAAAAGCTCTATGTCACTGATCTTACGTCTGGTAAGTTATTTTTGCATTAATGGTTTTAGTTGTACTTTTGTTTTAATTTCCTTATGCAGTGGTCGGTGCCTATTTTTCAGTTTTGATTGTAATTTTCCTTTATTTCTTCAATAGTCCACGGAACATGGGTTTCTGAGAAAAAGATCGAACCAGGGATTGCTATAGAGCTCAATGAAGGTGATACAATAAGAGTTGGAGGCTCAACCAGACTCTATAGGCTGCATTGGGTTCCTTTGAGCTGCGCATTTGAGAAGGAGAACCCATTCGTTTCGGAAATGAATGTCGCTATGGTTGAAGAGAAAGAAGAGGAAAATGAAGAAGAAAAAGAAATGGAAATGGCTCAGGTGAGAGCATTCACTGCTTTGAAATTGTATGGAATCCTTTTCTTGAGCCCGAGTGAGAATTTTTTGAGCCCTGAAACTAAATATGTTAATGTATGGATCTGATTTTGAGCCTATCCCAGTCTTGCGTGAAAAAATGTATGTTTCTGAATTATTTCATATTTTTTTCCTGGTGAGCTTTTATGTTTAGGATGACAACTTTTTTGCCACTCAAATGGAACTTGTTGGCGAGACTGTGCCACTGGTAATGCAAGAAAAGGAGGAAGAGGAATCATGTCAGGTGAGAACTTTTATATAGAGAAGTTGAGATGAGATAGTAATTATTAATTTGTTTCACTGAACTTTTCCTGAGCTCCACAGGTCATACCTGCTGTGTCAGAAAAAAATGGAGAAGAAATTCAGAGTTCGGATTCTCTTCTGCATGGGATACCTCCCTTGCTCTTTAATGAGAATTCTGGATTCCTTGGATCCGAGGGGATCATATCAGCACTCTTTACGGCTGAAACCGCTTACTTTTCACCTAGAAAAGAAGAGATAGAAGCTCAATATAAGAATGCTAATGAAGTGATGGAAAACTCGGTTGTTCTTGGAGAAGTTTCTTCCGAGGCCAAGAATGACCACTTCAACGAACAGAAGACCCCTAAATATCATCCTCCTGAAGAAGCAAGGTGTAAGAAAGAAAACACATGCATGGAAACTGAGAAAGAATACAAAGGTTTGATGAATCTTGATTCTTCTCTATCTTTATTCACTACAGAAGTGGCAGAACTTTCAGAAACTGAAACAGCGGATGAAGAAAAGGATCCTATCCTGTCTGCGAAGAAGCACAATCTGGTGATAACTCGTCATTCCAAAACAGGTTATGGGAATTTTTCATTGCCACACAGTGAGTTCCCATTTTCCAGCAGCCAACAAGTTAACAAAGATGACCCTCTTGTTGCTTTGCAACATTTATGCCAAGAAGGAAACCTAGAGAAATGTGATAAAGATAAGATCCTCAAAGAAATGGAAAGTCAGAGTTTTCGAACAAAAGCTGAATGTGCAAGTGTATCTTCTCCTACACTTCCAACAGAATCAGTCAACTCGTCTTTGCCTTTAGAAGAATTTAATGACGGAGTCATTGACAGCAGAGGAGCACAGACACCAGAATCAAAGGTTGCCGGAACTGAAATCTTGGGAAAATTAAATGACAATGTAAAACAGTTTAATAGCTCTTGTATCCTATCAGATGAAAGATCCAGCTCGCTGAATATTTGGTCAAGAAGAGGTAAACTTGCAACAGAACTATGCCTACAAACAAGTGAAAGGAGCACGAAAATCCAGGGTTCCACTGAAATTGAATGGGAGAGTCAAGAGGATTCTGAAAACATACGATTTGGTAAGAAGCTTTTTTCCGGTTCCAAAGTGATGGATGAAGTCTTTACCCTGGACAAGGAAAATGACACCCCAAATACTCGTCGGAAGTCCATGAGAAAGAATAGTAAGCTCGAAGAAAGTAGGACAAAGTCTGGATCGTCACCCTTTGCTTCCAGAGTTACTTCTTGCCCCAGAACCTCTGCAGAAGAAGACATTTTTGCCTTTTCAGGCAAGGAGAACCAGACACCTAAATTTCTGAAGCAAAGGACATCTGTAAAAAAAACTTCTAGGAACCAAGTGAAGTTGGACCAAGATATGGTGTTAAAGAAGAGTGTAGCAGAAAGGATACCATTGCAACATATATTCGTGAATTTTCCTGGAAGTAGAATGTCTAAAATTTCAATACTTAATTCTGCTTCCAAAAGCTGTAATTCTTCTGATTATACTGAGATTAGGCAGAAGAAGAATCATGATCCTGTTTCTGTAAGTTGGATAATTGGTAGCTGGTAGTTTTTCTAATTTGTCCAAGCTTTTCGTGAGTGTAACCCTTTGAAAGTTATATGTAATTGCAGATCAACCCGGCTCATGATGGAAAAAGGAGCTGGACTGTACTAGCAGACATAACTTCTCTTCTGGACAAGGGATCAAGGAAGTCGTTAAAGCTTTTACAAGGCCTCAAGGGCACTCGTCTAATTGTTCCAAGAATGGGTAACAATAATCTTTCGCCTTCAGCATCTATATATGGTAATATGAAGTTATATTTCTCAACACATTCATGTCTCTTATACATCAGTCATCAGCGAATTGGATTGTTTGAAGAGAAAGCGAACTTTATTCAGACGAAAATCAGAGGCATCTTTGGCATTAGACTGGATAGATGAATGTTTGCTAGAAACAAAATGGTGGATTCACGTTCAAAGCTCAGAGGAGGAGCAAAGGCCTATAGCACCAACCACTCCTGCTTCTCCTCGGTCTCATTTCAGTGATGGAAGTCGGGGCGGGACAAGCATCTCAGTGCCATTCTTGGTCCATGGGACTATATTGGAAGCTTTTTCCCCAACAGCAGAGGACCATATCCTTGACTGTGCTCTTTCTTATAGAAAAAAGAACAACGATGGACAACTCGTCCTTCTTAGCAATGATGTTACTCTAAAGATTAAAGCAATCGCTGAGGTACAGACGTCGGTCCACTTTTCTTGATCCTTTGTTCTATGTATCTTATTTTAAATTGTGTATCTGTTGTCGTTGCTGCAGGGTTTTATCTGTGAGACAGCTCAGGAATTCCGAGACAGTCTCGTGAATCCCTTCTCTGATAGGTTTCTATGGACAGGTAGCACCCCTAGGGGACAAACTTGGTCGGTCTTGGATGATATAGTTTTGAAGGAGAGGTACTACCTAACCCGTTCAAAGAAGAAATCCAAGGTAGAAGGGTCAAATGGTTTGAAGTTGATTCTGCCATGCAATTGTCATTATAGGCTGATGAATGAGTCGACGTAGTAGTATTTGCTCGGTAGCTTCTGTGTTGTGGTGCTTATTACTGCTAAAGATCTCTGACATGGAGAAGATTAGGTTATAGAATTTGTAAGGACAAGTTTACGTAGTGATTTTCTGTCTGTTGGATTTATATTCTCGCTCTGCTCACTGTATCAAACATACATTTGATAAAGTTGAATCCTGATCGCAAAGCCTATGATTCCCATGCACACCTCGTTGCCTCTGATGACATTACAGCAAAAAGAGCTTAAGTAAGACACAAAAGTGTAACTATAAAACAATCATTAAGACAACAGAATTTATACCGTTAAATAAAATAGTGTTGTTATAAATGCATTACAGCAAAAAGAGCTTAAGTAACAGACAAAAGTAAATATAAAACAATTATTGTTATCTTTTTATTAAGACAACATAATTTATACCGTTAAATAAAATAGTATTGTTATAAATGAAAGGTGACAAATTATTTTTATTAGGCAATAAAATGAATAATGTTGCTTAAAATTTTGACTAAGACTACAAAACAATTTCAAACTATAGCAATAATATCAATATTGTAAATGAAGTCCTTTCTGCATAAACAAAAGAAAAAAATCCATATTATGAGTTGTCAAGCAAAATATGACAACAGTTTGAATAATGTTACCTCAAGTTTTGACTATGGCAATAAAATAATTTTAAACAATAACAACAATGTTAAATAGATATTGTAACAATTTAAGTCTTTATAAGGCAATAAAGTGATTTTTTATAAGATAATTTATAACAACAAAAGCAACAATTTATTCTTTTGTTACCAATAATATGTCAATGTAAAAGCAAATTCTCTTATCATTAAATAGGCAACATCTATATATACATTAAAAACAATATACATACATTAATGTATATCTTAATTATTTACATACTTTCAAATGTAAACGACCAAAAAATTGTAATTATATATGCTATATAGTCTATAAGAACTTATAAAATTCAACCTTTAACATACTCAAAATGTAGAAGTAAAAAAATCATTAGCTAAAATATTCACCTACATTATCTTCCTCCGTTTCGTATGGAATATAAGTGAATTAATCTAAATGTTAAACAAAACCAATGCGTATGGGCACTCCAAAATCCTTCACCAAAGACATCCTTATCCCCTCCTAATCATCTCCTTCCTAAAAAAAGGAAAAGAAATAAGAAATATATTAAAATTATAAAACTACTATACTTATAGAAAAGTTAATATATCTAATGAATGAAATTCTAACTACCTTATTTTTACCTCAATTTAATCAAGATAAATAATATAGTCCAAAAACTAATAACATGATTATTCAGTTCTTTTTATGAACAAATTTAGAAAGCACGAACATAAGCAATTAATCTCAACAAAAAAAGATAACAAGATAATCTACAAAAACAGTGAATTAAGGAAATTTGTCACCTGATATTTTTCATGTTGATATGTATGGTTTGGAGGAATATAAGATTCCTTTCTTGATTGAACCGGTGCAATCAATTTACTAAGCATCTTTGTATTAGTGGTGTTAGCTTGCTTGCCCAAGTTAAGATTGAATGAGGGAGAACATTTGTTTCATCATTTCTTCTCTATTAGCTTTATCTTGTTCTAGTTATTTTTTCATTTCTAAGCATTCAATTTCTCTTGTTCTAATTCCTTTCTCATTCTATCCCTTTCAACTTCTACTTTTTAGTTTATCTTGTCTTCCAATGCATTCTTGATGAATTGAAAATACCATTAGGAACTTTGGACAAGGCTTCACTTGCCATATTATTTTCTTTCATGCTATATGCTTTCTCACCCCTTCCAAAAAAATTATTATGTTTAGACCTTATCACTTCCATATTAGCAACAACTTCATCAAGCTTTTAACTATCGTTTTCTTTTTGCAATTCTTCAATGCGAACCTACAAAAGAAATTTTGCAGTCACGCTAGTAAATGTAAGCGCCATATATGATTTAAAAACCTAATATAATTCCAGTTATACTAGAGACAACTCATTTTAACAGAAAGAACAAATCAACAATATAAAAACCAAATGAAATGGAATCATAAACAAATGAAATAAGAAATAAATTGAACAGCTCAATAAAAGTAGCAAAAAAGTAGAAATTATTACAAGGCCAACATTACTCACAATTTTCTCCCTTATAGCTTCATTAGATTGTTTGTACACTTTTCCAAGCTTTCTTTTATAAGTTGCAATAAAATTTTCATCATTAGGGAGTGGAGTTTTATCATCTCTTTCATTTTGACATCCATGGAAACAATTGTTAAATTAGAAATAATTTAGAAAATTTATGCAATCTCTTGATAGATTATAACTCATTGAAGAACTTACCAACTTAGAATAAATATTTACAAAGCTCTTAGGACCAACGGTGTGCATTTCAGTTTGTTGTTTTCTATTTTGAATATTTATGTTAGCAATTTGCTGAAAGTATAAGTCGACTTGTGCATATGATGTAACTCGACTTATGCTTATACAGTACCATAACTCGACTTGT
>JAOSBM010000204.1:11395589-11405604 GCA_027568955.1 Erythroxylum tenue | reverse complement strand
GTAAAGACCTACGTAAAGACCTAAACCTAGCAGCTATTCCTTATATAAGGTACTACTTTGCCATGATACAGGTACGACATTAGAACCCTAATTTTCTCTGTTCTTAGCTACCAAAACACTAACTTGAGCATCGGAGGGGCCTGCCGGTAATCAATCCCCGGCGTGCCTTGTGCTGTTTTGTAGGTATTATCTTGCTAAAGTCAGTCAGAATCATCGATCCAAGCAGCGGCGTCCAGCCCCATCAAGATCAAACAGAACCAGAATCCTTTATATTCTAATCATTCTCCAATTTTGGTGCAGAATATTAGTAATAACCAAAGAAGACATTTGCCTTTCAGATTTAATAATTGTTTAGTTAATATTAATGGGTTTGAAGAGGCAATCCGTAAGGGTCTTGCTAACTCAAAGGGCATAGGATGTTCATATGCATTTGGAAGTTTTAGCAAGTGCAGGAGGAGTTTAAAAAAAATATAACAGTAAGTTTAGTAACACAATGTTGTACGCCAAAGAGAAACTTTCAATAATTGAAGCTCTTCTTTACTTAAATCCTACTGATTTGAGGTTACAAAATGAAGAAATGATTTCTTTGATTAATTAAAACGAGGAAATAAATGTTAATCTCTCCATTTTGAAACAAAGATTCAACATGTAATAGCTTAAAGAGGGGATAGGAATTCAAGTTTCCTTTTCCCCATAATTTAGTGCTCTTCAGAAGGAATGTTAGAATTACCACTCGAACGATGGAAAATAGTTCAGTAATTGACTCCCAAATAGAGTTAAAATGTTGAAAAATTGGGACAGGATTTAATCTTGCACACAGCAAAATAATTATAAGACCTTTTCGTATTATTTTTCAAAGCCAAAATCACTTAAATTCTATAAAAGATTAACACATAAAATATAATAAAGCATAAATCATAATTTGTATCTTATTTTGTTTGTCCTTCTTATCATTTAACTCAAAAATTTCTAAAATTAATCATCTCAAACCATCATAGCTGCAAAAGTGTTCAACATCTAACGATATCTACAAAACACGTTAAGAGAACTATATAAATGTTGTAGAGAAGACTAAGTAAGAAATGTTAAATACCTTAGAGCCTAAGTTTATTTATTATAAACTTTGGGCATTATGGTAATTTAATTAAAATAAAATTCTAATTTTAATTAAACTTTAATTAGAAGTACAATTAATTATAATTAAATATCAGTTATGCCCAAATAAGATCAGTATCTCATACTGACTCATATTTAATCATAAAGGATTTCAAACTTTACATTCAAGTATAACATAATCAAAGGACATTTTCTCACTTCACCTCATTCTTTAGGTATGACACATTAGGTTTCCAAATATGTTAGCAATAGTTATAACTTATAACTATAAATAATATTTGAGATTAGATAAATTTAACTCCTTTAATTTATCTTTATTTGTCTAATTAAATAATTTATAACTTTTAAGAATGTCAAAGTGATTTTGACTAATATTTTAGTGCGTGATCTTTGCATATAATTCAATCCTTTTTTGATGCAATATCTTTATTAGGCATAGAGCATGGAATCAATGTCCACTCTATTTGAGTCCAATAATGTTAGATCTCCACCATTGGTAATTTATTTAATTAATGACGTTTAACATCTATTTTTAAAGCCATCAAACATTAGCCAATAATTTTCCTTTTTAATACTAATTAGGAATAATAAATATTGTCACTAATTACTTTAGGGTAATGAATCATATATTGATCACTCAAGCACCTCCATATAGTTCATGCTATATCTAATGACTACCAACTAAACTATCATTGACTAAACTAGGTCATAACTAGTATGAAAACATAAAAATCCATATATGAGATACTTTAGAGACCTTAAGTCAAAGGAGCACTTATACAATCATCATAATGAGAATTTCCATGGACATATAAATAATGTTCCAAATGGATTTCTTATATAACGTCAGTTAAGTAAACTTGTTCTTTAACAAAAACCCACATATTTGTTTAAATATCACTATACTTTAAGCTATAAGATCAACTACTTCCTTCCTAATGAAGAAACATAAAGTGTGTTAGTCTTTTTATGCTCTATTAATGCCCAATCTTAATAGAACAATGTCTAGGAAAAATTTAGAAATAATACATAACTGCAATAAGAATCTCATACTTATGATGTCATCATAATTTCATTGGCAATGTTTATTTTACACAAGGGTTTCTTTATATAGATTTAAATATTTATAAGATAAAGAAATCCGGTAAATAATTATTTCCCTACATACGCCCATTGCAAAGGACAACTATACTCCCACTAATCTTGTTATAAACATGATAATTCACAATCATCTCTAAAAACAAACTTTTTGAATTCATCATGAATGTTAATCTTTCAATATCTCCTAGACTTTCAACTATAAATCAAATGTGTCAACAATAGAATTAGTTCCAATTAGATGTACTATCATGACATTTGAACATTTTGAATTTCTTCTTACCCCTACTACTTATCTTAAGAACCATTCTCCTATAAGTATACATTGAAATGAACAATTTATTTAATGTGATATGTAAGATTATATCCAACCTTTTGGATATCTCATAACCTTCTATTATTTAATTTAGTTTTAAACTTGATGGATAATATATGCTAACTAAGCACTATAAACTAAAATTATTAACTTTGACTCTTTTGAAGCTTTACCATTTAATATAAAATATGAAATCTTGCTAATTGATTTAATTAGAACTATTAAAGGTATGTTCTAGTACTAGTCATACTTATAAAAGAAATATAATTGCATCATCTAGTATCTTATAATGTATATTCATCCTTATACAAATTTATACTCTTATAGAATTTAGTAATGAAGGTGTTCACTAGACTCATTCCTTATAAATAACTAAAATTTTAAATATCTCATCATATCAATCTTATCAAAGTGATTTAAATTTTTATTTAGATTTAATCATTTTTAATTTTTCAAAAATTTAAATCAATATTTCATTTAATACATATGACTATATCATATAAAGTCATTATTAATCTAATGAAATACAAGTATAATCTTTAGAGAATTGTTATTTCATCTAACACATCACACATATAAGATTTAACAATTTAATACCAACATTATCTTCTTACCAAAGGTTGATTTAGTTTATCTTTAACCCAATATGTGTCATACGATTGATAATCAAAAGGATACATATATCTTTGTATGTAATTTTATATTTTCATCATGTTAATTTAACCATCATGGTATAAAATTAGAGTCTCAATTATCCAACTTTGCATTCTTGCCACTTATGTTAAGCGTAAGTATACTTTATTCCAATGCATACAAAATTTTTATATAAATCTAGATCAACTACTTTTACCCAACATTCTTTTTCTTATCTGCCTTGAACATTGTAATAATTTTAAATCTAAATTTAGTATCAAATACTCATAAGCATAGTTTATATGATCTCTAGGTAGGTCAGAAATTTCATGCAATAATTTCTTTTAATGATTAGTATTGTGATTTTATAGCTAATTCCTTTGATTGTCGTCCACATTTTTGCTTTTAGTAGGCTTAGTGGATCGATTCCATCAAGGTACTATACCTTTCAACTCTATTCTGTGTAACCTATTGCATTATTCTATTACGGTGTTGACATATATCTTATATGATGCCATTAAAGTTTATGAGATATTAGTCAACTCAAAATGTAATTACATTTCGTCATCTATAAGATAATGACACATATCTCTAAAATAGTGACACATATCTCTAAAACTTTGTCACCAAATCCTCAACATGGATTAATACCAATATTGAATTATGGACATATAATTTTTCTACTTGAATTTAAGAATTCTTCTTAAATATAACCTATATCTAAGAAATTTGGTTTGGTCTCTAAGATTGTCCACAAAACTAGTTGAGATAACTCTATAACTATTGTAAAGAGGGTTAGGCAAAGAGTGCTAGCTCCTTTGGAGCCTGAGCCTCTTTATAATAGACATTAATCATTTTAGCGATTTAATTATAATCAAATTCTAATTTTGGTTAAACTTTAATTATAATTACAATTAATTCTAATTAAATATCAATTATGACCAATGAAGATCTCATATCTTACATTGATCCTTATTTATTAAATATGTCATATTTATTCATAATTCTCAAATTTTACATTCATATATAACTTGATTAAAAGACCTTTTCTCTCTTCAACCAATTCTTTATGTTTGACTCGTTAGGTTCTAAAATATGTTGGCAATGGATATAAATTAGAAACAAATCATATTTAAGATTAGATAAATTAAACGACTTTAATTTTTCTTTAATTATCTAATTAAATAATTTATATCCATGTATCGAGATTGAAGTCTAGCAACAAATCATGAGCAACCAAATATTAGTAACGCCAAAGTGGTTTTAGCTATACTTTATGTGCATGATTTTTTATATAATTTAAACCTTTCATCATACAATATTTCAATTAGATGTAAAACATAGAACCAAAATCTACTCTATTTGAGTCCATGTTAGATCTCATCATTAGTAATTGATTCAATTAATGAAATTTGAAAACTATTTTTAAAGCTTCATTCTAATTTTGCTAAGGATTTCATGAATCAATATTAATCAAACAATAGAAAATTCTGCCTAATTACTTAAATGTGATGAATCTTATATTGATTATTCAAATAACTCTATATAGTTCATATTATATCCAATAACTATCGACTAAGCTACCTTTGACTAAAATAATTCATAAATAGTATTAAAACATAGAAATCCATATACAAGATACTTTGGAGATCTTAAGTTAATGATCACTTATATAATTATCACAATGAGAATTTTCATAGACATATAAGCAATGGTCAAAAATGGATTTCTCATATAGGTTCAATTCAATAAACTTGTTCTCTAACAAGCACCAACATGTTGTTTAAGTATGACCATTTTTTAGTCTATGAGATCGAATACTTTCTTTATAAGGGAGAAATAAATGTGTGTTAGTCTTTTGAAGCTCTATTAATGTCCAATCTTAATATAAAATAACTAGGAATAATTATTATCTTCGTAACTTTAATGGAATAACAAAAGCTCTTGCCATATCCTTTTGTGTCTTCTTCCTCATCCCCCGACTAGACAAATTTGTTTCTTGTGCCAACATCAGGTACTAAATTAACTGTCAAACCAACCTGACACCAACCTAATGACCCAAATGGAACATCTCAAAAATAAAACCCCCAGAAAACCTAAGAACCTACAGTTGCTACAGTAACTAATCCATTCTAGATAAACATAATAGACTTTCCCTTACTAAAAGGAACCTTAGAAAGACAATGGCAAGGATTGGAGGAGGAGGAAACCACACTGAGCTCAATAATGGGGCAATCTAGAAATTTAGGTAGACTTAGATTTGTGGTGTCAGATTGGAAAAACCAATTTCGGCCCTGACTGAGTTACCACAATAAGAAGCAAAGAAGTGGAATACATCGCTTGTGGGGTTTTTTAAGAGAAAAGGTTATCATTTCCAGTTGTAAGCAAGTAGCCAAATGTTGCATGGAAGAAAAAGAGATTGGTGAGCATAATGGTAAACGAAGATGAACTCTTTGTATTCAAGTTCAATATAAAAGAAAATGCTCAAAAAGTGTTGGAAGCAAGGCCATAGCACGTGATGGTCATCTTATTCTCACTAAGAAGTGGCAACCTAGTGTTACATTGGATAGGAGCAAGCTTAAACCAATCATATTATAGGTTAACATTCACAAGGTGCCCTTACAATATTAGTTTGCTGAAGGTATGAGCTATATTATAAGTAAGATTGGCCATCCTTTGGGATTATATTAAACTAATGGTTCAATGAATAAAACTAGATTTTCCAGAGTTTGTATAGATGTAGACATTTCAAAGAAGCTGCTGGATACTCTTACAATCATAAACCTAAATGAGAAGGAAAACGTGAAGAAGATTCCATAAGAGTAACATATATGTGGATACAAAAGATAAAAGAAGAGAAGCAAATAAGGAAAAGAAAAGAGATTCAAAAGGAAAAGCAGATCACTCATGGCATTCTACCTCATGAGAAAGGGAACCTAGCAGAAGAAGAGTCACCTATTGAAGAACAGAATACCCAGTTATTAAATCAAATGGAGAACAATATGATAGGGAAAGGGAAATAGGTAAATGAGGATATAGGAGTAGGACAAGAAAAAGAGATGATAGGCACTCTAGTGAGGAAAAGAGGGGAAGTTTCAGACACTAAACAAAACACTGAATTAGTCTCCCTAAGTATCAATAGAAAATTTAGAAGGAAAATATCAAGAAAAAAGAAAAAATGATTAAGGTAGCAACCTGGAATGTTAGAGGGATTAATAGCCTAAATAAACAACTTGCAGTTAAGGAATTAATTAATAATAACAAGTTAGATTTTTTTGGTTTGTTGGAAACCAAAATAAAGAGGGAGCAAATGGAGAAAAATTTATGGTTCCTAGGCAAGGGATGGAAGGTAGTAACCAACCATGATCATCATGTCAATGGTAGAATGATAATAGGATTCAATCCTCAAAAAATGGAAGATGTGAAGTAGTTTAAAAATGACCAATTGATACATTGTGATGTCCTGATTAAAGGAATCGGTAAAGTGACAGTAGTAACAGTTTTGTATGCCGCAAACTATAATCTCCAATGGCAATATGTATGGAATGAACTACAAAGGCCAGTATTACTATTAGATCCACATGGATAGTGATTAGAGACTATAAATACACTCTTAAATCAAATAAATAAAGGGGAGGGAGAATCTAGAAATAACCAAATTATAGAGAACTACAAGAAACGGAGGAGAGGACAGGGATGGCCAACCTAAAATGATATGGAAAGTCTTACACCTAAGGAATGGTTTTTTTTTAATATAGAAAACTAGACAAATGTATGGTGAATGATATGTGGTTAGAGCAATTTCCATTAAGCAGCGCCATGTTTGAGGAACCAAATGTCTCAGACAATAGTTTTATAGTAGTGGAACTATCACCTAGTAAGCGGAAGAGGAATGCATCATTTAGAATCTTGAATCACTTGATGGAAAATATAGAATTCAGAAATCAACTCAAGGAGAGGATGAAGTTAGATGTGTCAAGTCCCAAGTGGTATCAACTCAGTATGAAGTTGAAACCCTTGAAGTACAAACAAAAAATAATCAGTGGAGAAATTGTAAGGCCAAATCTAAAAGCAAGAGTTGAAGTATTTGATGAATTAAAGAAATGCCAGAAGATATTGCCAAAAAGACCAGAAGACTTACAATTGAGGAAAGAAGAGTCACACTAGGAAGATAAAAATTTAAAATGACATGGTTAAAGGAGGATGAGATATGTATGAAGTACTTCATGAGTTCTATTTCAGTAAGGGGAAACCAGAACTCTATCAGAATGCCAGAAGATGATACAGGCCTAATGCATAAAAACCAACAAAGCAAAAAAAAAAAAGGATAACTTTTGATTATTTCACTAAGCAATATAAGATTGAAACTTCTATGAAGGCTATACTAAAAGAGGTGTTAATAGGATTTAAACAAGAATATAAGGCAGAGCTGATAAGGGAAGTAATAAAGGAAGGGTTAAGGATGTTTTATTCGCAATAAATATTAAGAAAGCCCTAGGACCAAATAGATACAATAGGGGAAAAACTAGTATATTGCGGGAGAAGAAGTGCTAGAAGTAATGCAAGAGTTTTTCTAAAAAAGAAACTATCCTTAAGTAATGGAATAAAACTTTTATTTTCCTCATTCCTAAACAAAGCAATGCTAAAAGCAAGAGAAATTTAGACCCATTGCTAGCTACAGTTTCCTATAAAAAAACTATCATGAAGATACTAGAAAATAGGCTAAGAGAATGCTTAGGGAGGATAATTGGCCCTGGACCAAAAACGTTCATTAAAGGGAGGTCAGTGGGAACCAACATAATTCTCTATATACAATTCAAAGATGAAAATGAAGAACACCATCAAAATGGATCTTACAAAGGCCTATGACTCAATTAATTAGATCTTTTTGAATATTTTGAAAGTAATAGGTTATCCACTTTTGTTTAGAAAATGGGTAGAGGAATGTGTAAACACAACTTCTATGGTAATTATGGTGGATGGAGAACCAACATAACTTATCAAAACTAGGAGGGGATTAAGGGGAGGGGATTCATAATCCCCTTACCTCTTTATACTTTGCATGAAGGCCTTGTCAAATCTCCTTGCAAGAAATATAAAGATTGACAACCCGTCATAACTGAAGTAAATCACTTGTTAATATAGAAATCACGTAAAGTATATAAAATACACGAGAAGGGGGTTGAATTCTGTAAAATCTTCACAGATATTTATCTTTAGAAATTTCTTAGACTTCTTTGCAAATTCAAATGATCATAAAACAATTTACTTAAGTTGATGAGTAACGCAATCGTAAAATTATTTTCTACTCTTCTAACAACAAGAAAATTAAAAGAAAAAGGTTAGAGAATAGATGCTGCGATTTTATTCTGGTTCACCCTTAACCTTGGGCTACGTCCAGTCCTCAGAGTTTATCAGAGATTTCACTATACTCTTCAACTTTACAAGTATTCTTTTTACACTTGCAAAGCCTCTTCAGGTCTCTCTCACAATGTATTCTTTATCTACTTCTTAGCCTCTCCAGGCTCTAGCCTTTCTTTTTCTCGGAAAGATATTGTTTGAGCTTCACGTTATAGATGTATTCGCTCTCTTTCTTTCGTACTTGAATACAGAGTTTCTCTAAGTATTGTACAATCAGATTTTCTCTCTTGTAAAAATTATTATTTAGTTTACGACTCAAACTAATATTTATAGCCTAAGTCTTTAACTGTCTTCTTGAGAAACTGCTTCTTGAATCTTCTAGAAACGTTATTAGTTGAGTCTTGTAACTAACTCCAACTAACTAACTGATTGACGTTCTAGAATAATTCCCTTTTCTATCTTCTAATACTATACTTCTTCTAGTGTCTCTTTGTCTGTGTTACGCTTCTTCTGTTACCACGCTTCGTCTGGTATCGCGTGTTTCTTCTAGCGATGACGTGTAGCTTCTAGCATTGACCATGTATCTTTTGGGTTTGACTTCGTGTCACTTATATTTTTCTGCACACTTAACAAACTTATCAAAACAATTTACACACTTCTAAGATTATTATTATTTGATTTTCATCAAAATTAATAAAAGTGAAGTCTTCTTAACTTAATAATCTCCCCCTTTTTGATGATAACAAATAATCATAAGATTAAAAGATAAGATAATATTCAGATGAATCAAATCAAGAAGTATACAAGTCAAGAAATACAATGCTTTCTAATATTTTCATTTCACTTTTCTTCTTGACTTCTTCTCTTCTTCTTCACTTCTTCTTTTCTTCTTCTCCCCTATTTGTTATTAATAAAAAATAACTCATCTTAGACGCTTCAGAATTTCAGAATACATATGTTGAATATTAGTGCGGATTGCCTTGAGGTCTTGTTTAATAGAAACACGTAAAAGTGCTAAGTCCCCATGAAGATCACCCACTAAATCACCCAGTTCATCAACCTTTGTTGGATCCCGTTTCCGGAATCCAACTCTTCTTTCTCTGATACCAAAAATGTTGGGCCCCGTTTCCGGAGTCCAACCCTTGAACCATAAAACGTATGCGTATTATTGATCGTCATACAAACGTGATCGTAATCTAAAGGAATCATGAAGCTTAAAGTCTCATACCATTTCTATGTTCCTTTTTCAATAACACATCTCACTTATATATATGTATGTAGCAACAATTCACAATCAAAATTATCATATCAAATCGATAAGTTCCTCAAGTATACCTAATTTCAACTCAACCTTATATATATATACGCAAATTCATACTTCCACTCAATATCATCCATACATAATTCATAAATTCTTAACATCAAAGAATAGAGTTTTACAAGCTCTAAAGGCATTCCAAGCCACAATTACAACAATAATCCAAAATCTCA
>JAOSBM010000204.1:11324671-11343879 GCA_027568955.1 Erythroxylum tenue | reverse complement strand
GAAAGTTTTGGAGGGAAAATTTCTCATAGCCTTGAGAACACCACCTATTCTAGAACACTCTTGACATACCTTGACATTGACCTTTGAAGAACTCTCAACAAAAGCTTTTCATTACTCTGTTTGAATATCAAACCTTCTTCGTTCACATTCTCAACCTCAGAAAGCGACTTCACCCCTTTGAGAAAGATTCTTGTGCATTCATTTCGTTGTTAACTAAAGAAACTAATGGAGCCAGCAATGTCCAGTGGGAGACTTGTTGATTTTGAGTCATTGAAGTAGGACAAGATGGATTTTGAACCGGAGATTGTGGCAGTTGGTTGGAGGAACTTCTTTCAAGTTCGTGAGACAGTCTACATGAATGAAGTGTATGACTTCTAGAAGAATATAGAAGTGGTAGATGATACTATTGTATCAATGGTGGATAGATTGTGATTATAGTGACACTGAATTTAATCGAGAAGGTCACTGAGTGTCCATGTATTGGAGAGAAGCTCACGAGTAAAGCTCGATGGATGATGCAAGCTAGCATGAAGGAGATCCAGATCTATCGACAGTTATATGGAAGCAATAATCCAAAGGAGAAGAAGGCCTCAAGTCTTGTGCCAAAGGCTAGGGTTCTACTCTCACTTCTTTTCCATTGTGTTCTATCCAGAACAGGATCAAGGCATCTGGTGGCGACGTTATATCTTAAGATGCATATAGCACTACTATTCCTTTTAAAGAAGAACAACAGAATGATGATGTCCTGCATGTTTTAGTGACTAACTTACGTGAAGAAGTAGGGCAAATACGACAAGACCTTAAATTACTTCACACTGAAATGAAGCAAATGTTTTCTAAAGTAATGACACATCTGAAGTTATGATCTTTTTGATCAATAACAAATAGGGGGACAAAGGAGAAAACAAAGGAGAGGAGAAAAGAGAAAGAAATGACAAAGATAGGGGGAGAAGAGAAAAGAAAAGTGAAGAGAAGAATAGAAGAAGAAAAGAAATGCATAGACTACAATTTTTTTAATCTTATAATGTATACCGTCCTATAAATAATACTTTCTTTCTAACAGCTATGATTATTTGTTATCATCAAAAAGGGGGAGATTATTAAGTCAAAATGAATTTACGATTAATAATTTTTATTAAGACCAAATAATAATGAAAGAAGAAAGTAAGATGAAACGAAAAGCGGAAATGAGACGGAAGAAAATGAGACGATAGAGAAATGAGACAGAATCAGATAGAAGAAACAAGACGAAAGAAAATGAGACGATAGATAAATGAGACGGAAGCAGATAGAAAAATGAGACGAAAGCCGAAAAGCAGAAATGAGACAGAAGAAAATGAGGCGATAGAGAAATGAGATGGAAGCAGATAGAAAACTGAGACAGAAAAGCGAAAATGAGACGGAAGAAAATGAGACAGAAGCAGATAGAAAAATGAGACAGAAGCCAAAAAGTAGAAATGAGACGGAGAAATTAAGATGAAGACCCGATATCACATCGGATGAATAATCAGTTTGAGTTAGTTACAGAACTCAACTGAATAACTGTATCTTCAAAGATTAAGAAACAAAAAGAAAGAAGCAGTTATCAAGAAGCTGTTGAAGACGAAGGCTATAAATCCGAGTCGAAGTCAAAGACTGCAGAAGTTAGAGAAATTTACAGAAGTTGGTGAATTTAAAAAAAGTTAGAAATATTATTCATTTCGCTAAATTCTAGAGCTACTATTGTCTGTAACAAAGCTCGAAACTTTTTCAGTAGAAAGAAGAAAAGCTAATAGCCTGAAGAGGCTAAGGGTGAAAATAATACTTGCTGTAAGAGACCTGAAGAGGCTCGGTGAAAAGAATACTTGTACTTTTGAGAAGTATAGTGAAATCTTAGAAAGGATTCTGAGGACTAGATGTAGCTCACAGTTTGGGGTGAACCAGTATAAATCTGCTGTGCGATTCTCAACTCTCAGCTTTCAACTCTCAACTTTTACTCTTATTGTTTTATACAAGTACTTAGAAGCAAATTGCAATATTTCATAATACGTCTATTCAATAGTTCTGAAAAAGCAAGTTTTCAAAAAGCGGATTGTACTTTAAAAAGGGATACACAATTCAACCCCCCCTTCTTGTGCATTTTGTATATCGAATATAAAGGCTATACTAACGAGTGATTTACTTCAAGTCCTGGAAGAGCTCCATGCCACTAGCGGGTATGAGGGAGAAGCCTTTAGTCGAAGTGCAGTTGACATACATAATAGACCAAACCAAACCTATATAATATGTATTTCATAACTTGTAAACTTGTTACCCAAAATGACACATTTTTGAAACTTGCTTTCATAAACATAAAGTCTTTTCTAAATCGTTTCCATATCACAATTCATATACCATAACATATAGCAATTTTGCAAATCATTCAAAAGAAATAAAAGCAACATTTATGAAGTGATTGAAATCATTTTATTCTCTTGATTTGGAAAAACATTAATGACTTATTACTCAGTTATAAACCTGAAACCTACCTTGATTCCTTGCTTAACTTTGCTCAAATTGCCTCTACTCCCTTTGCTCTTCTTTCCTCTCTTGATTTCCTTTATCAAAGACAAAATTCCCATTCAATAGGAATTCAAATTGGAGAACTCGTAAGACATATTTTCTAAAATTGATCCTAAAATGCTTAAACTCATGCATTTTCTAAGCTCTTTAAACCAAAATCCTTCCAAAAAACCAAAAGATCAAGTAAGACCTTACCTTGAATCTTTACCAAATGAAGAGTTTCTTGGCTCTAATGGAAGCTCTACTCTTCCTCTACCTTTTCTCTTCTTGAACAGCTTCAAAATCTCTCTTGAAAACTAAGAAAGATGGAACCCTAATTGATTTTCCTTTTTTTTTTCTCTCCTTTCTCTCTTCTCTACGACTCTCTCTTCTTTCTCTCCTTTACTCACGTTTTTGCTTCTTCAAAATGAAAGACACAATTCTTCTTCCCTTTTATATCCTTAATGAGCCTAAAATGTCCACTTTACCCCTTCACCTAAAGCCTTATGTCTTTTAAGCTTAAGTGACTTGCCAATTTTGCCCTTGATACCATCTTACTACCTTAATTCAATTAACCCATGTCATATAATCTTACTCACATTAACATGCTAATTAACTCCACAAAATAAAATAATTAATCAGTCAAGACCTCAAAATTTATTTAAATCATGCTTAATAAATAAATAAAAATTTCGGGGGCCAACAACATGGGTCGTACTTTGTAGTATTGAAGGGTAGGTCCAACGAGGAGTGTACTAGCCTAATCTTAAGTCGTCTAAGGCTCAGAGAAAAGAATAAAAAGAAATAAAAACTGTATAAGTGAATACGAGAATTTGATTTAAGAATTGTAAAGCAAAAATTTCAATAAAACATAATTAAACTGAGCAGTCATACAGGTCACAGTGGAAATCTGTCAAGAGAGTTAATCAAGTTATGAGAGAGGGGATTTCACCTATCATTAATGCTAATCTATCCATTTATGTGTTTATGGGTTGTCGGTTCTAGACAACCGTAGGGTTGATTACTCTCTCTCTCGTTATAACCATTAAACCCTAAATTGTAAACCCTAATCGAATTATAGAACTTGTAATCTCTTAATTCACAAATTACCCACAAATCTAATCAGTTTTAAAGCTCTCTAATAAACAATCACATTTCGTATGGGATCTCTCTCCATGAAATTACCGACTAGATTGATTAACTGGTCAATTAGATTGCCTAACTCTCATTAATCTGATCTAATCGTTTTTATCCAGCTCATCCTCTCAGTTTGTTACCAAAACAAGAAAATACATTAATCAATCATAACACCTAAACCAATAAACACATAAATAAATAAATCAATATTAACTGAAAGTAAAATCCCGAAGGAGAGTTTAGAACATTATCAACAACTCAAAATCCATTTCTATACAATCCTTCTTAACTTTATACATTTAAATGAAAAAGGAAATGAAGAGAAAATGGAACTTAAGTTAGACAAATCGAGAAGGCAACAGTGTCGGGATACCACCTGATCTGGGGAGCAGTGGTATTGGGATCTACTTCCTCTTCCTTCTCCTTCCTCTTCTTCTTCTTCTCTCTCTCTCTTCTTTTCCTCTCTCTTTAGGGTTTCCAAGATTTATTGAATGTAAAGCTCCTCTTTCTCTCCTCTTATTGTTCTTTAAATAGTCTTTTATATTTTGGGTAGCCCTAGGGTTTTTGGGGGTCCAAAAGATCTAAAAAGTCCCTCAAAATGTGAAGTTTGTAAGCATCTGCTTAACTCAAACCATGATCATGGCTCACATCTGAGGCTTCTGTCAAGATCGTGGCATGCCTGCCATGATTGTGGGACTGTGTTATGGCTCGGATTCCCTCTGAAACTCCTCCATTCTTCGTTATTGATCCTGAAACACTAGCAAACACATCAAGGTACCTTAAAAACATATTATTTAAGCTCAAAAACTTGTAGTAACCTATAAAACACTTCAAACACAAATAATTAACAATCTAACACAATTCTAACCTAAACACATACTAAATGATCAAATTAATGGCTAAACACATATCAAACTATGCCCTAAAACACGATGCAATTTACACTTATCAGTTGCATATAAGATACTTATTTGGTTTAAATTTTGATTTAGGTGTAAGTTAGAGGAAAAATAACCAAAATGAGATAAATTCACATTTTTGGTGTTGTTATAGTAATATTTGGTCTTATTTACCTTCATAAACCAAAAAAGAGATGAGTTAGGGTGAAAGCAGGACGCATAATGGAGGAATTAAAGTCACTACGACTTACAAGGTCATTTATGGGACTGTGTAAGTCACTGAAAATATATTCAAACTTTAAGGCCTTTTTTCAACCATGTGTGTGGCCTACACACCCATGTGGAGACCTACACAACTATGTAAGTGAGTTACAAGTTCGTGTATCTTTCCTGTGTATCAAATTATGAAAGTACAACCCTGTGATTTCTAGAAAGTTGACATTCACAGCCACCTACATACCCATATAGCTGATCGTGTCTAATCACTCATCCCTAATTTTGCAATATAAAAGGGCAACTTAGAGTCCAATCAACGTATGTACAAATTGGAGACACAAAATGATGCATATTTATTTTTTTAGAGCTATAAGTAGCTAATCATCTTCTTCCCAATTCAAGGGGAATATCGAGGCTGGTTAATATGTTTGGTCATTTATCATTCTTAGTGATATTTTTCTTGACTCTCTTTTTGAATTGATTATGTTATTATGTGTTTAAAGTTTGGGATTTATGTACAATAATTTAGATAGGCATACTAAATTATTCATGTATGGATTTAATGCTATCATCATGATTACAATTTATAATTATTGTAAATCTGATTTTTGTGTGATAAACTAATAGTCGAGCATCATTAGGGATAGCATAGCATAAGTTAAATGATTCGAAATTGTGTGATTATTTCTTAGATTAACTTGTTTTCCTAATCCATAATGTAGCTGCCACTCTAAACTTAGAGAGATTATTTTGGATTGTCTAATAGCTAGACCTAAATAAAGAGTTAGTTTTAATTAGTTACAATCTACAGTTAATAGTTTCAATGAGAGGTACGAGAACAATATTACGATTGATTATGCACATCCATGTGAAGGTTGAGATTCAATTGAGAGCTGGATTTAAAACTCATTAATTAATACTCAAAATTTGGTATTGTTTGGTTTTATTTGTCTTATATAGTTCAATTTTATTTCATTACAATAATTGCATTCAACAAAACCCCTCCCCAATCCTATTCACTGATTTGTTCATTATAAAAACTAATTACACTCTTTGTAGATACGATACTTTCTTACCACTACCAGAAGTTTAATTGTACATATTTAGGTTTTATTTTCTGATATGTTTGGCACACATCAAACAATCTTTAGTTGCTCCATATAAGCTATTTGGAAATAAAGGAACATCATAATTTTTCAGAAAATTGAAAAATCCAAAGAGTCGGGCACTTCTAAACTATTTACCTAGATCAAAGAGCAATTCATGGCGAATCATGACAATAAAAGTTGTGACCTTTCTCTAGTTGCTTCGTGGAGTACAATGGACAAACTCCTATATTTGTTGGACTAATTAACTATGTTTAATGAAGCTCTAATGGTGAAAACTCATTTATATTGAAAACTGCAGTATGGCTTAAAAATTGCTTAGTTCCATTGATTTACTAGATTCAATATTTACATAACTATCTTAAGTTTGTAGTTTTCTTAGTTTTTAATGCTTGAGCTCACTTATAGTTGGCATTGAATGTGTTTGTATATTTATCATCAATTAATTCTTTCTTTATTTTTTTGAAAAGAAATCAAAACTATTAATTCTTTGTTTTTTTAAAAAGAAATTCAAAACTAAATCAAAATCAAATTTAATGTTATTAATTTTTATTTTTATTTCAATAAACATTAAACAAATAAAAAATAAAACATAAGCTTGATACAATATGTAAAATTCCTTAGTTCATTATCTATTTAATCTTGTGCAAGTGTTACAAAGGAATTAAGTTTACTCCTAGTATTTCGTTTGTTTTTGTTAAACAAAACATAAGAATTCATTACTGATAGGTAAGCTGCTTGGTAAGAAAAGACTATTTTAAAAAAAAATTAGTGAGATGGTATGGAATGTAAATACACAAGTTCAAGAGTTTTTCCTACATCCGTAATAAGCTAAATGACAACGTAGTAAAGAAAACATGGACCAAACCAAAATGACACCATGATAGTCATAGATACAACGTAAAATATATTTAAAAAAAACAGCGTAGTCATAAAAATATGTTAAAAAAAAGACTATTTTGATGAATATGTATAAACATGAAAAGAAAAGCTTAAGTTATTATGGTGAAACGGTCAGAGCTTTAATGTAAAAAAAAACATGAAAAAAAAGTGCCAATTTAGTAATACAATACAATATATGTTTCTTATGTTTAAACTATTTAAATGTTTTGAGGTTTAGGATCGACGTGTGCGAGAACCACATCATTTAATCTCATTTATGTGCGGGGACGTTGGAGAGCAATGAATGCAAGCTTACTACAGTTTGTTCGGCTGTGTTTAGCTCTTAATTTGTAGGGCCATACCATCTTCCACTTTGTCTTGGTTAGATTAATTGCCACATTGTCTTGTCCAATGCGAGTCCGACATCTCAGTGGCACTTGTTTCGTTCTTTAAAGTATTCCATCTCCTCCGAACATTAGTAATGAAAAAGTCTTGTTTCCTTCTATTGGATGTACAATTATTTTGATAAAAATGTAGAAAATTTTATTTGAATGGTTTGAATTAGTTCAATATAACTTTTACCGAGTAAATATTATATTGTAATTTTATTTCGTTAAATTATGATGTTTTCTATTGGTTTTTTGTCAACTTTCCTTGATTTATTGTATTTCAAGTAAACATTTAGCTAAAAGAGACGGTCCTCTTTTTGTTTTCATTTATTCTACAATATATTCTTATAATTTAAATTATTAAAAAATTGTGATAAAGAAAATTATAAAAATATTTTAATAGAAATTATCATATGACCAACTCTTACACACAAGATAAACTTTATACAATCTCTTTGACCCAATTTTAATATCAATTTATGTTAAAACTAAACTTAATAAAAGTTCTTTTTAACTTTTTGCACCATAATTTTTTAAAATAATTTAAAATTATAAAATTATCTTTTAATATAAGTAAAATTATGAAAGAAATTTGTATACTTTATTTTAAAATTTATGCTTATCATATAACATTTTATGATTTAAATTTCCTTGTTTGAGGGAGCTTGTGAGAAATACAGAAAAGATGAATCATATTAAGCATAAAAGACATACTAGAACTATAAGTTCAAATACTAGGGTAAAGTGAACATTAGCAATTAGAGAGGATTACAACCCATTAAACTAAGAAGAAAGAGTTCTACACATTCCAATAGGAGATAAGATATTGCTCGTCTTGAAAGCTATGCTTGTGAATGCTAATATGGAATCTGATAAACTACATAAGTTGGCTGCAAAATTGTTCGTTAGATATTTTTCTTGAAAATGTGATTGCTTCTCTCATTCCATGAAGCTACTACCAGGTAAGAAATGTAAATGTAGAAGCAACACTTTACACTTATGCTTGGATGTCTAATTGTTGAGCAACAGTTCTTAATGTTATCCAAGCCTTATAGTGCATTAGTGATCAAACATCTATGGAGTAAAGTTTTCCATATTTTAATAATAAATCTTTATTGAAAGCATAGGTGATCTATGTTTTCCTCAACCTTTTTGCAAAGTATACACCAACTAATGAGATTCAGGATAGAGTTGGTAGTTTATTCTTATTGGCAAGCCATGGAGTGGTGGAAGCTGATGGATGAAGATGGCTGAAACACAATTCCAGTCCAAGATATAGTTACCAATTTATTGAAAAGAACCTTCTTGCATGATTGATTGATGAAGATACCACTAGATATATGCTTCCAAATAATCTTGTCCTTGTTAGTGTTGGTAGTAACTTGAGTAATCTCAATTTTCACTAAGTTGGGTGTAAGAGCTTGTTTGATAATCTCTTTGTTCATTGGTCGCATATCGTAGAACTACCAAAATAGCTAGACTAAACTGTAGATAGCGATACGTCTAGGTTGATTCCACAAAGATTAATTCTAATTACTTTCCTAAATTATCTATATAAGCAAAACAAGGGGGTTTGGTTTGAAGAAAATTAATAGACAAAGTAAAATTTAATCTATGAAAACAAATCAAATTAAATAGCAGCAAATTGATAAAGTTGATGAATGAGTTGAAATCCGGTTTTTTGGTTTAATCTCAACCTAAGCACAATTTCACAAATGTCGTTGAATTATCGCTTTTACACTTCTCTTAAGACTATTGATCGTGAACTAACAACAAGCTCTGGTAACTCCGGCTTTTCCTGAGATCATAGATAATCAAGAAGAGCTCATTAATTAACCCTAACTATTAGGAAACCTAGAACAAGCTCTCTAAACTTATTCATACAACTACATCATAAGTGAGAAAAACAGAGAAATCCAACTAACAATCAAAGAAGCTTAGATTATTTAACTTATGCTATGTTCTCTCTAGCGATTTAATACCGTTAGTTACCACATATGACCTTTGACAAGACTATTACGTATCGCATTCAAGATCTAGCTATGGGTTTCATGAAAAAACGATTCAATAAAGCATTAAAATCATTCTCATACAACACCGAATTAATCAATACAAGATAACATAAACAATCCAAAAAGAGGTAAAGAAAACGATACACAACAACTATCTACTTAATGTGCCTCTTGGTCTTGGTTGCACCTTTGAACTGGTGTTAGGAAAGTTAGCTGTCCATCTCAATCTTCAATTTTTCACCATCGACCATCCTCTCCATCGCCACTGTCACTATTAAAGAACGAAGAAACAACCGAAGTGACAATAGAAGAAGTTCTTATCGGTTAGGTCTTTCCCCTTCTTTTTCTATCGTCACTCTTTTCCTTACATAGAAAAACTTAAGTTTAAAACTGAGCGACCCCTGGCCAAGACACCGTGTCGTTCTCCAATTAATTATCAGATGTGAGAATTCATAATCGTGCCTTACCATGCACGGCCATGCATGACACTCTTATGGTTTTGAGAGATTTCTCAAAACCATGGGAGATGATGCATAGGCATGAGAGATTTCTCATGCACATGCAGTCCAATGTTTGGATGTGAGACTCTCCTTTCCTTGTTCTTCATTTGGCATTCTCTCTTGCCTCTTCTTCTTTCAACCCTCTTCTTCTTCATGATCTATTAATCAATAGAATATGAAAATTGAGAAGAAGGCTTCAATGACATGATTTCAGGTCACTTTAGCTTCTTTACTTCTAAAAAGTACTTAAGATCAATATGAGCTAAAGTGAATGTCCTAAGCATTTTTAAGGAATTAATCATTAAGCGTAATGTATCAAATGAATCAACATTTAAAAACATATCAAGTTCCCCATTACTTAGCTTTTGACTGTCCTCGAGCAAATCGTTAAAATCAAAATCACAAATCAAAACTTTACTCGTTTTCCATATTTCCTAAAAGTAGATAACCATAAGTAAAGATGAATGACTTTCAAAACCTATAGCAATACTCATGATCAATTAACATTCATCAACCTTATAAATTAGGTAATCTAGAGGTAAACTTGGACAAAAGGTGTCTAAACAAGATATTTTCATAAGTACACTCAAACACCATTCATGATCACAACAATCGACAACTTTGCATATCATTTCCTTTCTCCACCACTAAAAGTCACATGCATAATCATAAATCAAAAGAATTTTCTAGGGTTGTAATATGGGTAATGGTAAGGTGAGATGTATTTTGGGAAATGTAAAAGTCATCAAACTAGTGAAGCAAAAGTAACATTGAATAAGATATCAATTGCACAAGTTGTCATTAATTCAAAACTAGGTGCTTTCAGCCATGAAGAATTTAACAACTCTGTTTCCCAACTCAATTCAGCTCTTATACCATAAGCCAAATGAACATAACACAAAATGCTTCATCCAAAACAACATCGTCCTCATATGCAAATATTCAAACACCTACTTGATACAACTTAAGGAGGATAAATTACTAATTAACAACTTTTTACAACGGTTGTATTTCCTTATTACAACTTGCATTCAAACTCACATCCCTTTATTTCCTTTTTTCTTTTTCTTTTTATTCTTTTGAATATAAAAGTGATAGAAGCTACATCAACATATGATTCATAATATGGAATTTAAAAACTTTAACCAACCCACATGTATGCATACCCCTACACTTAGGCTTTTATACAATCATATTCATTAAGAATTAACAATTGCTCCAATAGCTTTAAGGCTTAGGTAGGGCATTTGGTTAGGTGCATGTAATGTGGTTTATATAAAAGGTAAGGCTAATAAAGCTCAAAGGGGGTTAGCAAAAGAAAATTCGCATAATTGATAGGCTATTAGGCTAATGTAGTTTCTAATCAACAAAGAATTGCCAATCATTTTCATAAAAATGCATGTGATAATAATGTGGTCTCGAATAGAAAATCAATGCAAAGTAAGGATGCATATTTCATGAAGGTCACACAAAACAAAGACAATGAGACTAATATAAATGTGTTAGTTTAATACGACTCAAAAACTCACTAGTTTTTGTCTACCATTAGTCGCCGCTCTTCTAAAGAATAATGCACATTAATCAATCACAAGGGCATTATTCTTTAGAAGAGCAGTGACTAATGAATTATGAATCAACCACAAGGGCATTTGTTAAGTTGTTGTTTGGAATTTATTTTGTACTTAATTCTCTTTAATGTGTTGAAATTATTATTCAAAATTCACGGAATTGTCTTATAATTGTTTTCGGATGGTTTTCAAAACCTTAGAGATGAAGTGGAATCAAAAAGATGCAAAAGAATGAAGAAAATCTGAAATTCCAAGTTTGACAGCAATTCAGTGACTAAGCGTGGGCACGCCGAAGGATGGGGTAAATCTACAGATCAATTTTCATAGTTCAAATTCGAGATTCTCGTAATCTTTAAAGATTATATTACCATGTTTCAAGGGGATTGACCACCTGAAATTGGGGAATACATTATCTGACGATAATTAAGGAAAGATAGGAGGAAATCGGAAAAAAAAACACAAAAGGGGAGAGATGCACTGTTCACAAAAGCAAGTTTTAGAGAGATTTTTTGTTCTGCTGTTTTTTTTTTTGCGGTCTTTTACGTTTTCTGCACTTTCTCCATTAGTATTTTTGTATTTTCCAGTAAAGAACTAAGGATGGAGACTTTAAGCTTTGTCATTTCTTTTGTTTTCAATTCTATTATGAGTAGTTAAACTTATTTTCTTGGTTGAGGGGATCCATGTTATCTGATATTATGTGTGAGATGTTTTAAATAAAGTTTATGTTGTTAATAAACGTTGAATATCTTCAGATCTACTCTTTCTCATTGAATTCGTTGGTTTCTAAGTGCGCAACTAGAGATTAATTTGTTCAATCACTAGATTAACGAAATATGACATTCAGTTTCGCTAATCACAAGTAGCAATTAGGACTAGCTTCTCTACGTTAGAGTTTGAAATTCTAAGGAGATATTCACTTGATTGATTGCATGTCGTATATGTATTTCGCTTGCTCATTGGTTCTTGATTCGTAAAGCTATTATTCAATTAAACCTAAGATCGTATCTAGGTTTTTTTTAATAAGAGTGCTAGGATACATGTTTTTAGTCATTACTCTTAAGAGAAAACTTCCCCAATGAATGTTTATTAATGATTGCAATTTTATACTGAGGAGTCATATTAGCGTGATAACATTGGTGACCCAAAAATCAAGGTATTTTCTCATTAATTTTTCAGATTCAATTATTTCTTTCAATTTGTGATTTTTCCTATAATTTCTCTTATAAAGTCGTGAATCAACGCCCCACCCCACTTTCATTACATTGTTCCGTTTGAATTCGTAATTTCACTACCGTTAAGATTCCTCGTGGGAACGATATCTTCTTATTACTACTACATTCATTTGTATTAACGGAAGTGATTTCTTTTGAATTTGGTTACTGACGATAGCAGTATCAAATTTTGGCACCATTGTTGGAAAAATCAATCAGATAATTTGCAGTACAGTCCTAAGATCAAGAAGACGGAGAAAAGACTGCAGAAATAGACCAAACATAAAAAAGAGATGCAGAAAATGGATAGAATAGCAGCAAACCTCACTCTTCGCGAACTAGCCGCACCCACGGACGCGCAACAACCTTATTGCATCAACTTTCTGAATTTAGGTGATAACAATACATTTGAATTAAAATCTGGGCTGAATCATTTGTTACCTACTTTCAGGGGTTTACCGGTAGAGACCCGTACAAGCACTTGAAGGAATTCGACGTAGTTTGTATGAGAATGAAGCCAATAAATGTGACAGAAGAGCAGATCAAGTTGAGGGCCTTTCCGTTCTCCCTTAAAGATGATGCGCAAGATTGGCTATACTATTCAGCCAGAGAAAACGTGCAAACATGGGTTGAAATGAAGAGGCTTTTCTTTGAAAAGTATTTTCCAGCATCGAGAGCAGCTAACATTCGGAAGGAGATTTGCGAAATTCGTCAACTACGAGAGAAACACTCTACGAGTATTTGGAAAGATTCAAGAAACTTTGCGCTAGCTGTCCACACCACTAAATAACCGAATAGCTATTGATTCAATATTTCCACGGAGGACTCTTGCTTTCAGATAAGAGCATAATCGACGCTGCAAGCGGTGGTACTTTAGTTGTTAAAACGCTAGCGGCCGTAAGAGAATTGATCGCGAACATGGCCTCCAACACTCAACAATTCGAAATAAGTACTAGGTATGGATCAAAAGGCGTGAATGAAGTTAACGTGACCACATTGGAGTAGAGATTGGATGACCTTACATCTTTGGTGTGACAATTGGCAGTCACGAAGAAAGAAGAAGCAAAGGTATGTGGCTTATGCTCTATGTTAGGACATTCTACTTATTTATGTTTGATTTTGTAGGAAGAAAAGGCAGAGCAGGTGAATGCCGTGGGAGGATTTGCTAGGCCAAGTTAAAGTAAATACGACCCATTTTTCAACACCTACAATCCGGGGTGGCGCGATCACCTAAATTTACGATATGGGAATCTTCAAGGGCAGCAAGCGACCACGAATTTCCAACAGTATCGGCAACCATACGTGCCACGGTAAAATCAAAATATAACATCCAATTTTGAAGGTAAGTTGGAAGATATAGTTCAATCTTTGGCCACTAACTCTTTGACATTGCAGTGAAATACTGAAGCAAGTATCAGAAACATTGAAAATCAAATGAGCCAAATGGCAACTGCCATTAATCGATTAGAAGCGAGAACTTTTAGAAATTTTCCAGCATAACCGGAGATCAATCCAAAATAAAGTGCTAAGGCTATCACATTGCGGAGTGGTAAGGAACTATAGCAACCACTTCCGAAAATTTTCAGAAGAGAGGTAGAGAAAGAAATTACGCACATAGCACCTTCATAACCTGAATTGACTCAAAAAGGGGTGCAAAACAAGGTGATTCCGCCTCCTTTTCTGAGTCGATTTGTAAAAGAAAAGAAGGAAGAACAAGAGAAGGAAATGTTAGAGACTTTCCGAAAAGTTCAGGTAAATATCCCTCTCCTTGATGCAATTAAACAGATTCTATGATATGCTAAATTCCTTACGGAGCTTTGTACGTCAAAGAGGAAATTAAAATTCGACAAGAAAATCCAATCGGGAGAAAACGTTTCAGCAATTTTGCAAAAGAAAACGCTTCCACCGAAATGTCAAGATCCAGGTATGTTTACTATCCCATGTCAAATTGGTGATTTGCGGATTGAAAGAGCTATATTAGATTTAGGTGCGTCCATAAATATTATGCCGTACGATGTGTATAAATCTTTAAATGTTAGACCTCTTAAAGAAACTAACGTCGTGATTCAATTAGCAGATCGCTCAAATGCTTATCCGAAAGGTGTGTTAGAAGACATATTAGTTCAAGTAGGGAACATGCTTTTTTCGGCTAATTTTTACATTTTGTAGATGGGCACCGATGACGCATCTTCCTCCACTCCGAATTTATTCAGAAGGCCTTTTTTGAAAACGACTAGAACTAAAATAGATGTTCATGATGGATCTTTAACTATGGAATTTGATGGTGACTTAATTAAGTTCAATATTTACAATACCATGAAAATTCCAGATGATGACCAATCTATTGTTTATATGGATTTTATTGATACATGGATGCAGGAGAATTGGATTTTGGAAGACAAGATGAAGTTGAAATGATTTTGGTAATGGAAAAGACGTTAATTTAGCAAGGAAGTGAAGAACCTGCGTTATCTGGTGAACAAGGGGAGAATACGTTAACTTGGCAAGTAGGTGAGGAATCGGCATTATCCAGGGAACAATTGAAACACGCATCTCATTGGCAAGAAAGGGAGAAAATGACATTGGCTGGTGAACCAATGGAGACGTCATCTTGCATGGAGACAATCGAACCACCCCTTCAGTAGCTAACGTCCATTGAAACATCTAGGAATTTAGACAAGTTGTTGCCATCGTTGACCAGCCCATCAACATTGTAATTAAAGAGCCTACCTAGTCATTTAAAGTACATCTTTTTAGGTGAGAAAGACACCTTACCTCTTATTATTTTTAACAAACTTTTGGATGTGCAGGAAAGCCAACTGGTTAATGTTTTAAAGGAGAATAAAGAAGCTTTCAGTTCGAAGGTGGCCGATTTAAACGGTATTAGTCCCATTATCTGCATGCACCGAATTTTGATGGAAGATGAAGCGAAGGAGGTGAGGCAACCACAATGTCGTCTAAATCCACCTATGATGGAAGTGCTGAAGAAAGAGATTTTGAAGCTTCTTAACGCGAGCATCATTTATCCAATTTCGGATAGCAAATGGTTAAGTTCGATCCAGGTAGTTCCGAAGAAAACTGGTGTGACTATAATTGATAATAGCAATGGTGAGTTAATACCGACTCATGTCCAAAATGGTTGGAGGGTATGCATAGATTATAGGAAGCTTAATTCAGTTACTAGAAAATATCATTTTCCGTTTCCTTTTATTGATCAGATGCTTGAAAGACTTGCGGGTAAATCTCACTATTGTTGTTTAGATGGCTATTCAGAATATCATCAGATTTTGGTGGCACCTAAGGATCAGGAGAAGACAACCTTTACATGTCCATTCGGCACCTTTGCTTACCGAAGAATGCCATTTGAATTGTGCAACGCACCTGTGACATTTCAACAGTGTATGGTAAGTATTTTCTCCAATCTTGTTAAAAATTGCATGGAAATTTTTATGGATGATTTCACGGTATATAGGGAGTCTTTTAACACATGCATTATCAACCTTGAAAAAGTGCTAAAACGTTGCATTGAAACTAATTTAGTTTTAAATTATGAAAAGTGTCATTTCATGGTTGATCAAGGCATTATTTTGGGCCATACTATTTCTTCAAAACGGATTGAAGTCGATAGAGCTAAGATAGATGTTATTTGATCTTTATCTTACCCCACGAATGTGCGGAAAGTTTGTTCTTTTCTTGGTCATGCAGGATTTTATCGGCGATTTATCAAGGACTTCTCCAAAATTGCGCAACCTATGTGTAGATTGCTCCAAAAAGACGTGAAATTTGACTTCGACGAGCCATGCAGAAGTGTGTTTTATGAGATAAAGGAGCGACTCACTACAGCATCGATTATTCAGCCACTGCGACGTGACATACCCTTCGAGTTGACGTGCGATGTGTCGGATTATCCAGTTGGCATCGCCCTAGGCAAAAAAGTGGACAAGGTTCCTCATGTTATTTATTATGCTTCTATGACACTTAATGATGCCCAGAAAAATTATTCTACGACGGAGAAGGAGTTTTTAACGGTCGTCTTTGGGTTGGAAAAGTTTCGGTCATACCTGTTGGGGACGAAGGTGATCATCTACTCTGACCATGCAGCTCTGAAGTATTTGGTAAACAATAAAGAAGCCAAGCCAAGATTAATTCGATGGATATTACTACTCCAAGAATTCGACATGGAAATTTGCAACAAGAAAGGAGCAAAAAGTTTAATGGCTGATCACCTAAGCAAGATCACATCGAGTACCACGTCTGATGTTCTTCACGACAAGTTTCCGGATGAGAGCCTCTTTGCAATTCAACAGGTAATTCCATGGTATGCAGACATAGTAAACTTTTAGTAACTAAGTTTTTACCTAGTGATTTATCTAGAGGCGAGAGAGATAAAATCAAACGAGAGGCTAAATATTATATTTGGGATGAGCCTCATCTTTGGAAATTTTGTTCTGATCAGATTGTTAGGAGATGTGTTACAGATGAAGAAATTCCTTCTATTTTACATTTTTGTCATTCATTTGTGTGGGGGGCACACTTTGGTCTTAAAAGAACCGCTCGAAAAAATTTAGACTGTGGACTATTTTAGCCTAAGTTAATTTATGAGTCTTACATGTTTTGCAAGTCTTGCAATCGTTGTCAAAGAACAGGTAACTTGGGATCAAAGAATCAAATGCCACTGACGAACATTCTGGTATGTGAGATTTTTTATGTTTGGGGACTAGACTTTATGGGTCCTTTCCCCTCCTCTTTTGGTAAAAATTACATTTTGTTGGCTGTAGATTACGTTTCGAAATGGGTTGAAGCTAAGACTACTGTATCTGACGATGTTAAAACTATTATTGATTTTGTTAAATCAAATAATTTTGTCTAGTTTGGAATGCCTCGAGCTATCATTAGCGATCGAGGAACCCATTTCTATAACAAGATTCGAGGAACCCATTTCCGCAACAAGATTTTTGAAGCTTTGGTGAAAAGATGTGGTACCACACACTGAGTCTCTACCATCTACCATCCGCAGACTAGTGGGCAAGCTGAGATGTCCAATAGAGAGATCAAATCCATACTAGAAAAAGTAGTGAATCCGACCCAAAAGGATTGGAGTCTAAGATTGGACAATGCTTTGTGGGCATACCAAACTGCGTACAAAACTCCTATTAGCATGTCGCCTTATAGGTTAGTTTTCGGTAAGCCTTGTCATTTACCTGTGGAAATTGAGCATATAGCTTAATGGGCTGTGAAGCTGTTGAATATGGATTAATTGGAGGTTAGTAACAGTAGGAAGTTGCAACTACAAGAATTAGAGGAGATTCGTAATGAGGCATATGAAAATGTGAAAAATTTATAAGGAAAAAACTAAGGCTTTTCATGATAAAATGGTTTCGAGGAAACATTTTTCCATCGGACAAAAAGTTCTTCTTTATCATTCAAAGCTTTAATTATTTCCAGGAAAATTACGATCTCGTTGGCTTGGACCGTTTATTGTTACTAACGTTTTTTCCCATGGTGCGGTAGAAATTCAGAGTTTAGATACCTCTATGATATTTAAAGTTAATGGACGTCGTCTAAAGCTGTATTAGCCCCATTATAACCCTGAACAAAGTCCTTATGATCTATTAGCTCATATGATATGAATGAATGATAACTGGTGAAATTGCAAGCCTATGGTAGTGCAATATGTTAGAGAGAGATTTGAGAGAAACACTTTGCCCTCAAACACTTGAGTGTAAGAGAGAATTCCATGCGAATAATTCATTTTGATTTCATATTTGCCTTTGAACAAAAATGTCTTATTTTGACTTTTTTTATTTGCATTGGTGAAAAGTGATTATGATATGTGTTGCAACTTAAGTCTTACTGGCCTAAGTTAATGGATTGTGTGTACTTAATCTTATGAAGGCTGAATTGATGGAGTGTAGTGGTTTGACATGTTTGCTCGAGGGCGAGCAAAGGGTAGATGTGGGGAAATTTGTTAAGTTGTTGTTTTGCGTTTATTTTGTACTTAATTCTCTTTAATGTGTTGAAATTATTATTCAAAATTCATGGAATTGTCTTATAATTGTTTTCAGAAGATTTTCAACACCTTAGAGATGAAATTGAATCAAAAAGATGCAAAAGAATGAAGAAAATCCGAAATTTCAAGTTTGACAATAATTCAGTGACTAAGCGTAGGCACGCCTAAGGATAGAATAAATCTGCAGATCAATTTTCAAAAGTCAAATTCGAGATTCTCAAAATCTTAAGGATTATATTTCCATCTTTCAAGGGGATTGACCACTTGAAATTGGGGGATACATTATCTGACGAGAATCAAGGAAAGATAGGAGGAAAATAAAAAAAACAAACATAAAAGGGGAGAGATGCACTGTTCACAAAACCAAGTTTTAGAGAGATTTTTCGTTCTGCTATTTTCTTTCCAGTCTTTTACGTTTTCTGCACTTTCTCCATTAGTATTTTTGTATTTTCTAGTAAAGAACCAAGGATGGAGACTTTAAACTTTGTTATTTCTTTTGTTTCCAATTCTATTATGAGTAGCTAAACTTATTGTCTTGGTTGAGGGGATCCATGTTATCTGCTATTATGTGTTAGATGTTTTGAATAAAGACTATGTTGTTAATAAACATTGAATATATTGGACCCCGATCCTTAAGTGGCAATTTAGAGATATGAAATGAAAGTGAATGAGTGTTTTGTCTATGTATTATGTTATAGATGAACTCGTGCTTTAAGAAAATGTATGAGAAAAGATTTGAGGACTTTGATAATTGAGTA
>JAOSBM010000204.1:11279611-11306858 GCA_027568955.1 Erythroxylum tenue | reverse complement strand
GATTGCCTTTAGGGCACTACTCTAACAATCTATCGGTACTGTACATGCACAAGTCGACTTACATGGGTGTACAAGTCGACTTGTTAGTGCCGAATTGGAACAAGTCGACTTACATCTCTATACAAGTCGACTTATCCCTACACTTTCAACAATCCCAAATTGAATGAAGTATAAATGGAATATGGTATAACATTAATTGAAGCTCCTAGATCTAACATTGCTTTTTTAAAGTAGGTATCACCAATCTTACAGAGAATTGTAAATGTACCTAGATCCTTACACTTTAGAGGAAGCTCTCTTTGAATGACTACAGACACGTTATCCCCCACACTTTCTTTCTCGTCTCCCTTTAATTTCCTTTTAGACGTGCATAACTCCTTGAGAAATTTGGCGTATCGAGGAATTTGTTTAATGGAATCAATTAGAGGTAAGTTTACCTCTACCTTTTTGAACATCTCCAAAATCTCTCTATCTTTCTCTTCTTTCTTTAATTTAGCAAACTTGCTAGAAAAATGTGGTAAATTATTAGTAAAAATTTTAATCACAGGAGATTTAGAATTTACCTGAGTTTTTGTTTCTGTCTCTTTTGGAGGCACTTCAAGTTCTTTTTCAGCTTCTTCCTCATTGCTAATAACAGGAGTCTTGTGTGGTGCCTCTATTTCCTTACCTCTTCTCAAGGTAATAGCACTTACATTCTCTTTTGTGTTTACAATTGTTTGAGAAGGAAGCTTACTCGAATTCTGATTCTCTATTTGATGCACCGTAGTAGCTATATAACTTAGTTGATTCTCCAGATCCTAGATGCTAGCTCTTGTTTGTTGTTGGAATTGTAGGGTATTATTTTAGAGCTAAGTGGTATTTTGAGCTAATGTTTTCATTATTTCTTCCAGTAAAGGTCCCAAACTTGATGGTTGAGCTTGTCTTTGATATGGTTGTCGATAGGAATCATGTTGTTGTCCTTGATGCCTATAGGTGTTGAATGAAGGATTCTTCCATCTCGAGTTCTGTGCATATGGGTAGCTAGGATTCCTTTGTGGTTGACCCGAAAATGTATCCTATAAGGTTGGACACGTATTAGTGGGATGTCCTGCCATTGTACAAATTCCATATACCTCGACTTGTTGAGCACCACTTGTATCCATTTTCCTAAGCGAAGATATCAACCCAGCTATTTATTGCTCCAATGTAGCAGTACTAGCTTCATTAACCTTCAATGGGTTAGGGTCCTCTCAAATAATGAATTGTTGGGAGTTAGTAGCTATATTGGAAATGAGATTTCTAGCTTCAATAGGTGTCTTGTCTGCTAGTGCTCCTCCGCTTGTTGCATCTACCATATTTCTTTCTTGTGGCAGAAGCCCTTTACAAAAATAATGTATCAAGAGTTGCTTGCTGATTTGATGGTACAAGGAGCTAGCACACAACCTCTTGAAATGCTTTCATTACTCATATAATGTTGCCCCATGATGTTGTCGAATTACGCAGATCTCCTTCTGAATATTTATAGCTCTAGATGCATGAAAGTATTTCTTTAGAAAAAGTCTCTGCATCTCATTCCAAATGGTAATTGATCCAGAGGGCAAGTAATATAACCAATCCTTAGCAATGTCTCCCAACGAGAATGGGAATGCTCTCAACTTAATATGCTCTTCTTGCACCTCGACTGACTTCATGCTAGAATAGACCACGTGGAACTCCTTAAGATGCTTGTGAGGATCTTCACCTAGCATACAACAAAAAGTAGGCAAAGGATGAATTAAACCAGATTTACGCTCAAAAGCCACATCAGTAGTAGGAAAGCCAATGCACAACAGTTGATGATTAAAATCAAGGGTAGCTAATTGTTTAAGAATAAGATCATTATTTTGCTCAGCCATGATAGAAGCAGTATTAGAAATGGAATCACTAGAATACTCAGAAAGTAAATCTAAAGCTATTTGAATTCCTAGTGAAGAGTCAAGTTAACTTTTTACAACTTGTCTTCTTGCTCTGTGCAATGTTCTTAAGAGTTCTGGATCAAATTTCAATTCACCAGTTTCAGAAGATCGTGTCATACACTGAAACTAACCAAATAATAAAAGAAATTAACCAAAAATAAAAATAAAATAAAATAAAATAAATTCAGAAAAGAAAAGGATATTATTCCCCAGCAACGACACAAAAATTGGTCACGTGTCGTAATACTACCAAAATAACTATATTAAACTGTAGATAACAGTAAGTCTAGGTCGATTCCACAGAGATTAATTCCAATTACTTTCCTAAATTATTTGTATAAACAAAACATGAGGTTTTTGGTTCGAAGCAAATTAAAAGACAAAGTAAAATTAAATTTATGAAAACAATCAAATTAAATAGCAGTAAATGATAAATTTGATGAATGAGTTGAAATATGATTCTTTGGTTTAATCTCAGCCTAAGCACAACTTCACATAGGTTGTTGAATTATCGATTTTACAACTCTCTTAAGACTACTGATCGTGAACTAACAATAAGCTCTGTTAATTCCAATTTTTCCTTAGATTATAGTTAATCAAGAAGAGCTCATTAATTAACCCTAACTATCAGGAAACCTAGAACAAACTGTCTAAGTTTATCCTGACAGACGCGTTACAAATGAGAAAAAATAGATAAATCGAAGTAACAATCACACAAGCTCGGATTATTTAACTTATGCTTTGTTATCTTTAACAATTTACTAATGCTAGTTACCACATATGACATTTAACATTACTATTACGTATCGCATTTAAGATCTAGCTGTGGGTTTTCATAAAAAATGATTCAATAGAGAATTAAAATCATTCTCATACAACACCCAATCAATCCATACAAGATAACATAAAAAATCCAAAAAGAGGTAAAGAAAATGGTACACAACAACTATCAGCTTAATGTGCTTCTTGGCCTTGATTTCACCTCCAAACTGGTTTTAGGAAAGTTAGTTGTCCATCTCCATCTTCAAGCTCTTACCAATGACCATCCTCTCCATCGCCACTGTCACTGTTGAAGAACGACTTCAACTCTTTTAGCATACTACTTCCATGTTTTTTTCCATATACCATCATATTATCACCTCTTAATGATAAGTGCTTTTATGAGTCTTTGTTTAATCATACTAAACTGTTCTTGTGCATAGTCTATCGAAACATATCCATGATGTAGTCATTTTGCTCCATAACTTAAGATAGTAATAATATGAGCTATTGTATAATAAATGTCATAGATATATATACTTTTTGACCTCTTTGTAGAAATTAAATGCCTTCACATGCCTTCGAACTTAGCATGACTTAGTTGTGTCGTTATCTTTGATCTCACATATTAATCACGATTCTTATTGAAACTTTTTGCCAATACATAGCAATACATGTTAATAGTGTTTTATTCCCGAGCTTTCATCGGTAATGCATCTTTTACTTCACCTATTCATAGGTCTTTGCTTTGTTCTATCATCAACATGTCTTTTTCATATCGACCAAAATACTAATTATCGAGTAAGACTTGCCAACGTTTATATTATCCCATAATTTAAACTTGAGGTATAACACCTATCCATATTAAGCAATATTGGTAAATTAAGATTTGGGTGCTCAAGCCCATTAAAGAGTTGAGGTTTAAAAAATTAATATGCTACTGAATTTTAAGTTAACGTGTACTTTAAAAGAATAAAGATATTAAATATTTAGGTAATCTTAATATAAATATAATATTAAAAAATAGAAAAAAGATAAAGAGTAGTAAAGTGGTGAATATATACTGCTCTTATAGATAATAGGTTGATTATTGAAATTTTTATTTAACGCAAACTTTTGATAACTTGTTTAGGTTTGATATATTTGCACCTCAGGATAATGTTTTTAAATGAGCACTGTCATCCCTATATTTAGATGTCTACTTCAAACTTCAAACTTCAAACTTCAAACCTCGACCTTGGTCTAAATTGCATCTCAGGATATTAAAGATTTCGAACTCAGGTTTATTAAAACCCTTCATGGTAATGTAATTATTCATTATTCTTTTTCAAAAAAAAATAATATTTCATCTATTACTCTCATTAGTTTAATTTTCACATAAATAGTATCTATGAATTATATCAGTGAAAGAGACAATAGGTGAAATTACATACGAGTCTGTCTGATTTCGCTCTCTCTCTCTCTCTTTTTCTATCTTCACCTCTTTCACTGAGGCCCACCGGCCACCACTGCCTAGTGGCTCTCATAATTCCTTTCCAGACACACGCATCACCAACACCGATTATTGAAAACATCCCCACATGGCGTGCCACCTGCACTGAACTTGATCCACTCCTTTTCACCTCAATCCCCCACTCTCAATTCTTTATCTAACCAAACTCTTTAATTGACATGCTTTATTCTCATCGGACATAAATACCATAGTACATCCGCTACAAGATCTGGCTGACTGGCTCTATCATACAACTTCACCACTGTTAATGTTTTGTTTTTCTCGTCATGGAGAAGTGCAAGTCCTTTCCTCAGTACTCTTCATCGTTGTCCGGTGAGTTTGGGTTTCAAGATCGGTCCAACTCTTACAGTTTTAATGGTCCTTCCCAAAAGGGCGGTGGCTTTGCGACGTCTAACGACCCGGAGCTGAAAAGAAAGAAGAGAATTGCGTCCTATAACGTGTTTACCATGGAAGGCAAGGTTAAATCTAGCATGAGAAGCAGCTTCAAGTGGATCAAGAGCAAGTTCAGCGATGTTCGATACGGCATGTAGTGAAGATTAAGTTGGGAGTAATCACGTACAGATATGGATCGATGGTGAGCCATGAAGTGTTTTTATTCGTATTCTCGAATCAAAGGCATTAAAGAAAGGCTTCTTGTGATCGGAAATTAAGAACAAGAAAGGCTTCTTGTGTCCTGTATCAAATTGGGTCGTTGGAAATCTGTTTCTTGCATTGAACATGCATGTGCATGCCTAATCATGTAGAACTTTATTATTTGGGTGTGTGTTATGTGCTTGAATACTGAAATAACATGAGAAAAGTGAGTTTTAGAGTTTTTCAAATTTGCTAAATGGCATGGGAATTCCATTGACAGTACTATAATCTGTATTTACAGGTTCAGTATCCACTATGCACTTAAATTTTCTGAAAGTAGATAACAAATGAATCCGAAAAGAAAGATCAATTTTCAAGCAAATTAGTCTCTTTTTTCTGCAAATTCTATTAATTCTTTTCTCAAGAGTGTTAAACCCAAATAACAAAAAAGGAGAGGAAACACTGGGCTGAATAATGTTTACTTCAACAAATATTGAAGCCCACCACTTAACACACGTCTTGAATGCATTACACGCCATACAGATGAAACTGTGAAAGACGTGTGTTAATATATCTATGTTTGTATGTGATCAATCCCAATTATTGACGCCGAAATAACCATTACTAAAATTCGGTGTCGCTACTTATGTCTATGTCATCTTGCAATAAAGGCATCAATGTCAAAGTAATGTATAATTGCATGTTCTTTAAACGTTGGTGATTAGGACCTACACAATCTCTTTCCCTGATTTTTGTTCACCTTTATAGACTGGAGGAAGAAAAGGTTGCATCTTTCCCTTTCGAAAGTAAAAGGTCCTGCTCCACCACAAAGTCCAATTGCTCAATTACATTAGGCTTCATCAACTATGATTCCCAAGAAGATGAATTTTATTTAATCTTTTTAGTATGCAAATCATTTCCTAATGCATAAGCAAGGACTAAATAGAAGGAAGAAATTCTTTGCATACATCAAAATTTGAGATTATAATTGTCTTCTCATATTATAAAAGAGGAGAGAATTATACACAAAGAGCATTTATTAACTTAAGGTTATAATTTCTTTTGTATAGACCACTTTATTCTTTGGCTTATTTTTAATGTGTGCTTATTATAAGTCTTTTAACATTCTCCCTCTATACTTGAGACTCTTGCTCCTTTAATTTCTTGAAGTTATTTGAGTATCAAGATGAAATTAAGCACTTCACTTGACCAAAGCTATACCTTAAATATAGTCTTCATTGAACTAAGAGAAATTATAATATATATTTTGATGATAACAAAAGATATTTACCTTCCTTGCTCTAAGCTTCCATTGGCCACACACACTTTTGTCCTTTCAACACACCATTGTTACCTCTAGATTCTTTAACTCACGCACCATTAATATCCACTTCTGATATAAAATCTCATACTTAACCATCTCCTTTAGATAATGACAACTTTCTGTCTTTTAACCTTGCTAACTCTTTGACAAAGGCTTCAACAGGTCATTCTAAAGCTCTAATTACCTCCTTAGGTTAAAAACATATGCTTATCTTAGAAGCGACAGTTGATGTAGTTCCTAAAGCTTCAATTCAAAATTTATCAGTGTCATCAAAATGCAATTGGAAATAGGTTGTTAGTGAAAGTTCAGCAAATCATAAACCTAGATTCATTCCACTTATGAATAACTAATTATTAGTTTCACCACCTATTGAAATATGACAATAGGATGTAAAGAAACGGTCTATATCTTTGATTGGTTTCCACACTAAAAGAACACTAGCATTTCTCCTTATAGACCATCGAAAATTAAGTTCTTGAAAAATGGGATTAAAGCAAGTGTTAATTAATGAAGATGGGATTTTATATTCAAATTCAATAACAAAGTATCTATAGATTAAAAAATTAGAGATATGCCCGTGGAATATTAATGGTAAACCTACCTTGCTCCCAAAATGGTGACCAGGTCTATAAAAAGTCATAATTAGGACGAAGAACATTTCTATCTAGGTGAATTTTCATGAAGTGACATTAGAATGTTGGTCAATGAAGGGTGTAAGTCATTTAGCTACCTGGATTGATAGATCATTAACTGCTATCTTAAAGAGAATATGAGATCCTAGGATCTGTATGAAAATTCTTTGAAAATCCTAACGATTAACATTATGAAGCTTGATAAGGAAGGGAAGCTTATTAAATAATGAAAGTCAACTACTTATCAATGAAGGATGAGTAGGGAAAAAGACCAAATCTTAGTCCCTATTTGTTCGACCCCGAACTTTTCTTGAAAGCTAGAACTGTGAAATGAGAAATTGTTGGTAATTATTTATGTGTAAAGAAAAGGAGAATTTTTGAATTTGAAATGAAGTAGAAAAGATGGTTTAGGTACAAGATGGGTTATATGTGAAAATGTTGGAAGTTAAAAGCTGAAAAATGTAATTGAAACATGTTCATTGAGCATGTTTTGGTGTTTTAGCCATAACTTTTGCTCTAGTTATCCAATTGAGATGATTCTTAATTTGGATTAAACTAGAGAAATAGGGTTACAAATTGTTTGATTGATTCAGTCTCTAAGAATTTCAATTTCGGGATGGAAGTTGAGCACAGAATATTATTTTAGCATAAGAACAGTCCGAAAATATTTGAGGTATAACTTTTAGATTATGGAACCAAATTGAATGATTTTGGTGTCATTAGAAAACTAAGACAATGATGAATATTTTTCAAGAAGGAAGTGCCATCAAATTCCTTCAATTACATGATTAGAAAAGGGTCTTGATTTTTGGAAGGAGTTAAGCATGATTTAACTCATTTTGAGGTCTTGCTAGGTTAATTATTTTATTTGGAGTTAATTATTATGTTGATGCTGGCATGATTTTTTTAAAAAATTTATGGTTTAGTTGAATTAAGTAGTAAGAGTATGTATGTATGAGGGCATTTTGGGAAGGTCACTTAAGCCATTTAAGTTGCAAGGCTTACATGTAAGGGTAAATTGGGCATTGTTCACTCATTAATGGCAAAATTGTAATAAGACATGTGGGCTTGCTTTTAAGGAAGGAGCAAGAACAAAATTAAGAAGAAAAACAAAGAAAAGAGGGAAGAGAGGAGAGAGTTTGGTGGAGAGAGGAGAGAAAGAAGAAAGAAAAAGCTAGGTTTTGATTTTTCTAAGCTTTCAAGAGAGATTATGAAGTTTATTCATGAAGGAAAAAGGAAGAGGAGGATGAGAGCTTCCATTCATGCCAAGAAGCTCTTCATTTGGTGAAGGATCAAGGTAAGAGTATGTTTGACTTGTTGGATTTTTAGAAAGATTTTGGTTCATGAAGCTTAAGAAATGTATGGGTTTAAGTTTTTTAGAATCAATTTTATGAATATGTTTCTTTGAGTAGTCCAATTTGGATTCCTATTGAATGGGAATTTTACCTTTGATGAAGAAAATCAAGAGAGAGGCAAGAGGAGCAAGAGTAGAGGCTTTTTTAGCAAGGTTTTCAAGCAAGGAAATTAAGGTGGGTTTCATGTTTATAATTTGAGTAATGAGCCATTAATGTGTTTTCAAAATCAAAAAAGTAAAATGATTTCAATTACTTCATTAAATATTGCTTTTATTGCGTTTGATTGATTGAGAAATTGCTACATGTTGTAGTGTATGAAATTTTGATGATGAATTGTGAATTGCTGCATGAAAGGGTTTTTTCGAAAAAAAATTGCATGTTCATGAAAAACAAGTTTCCGAAATGTTGCCATTTGGGCAATCTGTTTTCAAGTCATGAATTACATATTATGTGGGTTTGGTTTGGTCAGTTTTGTTCTGTCAAGTGCACTTGTCTAATGGGCTTTTCCCGCCTGCCCGCTAGTGGCATGGAACTCCTTCATGGACTCCTTTACGACTACACAAAACCACTATGTGAGATTGTGTTAGTTCATTCTGTTCACGACTACATAGGACCATTTTATAGGAATGTGTTAGTACGTTCTGTTACGGACTACCCAAACCATTTCTAATGTGCTTATATGTTTATATTGTGACAAGTTTGATGAATGCATGATTCATGATGTTTATGAATTTATTGATAAATTGTGAATTTGGGAAATATATGTTACCTGGATTTTACAATGTGAAATTTTAGAATCGAAATAAATATTTCAAGGGTTTTTGCTTGTTTCTCGGTTATAAGCTTGTTTACGAGCTTTTTAAGCTCACCCCCATTTCCGTCCCATCTCCAGGTGATGAGCAGGAAGCAGAGTGAGAGCCGAGGCATTACTCCGGGTTTGCCTGTTTTGTTTTGTTTTGAAATAATTGATGTAAAACAAGGCTTCAAATGTATTTCGAGAATTATTGGGTTTTGCATGATTTGTATATTAGCATTTGATAGTGATGATGTAATGTGGCTTGGAAATGCCATTAAAATTTGTAAAAATCTTATTTATGATGTTAATAAAATATAGATTTGTGTATGGATATGAAATATGAATTACGCATGGATGATATGAGTTGAGTTGAAATTAGATGTAATTGAAGAAACTATCCACTTGAGTTGATGAATCTTGAACATGAACTATTGTTGTATATATAAGTGAGGCACTATGGAAAAGAAAGATAGGAATGTTATGAATGATGATATGTTCTTGAATATGAAGAGCCAAATGAATTGAGGTTGAGAGTTTGATGAATTCCAATTGGCAGTTGAATCGTTGTGAATAATGTTGTAATAGAAAAAGTAAAGTTGGGAAGGTTTTGCAAGTTTTCATATGATAAGATTTGTGTTTTAAATTCTAGGGAAAATCTGGAATTATCTAGGTAGAATTGGTCGAAATTGTCTTCTTGGAAGTTGTAGATAATCTTTCTATCTTTCCAACTACATAAAGTTTGTAATTTTTGGATATCGGAGGTGAAAGATATGCTCATTACAAGTTGTGATGCTGCATAGGATTTGTGTATAGGACAGCTATGGAGAATGATGGAAAATTGTGGTTTTGATGAATCAAATTGAGATGAGATTTGAGAGTTTTATGAGATTAATTTGGTGTTTGAATTGATATGAAGTGAATTTGCACTAGAAGAGTTGAATTTGGGAAGATTATGAGTGAACATGATAGAATGGATGTAGAAAGCATTGGAGGGGCTTTGGAGGGGTTTGGGAAACCCCCATCTCCGTTTAACAGACTTTAGGTCCGTTTAATGGACCTTCTCGGATCAAAATGACCCCCAGCATCGCCCATGTCCATTTAACAGACTTTAGGTCCATTTAACGAACCTTCTCGGGTGAAAAAGCAGCCTTAAGCCCGACAATGTCCGTTAACGGACATTCACGGGACAGCTTCATGAAATCATGATTTTTAACCCTTTTTGAGGCAGAATCTCACTTTGTTGTCTTCATGAAAGTTGTAGACCTAGAAGTTTTCTTTCCAAGCATCTAAGAACGAACTCAATCCAACATTTCTATTGAAAGTTATGACAATCTCTCCAAGATAGGTACAAATTAATTGAGGGTAAAAACATGTTCAATTCTTTCGAGTATAACTTCCTCATCTGACCTCCAAATGAAGTGATTCTTGAAGCAATAGATTCCTAAGACAATTGATATCTCTCCATAAAAATTGGCATCTTTTGAAGTCAATTTGAAAAAGTTTGATGGAAAGAAAATGAGGAATCAGTTGGGAGAGCATGATTAGGGTATGAACACCCTTTAGCTTTTTAAGTATATCTTGATCTGTAGAGCTCCAATTAAGATGGTTCTTGATTCAAAACAAACTAGAGACTTAGAGCTTCAATTTCTTTGAAGAAGTCAAATTGAAATTTTGGTTTGAAGATTTCCAAATTTTGTTCACAATAAGAGAAATGAGTTCGAGTATGGTGATTGATTTGTATGGGCACGCTATTGAACAAATTGTGAGGAAATTTTTGGGATGTTATGAGAATGAAGATAAACGGATGATGGCTAATGAGGGTTCAATGTAATAACCCTTCAAGGTTATATGCACGCTCACGTCTTATAATGTTTCAGAGAAAGAGATTGGGTTCCGGAGACGGGATCCAACATGAGTGGTATCAAAGCCAAGTTATGAATCGATGATGCTTAAGAGTTGGATTCTGGAAACAAGCGAGATCCAGCATAGGTGGTATCAGAGAAAGCATTGGACTCCGAAAACAAGCAGGATCCAACGCTATTGGCAAAGAACATGATATTAAAAAAAGCTCAAAACTAAAAAAGAAAAAAGGAGGATAGTGCCAGATGAAACATAAGCCAAAGTTAGTTTAGAGAACAAAGCCACTTCAAATAACTACAACCAAGCTAGTAATAATGTAGATGAAGTTGGGTTAACTTTAAAATCTCTAAGAAAAAATGGCAAGTGAAACAATACCATAGAAAAAATCTATACATTCTAATAAAATAGCAAGTGGAGCAATTTTGGAGCTAATTCTAGTTGACACATAATTTACTAAGGTTATAGTTGAGGAGTCATCATTTAAGGCTAATAAGGTAGATCCTATTATCCTTATTCCAAAACATTTAGATGATAATAGTAAGATAAACTAATCTTATCAATAGTAATACAAATGAATGCCCCCCTTCCCCCAAGGAAACCAAAGGAGCCAAAGGGGATTTATCACTCATCCTTTAACCTAGGAACACTATCTAAGTGTTAGTGAATTGCAATCTAAGAAAGTTGCTAGTCATAAGTAGAGAAGGAAGAATCATAGTCTCCTCTTTACTATAAAATTGAAACCCTTTACATAGAACTTAAGGGACCCTAATAGTCCTAAGAAGTAGTAAGTGCTTTGTGACATTTTGATTCTTAACAAATCAAATTTTTTGGTCTCTTAGACACTAAAATAAAAGCTCCTATGGTTCATTCATAAAGAGATAGAAACTATTAGCAACCATGTTAAGAATTATAATGGCAAGATTATAATCTCCTATGATCTTAAACACATCTAATTGATATGTAGCTCACAACTTGATTAATAATTCTCTATCAAATTATCCTTTTAAGAAGTATAATAAGGTTGGATATAATAGTGTTTTATGTAGTTAATTTAGAATCATGGAGGAAGGTATTTTACGAAAGCATAACTGAGTTACATATTAGAATTACAAATCCATTAATCCTTTTGAGAGACCTTAATCACACACTTTCATCTCACAAGGTCGAAGGAGCAAGACTAACTTAAGGTGATATAAAAAAAAGCTAATGGATTATTTAGGCCAGATAGCAGCTTCTGATCTCAATTTTAGGGAGAACTTACTTACCTAGAGTAACAATCAAAATAAGGAGTGTCTACCAATGAAGAAGCTTGATAGAGCCTTGGTGAACTCTTGCTAGCTCTCTAACTTCCCTCATAACATTTCTCATTAGAATTTTTTATACTCAGACCATACAACATTTAAAATTCAACTAAACAATCTCTAATAGAAGAGAAGTGCACCATTTAAATTAAAAAACTATTTGATTAATATACCTAGCCTTAAGGAAGTAGCAAAGAGAGTTTGAAAAAAACATAAATTGATTTGACGATTATAACTATATGGCTTACTTGAGGGCAATAAAGAAGGAGCTAAAATTACTTTAAGAAAAAAAGACTTATATCAACGCTAATAATGTTAAATAAGAGGCCTTTAAGAAGCTTAACAAGGCTCAATAGCTATTATGTCAACACTTAAGAGATGATATATTGAGAAAAATAAAAAGAAAAGGCCCATGCCAAATATATGGCAGCTACCAATCATGAGGACCTTAAGAATGAAGCATTGAGATATTTTAAAGTGATAATTGGCATTGAGGCCTCTACTGATTATTAATTCTAAGATATTAAAAACATGCATTCCTCAAGGCATTAGTTATGAGTTAGCTAACTCATTAGCCAAACATTTTTTAACATAAAATTAAAATGTTTTCATGCTATTTATTTCTAAATAGTTTTCATGCTATTTTTTTCTAATAGTTTTCATGCTATTTTTTTCTAAATATTTTGCTCTCTCACTTACTTTTACATTTAATTTAATTTAAGAATTCTTTGTTAATGGAAGCATATATAAAAAAATTAACAACACTAATATTTTCCTTATTTCTGATATTTCTAACCCCTCTTCCTTAACTGATTATAAACCAATCTTTTGTTGAAATGTCATCTACAATTTTGTTTCTAGTCTTCTTGCATAAATATTTAAGCTAATTCTTTACGACATAATCAATCCTTCAAACGATGTATTACTCAAAGATATATTAATTAAGGATAATATTCTTATAGCCTAACAGCTCTTTAAGAATTACCAAAATGACTTGAAATAAATTGTAAAGTTAACTTTAATGATGCTTTTGACTTAGTGAGTTGGAGGTTCTTAAATTCCTTTATAGGGGCTTTAAAATCCCATCAAAGCTTGTAATATGGATCTCACAATATGTAATAATAGTGTCTTATTCCGTTCTTATTATTGGTAAACCTACACACTACTTAAAAAATCCAAAGGATTAAGGTAATGAAATCCGTTATCTCCCTACTTGTTCACTTTATGTATAGACGTGCTCGTAAGGATCATAAATCTCAAGAGGCTAAAAGATACCAAGTTTAAGTTTCATTATAAATATAAAGAAATTCAAATCACAAATTTTTCCTTTTGTTATGACCTACTACTCCTTTTTAGAACTAACCTTGAGTATTAATATACTCTGCAGATCAATGCAAGAATTTATTGTAATGTTATGGTTAAACGTCAACCTAAATATGAGTATCTTTTTCATTTCTAAAAGATGTGATATTTTGGTTGAGTATATAAGCTTAATCATAAGATTAAATCAAGAGCATTTACCATTTAAATATCTATGTGTTCCCATCATAACTGAAAAACTATCTTATAAGGATTGCCTACCATGTATAAAATCAATGTAGAGGAGGCTAGGGAATTAAAACAACAAAGCTCTAACTTTAGTAGGAAGACTTCATCTAATTAATTTAGTTCTTCACCATCTTAATATATACTAAATTTCTCACTTGTATTAGGAAAAGAATACAACTCCTTAGGTGCCAAATTCAAAATGTCTAACATATGCAAAACTTAAACTCAAGATGGTATGAGAATTAAAACAGTAGGAGCTATAAACAAGGTTATTTTAGTTAAAACATTATGAAAAATATTATAACTCAAGGTGGTATGAGGATTAAAATAGTAAGAGCTATGAACAAGGTTATGCTAATTAAAAGAATATGGAAAATACTAGAACTCAAGGAGGTATAAGGATTAAATTAGTAAGAGCTAACGAACAAGGTTATGTTGGTTAAAAGAATGTTGAAAATACTAGCTTATAAGGAGTCAATTTAGGTGAGATTAATTCATGCCTATTACCTAAGAGAAGCTAGTTTGTGGAATATTCCACCTATCACTAATACTTTTTAAACTATCAAGAGGATTTGGAGCTTAGGAACCATGTTTACAAAAATTTTAAATGTATTATTAGGAATGGCAATGATTTATAGTTTTGGTTTGACAACTGATATAAGTTTTGCCCTCTTCTCCTTTAGTAAAATTACAAAACCTTGAAAGAATGATTTCTTGGTTCATTGAGTTTTGAAAAATATCATTGTTAGAGTAAATTGAAATTGGCTAGTTCATGCTAAAAAGTGTTTCTCTAAAATAAAAGAGAGGCTACTAAGTCTAGCTTACATTCGTATTCAAGATGATAACTAAAATTTTCTTAAATATAACTTAAAAGCCTTAACAATCATTCTTATATGGAAATATTTATTCCACCTAAACTTAATATGCACTGGCATAATTTGTTATGGCAAGGTATCAATATTGTGAAAACCTATTTTATCTTATGGATGGGTATAGTAATGTGGATATGTTCTTCAAGTGTTTCTTCACTATTATAACTTGGTACAAGTTGCTTAGCCTCTTCAATATGCAATGCAAGTAAGATCATTATAATGAAATTATATAATGGATATGTAAGATACAAAACTAGTTCAAGGAAGATCTCACTTTATTTAGAATGTAATTTAGCTATTTGATATATGCTATTTAGATTAAATGGAATCAGAGGATCTTTAAAGTCATCAAATAGGGGAAACATGCATTTTTTAACCATGTAATGGATAAAGTGGTGATTATGAGGGTCAACAAGCTTAACATTATCCAACATACTAGACAAGAGAAAATATTATATCTTTGTCACTTTTTCTAAGTTTGAAAGCTCTCTCTTCTCTCTACCATAAAGACAATCCATCAACTTGAGAGAAAAAAATGTTCCAATTTCTCTCTTCCCCATCTTTTTCCTCTTTCATGTTCCTACCTAGTTTAGTTGTAAGAAATGGTAATTGAACTTTAAATGAATAAAATAATCAACTAGTTAAAAGTATACTATCCCTAATATCACTTTTATATATACTATTATTCTTATGTCTCAAAGAACTACACTTTGGGTTGTTCTTAAAAGTATTCAATTCTTTACATTAAGTCCCTAGATCATATTAGAAAATTTTTGATACCACTTTAAATGCTTATAACACTGAGGGCTATAATATATGCTTAAATCTTCATAAAGATGAGTTTTAGGATTATATTAATTAAAATGGTGTTTTAGATTTTAGTAATGGTAGGAATCAATATACCTAGATAAACTATCAACAAGGTAAATCGTTAATTGGAAAGAAACTTGATATGGATTTAGCAAATACAACATGGTTGAACTAATTTCATTTCAATCAAGCTTATACTGATAACCTTCTATACTCTAACTATTTTCTAGTTGAAGTTTAAATTGACGTCTTCTTAAGTTAGAGGAGATTTCCTTTTAGGATAAACAATTTTCTACTGAACATGGAAGGATTTCAAGTGGCAGTTGCTAAAAGAATGCAATTTCCCTCAATTGTTTTTTATGATTTTAAATGTATGAAGAGAATAAACGAAATTAGGAAAGACATTAAGAAGTTGAACAAATAGATAGCTAATAGAATTTTAATATAGATCCAACCCATAAGAGAAATTCTCATCTATACCCAAAATGATCTCTGTGTTAACCCTAGTAATGCTAGCCTTATGCATATGGAAAATCTTGGTCTAGAAATGTATAATTAGGCCATTAAAAATCATGTACCCTTTACCAAAAAAAAAGATTTAGAGAGTAGTGTTTAAAGAATAAGGATGGAACTTCATCCATCAATTAAAAAAAGTTAAAGAGAATCATCTTTAACCATTTCAATGACTTGACTGGCAAATATATTGAAATTCTTTCCTCAGAGCAGGGAATCAAATCATTCATGTATTACGTTACAAAGGAAGATCAAGCAGTGTGGCTTTCTAGACCTTTCACTAGAGTAGACATAAAATTAGTTGTTTATAATCTTAACCCCCAAATGGCACTTGATTGGTGATATGATTACCATAGCTAATATGGAACTTCTTTCTAATGGTAACATACTCTTGGAAGTAAATAAAACATTTGTTTGTCTAATCTGCAATAAACCAAACCCCTCTTCTTAGCTAGACTATATACTTATTTCATATTGTAATGTATTATATAAGATAAAGTAAAAAATGATTGCAACAAGACTAAAAATGAATTTTGGTTTAATTACTCATCCAATATATAGGGCTTTCAGCCAAAGAAGAAGTGTTGGATGTAATATTCTCCTAATGTAAGAGTTATTCGAAGATTACTAGAGCAATGAAGCTAAGTGATATTATTGATGAATGTGAACTAAGGATTATTTTTAGGCATTGGAATAATATAGTTACATTGAAATTGAAAAAAGTGTATGTTCATGTTACATGATAATGTTACATGATAATAATAATCCATGTTCTTGATAAGGTGATGGATTTGTACTAATTCTTTATTTTGACTTTGATTATTCAATAAAGTTCCTAGCCATTAAACTTAATCCCATTTCCAAAAAAAAAAACGTCTTTTAAGTGATTCTTGCATATATCTAACTCGTGGAGATTTGGCGCAATAGAAAGCTTGTGATAGTGCATGTTCATAAGAAAATGAGTGAAACATTTATGAGACTTTAGTAAAATCTATGGAAAAAATTTACCAGATTTTTATGCTCATCTTTGAAAGAATTTTTTTTTGATTAACAATTGTCCATGTTTTCTTATATACCTCAATTATTAAATATTATGTTCATTTAACCTTTGATTGCATTTATATCTTACGATCTATATGCTTTTTGATGTTATAAAAAATGAATTGGTAAAGGAATATAATGGATAAGTTTGAGTTTAAAACAAGATTCATTTCATGAGCCAAGTTGAGTAAAGGTCATCATATAATAGACTTACATTTCTTCTAAAATTATAGGCTAGAATTTAGATAAGTTAAATTTATCTTAACTCACATATCGGTCTATTTTATATTTAAGGACTCTAATGATTGATAGATAATAACTTCTCCCTCCTCCATAATAAGGGAAACATATCAAAAGTGATTATTTGGTTAGTCATCAAATACAATTTTAAACTAAAGTTTTCTTCTCTTTAAGGAACTTAGATTGGCTAGAACTAGAAATTGTGGCAAAGAGATATGGCAACATCTCATAAGTTTTTCTAGCATAAGAAGTAAAAAAGGATGGATAAGTGTAAATAAAGTAGACATGTGTGTCCATAAGAGTAAATTAAAGTTTTAATACTTCAAAGATGGAACCAAAGAAGGGTTTGAAGATGATGGAGTCTCAAGAATACTAGAACATGCCGATGTGATAGTCGTCCATGAATATGGAAATTTTCTTAAAAAGGATAAAAGTTCAAAATAAACCTTTTTATTTTCTTTTTATGTTAAATGTTGCTAAGGTGGCTTACATTTGACATATGACAATGCCAAACCATCATAATAGGACTCTCTTTATAAATAAAATAATAAAACATAACACCCAAAATCCAACCTATGCCCTCGCCCACCCAAAAGTTATTTTTTCCTAAACTCATTTTTCACCCACTTCATCCCCATGATATTTAAGTAAGTGAGAATTCAATTTTCTTATATTTTTGACCTAATTTTTAAGAAATTGTTGTATATTTTCATGACTTTTTCAATGTTATAATAATGTTGCTTATTAATCATATTATTTGAGTATTGTAGATTGTTTGAGTGTTAAAGTAGATTCTAGGAAGGTTCTGCAAAAAAAAGCAAGAAAAGCTATAAGAATTTGGGGGATTTTAAGAAATTATTCACCCAGGCACTTTGAAAACGGGAATTATGATTATAATAAATTAGATAACAAAGAAATGAATTAATAAGTGTATCTTGATGATAACATTGTATTGCTTTTTTGGAGTTCAACTTTATTGAATATGTTTAGTAATTCATAAAACTTAAATAACTAATAAGTAAGTAAAAACAAGTTGGACATAACATAGCGAAAAATTATAGCCTAAGAAAATGACAAAATCAACTTTACTATTGGCTCTAATGAAGTTTATTTTTAAGTCTATAAGAGATGTCTTTTTTTTTTAGATGAATAAATAAATTTTATTAACACTAGCTAAGCTATTACACCATTACAATGATAAAGGTATTACAAGATCTAAAAAGACATTAATGTTTGTTACAACAAGCTTAGGAGTTGAAATTTAAAGGTTTCATCTTATTATCACATATATAGTTAGACTGTTATGTATATTTGTATCTAGCAAGAGTTATTATATCCAATTTAATGTGTTATCTACTAGGAGATGTTAGCAATAGCTACCCCTTTGTATATTTAACTATTTATTTCTCTACAAATTAAGTAAATTGTGGATATGAAGGTAGTTTTGAAGACCATTCCATCTTGTTTGAGTTCCTTGTTTTTTTTTATTGCCTATAAAAGGACATTATTCCATTCACATGAGTGATAATGCTCCATTATTAGGTAAAGCACCCTACTCAAAATGACTTTTGGTTACCTGCATTGGAAAAAAAGATGGTTTTTATCCTCCTTCTCTTCTTTGCATAGGAGACGTATAGGATCATAATTCCCAACCTATCTGTCCTTTATTCTGATCCTATTCATTATAACTAGTCAACTAATCATGGATGCTTTTGGATTAATAGTTTTCCTCCATATTAGCTTATACAAACTAGGTTTAAATATTTTCTAGCATGATGCATTGTTAAAGGATCCATTGTTATTAGCTAGCTAAGTGATTATGTCCTCCTTGTAGAGTTGATTGAGCTGAGGTAAGTAATTTATCAAGCAAGATGATTTCCTTGAATGGAAAGAGAAATCAGAGAATGTAAAAGTCAATATGTTTTAATATAAGTTGAAAAAATTGAATAGAATATCACAGAAGCTAGCAAGTATAGTATGCTTATAAGATATTCTTATAATTACCAAATGTTATGCAATAATCAGAATGCATAAATTAGAATGTGAAAATACCATTGAGAAATCTATGGTCAAAGGAACTAAGATAATATTTAGACCTCTTAAAACCTTCTTTATGGTTCCATTAAGAAAAATAATGGTTATGTGGGGACAAAATGGGGGTGAAAATGGATTCGAGTAAAAAAAGTTTTGGGAGAAATAAGTTTTTGGATAGGCTACAAATATTTGGGTTTATTTTATTTATAAAGTGGGTCTCACTATGTTTATTTGGAATTATCATGTGTAAAATATAGGCCACCACAATTGATATAAATATTTATTTTGAACATTTCATAAAATATATGGGACTTTTATAGGATTTTTAAAATACATAGAATTTTGTTAAAATTTGAAGCTATAGGAAAGGTTGTTATCTTTTACCAAAAACTAGATAAGAGAACTAAAAGCGAAAAGAAAATGGATAGTTATCTCTCTCTATCTTTCCTTGTTTCTCCCCTCTCTCCCTCTTCTTCTCCTAATCCCTCTCTATGCCACTCTTAACCCTCTCCTTTTTCAAGCCTCTCTCTCAACTTTAAAGTGATAATTTGTCTTATTATCACTCTATAATAGTTTTATACAAGGATTAATTACATCTAGTGCCTTTGTGTTTTGGGTAATTATAATATTTGGTTCCTAAAGTTCAAAAACTACCAAATTAATCCATATAGTATCTGAAAGATATCATTCATCAGTTCTCAATTTATCTACATAGAAAAGGGACAGATGGAGATGTCCCCAGATGACTGCGTTACTTAAATCATCCAAATAAGAAATGACTTCGTTTTCCACTAAATGAAAATGATGTCATGCCAAACATAAGAGAGGGACAAGCAAAGGCATCCCTCTCTCAAATGTTCATCCTCCTCTATAAGTGAAAATGAAAAAAAGAAAGAAAGAAAGTAATAAAGGACTAATTTTGCAAGTGATGGGTCATATTGACACTTTATTTCTTAAAGCATTATTTGTCTTATTGGCTCTTTATATGGACTATCTCTATTACCAAAAACCCCATTTCAACACCTCAAATAACTTGACTTACAAGACCCTTCTTAGAGTTTGAAGTCCTAAAAGTACCAACCCTTTAATCATTTCAAAAATGTTGTCCAAACTTTTTATCTCTTACCTAAAATTCCTCAATTTTATCATATTTTCTAAGGCTTTCACCTAGATATTTTTTGTAGTTTAGTTTAAAATGTTATCTTTGTTTAAGTTATATAAAAATTAATACATGCAAGTATTCTTCTTCTTCTTTAGATAGTTTGTAAACTAAACATCTGAATTCTTCTTTTATGCTTGTCTTTAAGAACGTAGGACATTGCTACACAAAATGTAGACAATTAGGTTTTGATAAGTTCTAAACTTTTGTTGTGTTTGATGTTAGCTTAAGTTGTGGTGTACTTGAGGCCACTATGGGGTGGTGGAAATTCTAGTCATAGTGTTGAAGTTCTTCAATCTAAAGCTACTATGGGTTTCCAAAATTGATATGTTATACCTTTCTCGATTTGTTTCTTATTTTCACTTCCAAAAGAGGAAGAATGCCTTAGAGAGAGATGTCATTTACTTTTTCCCTATCTCATATAAGGCACATTGTCATTTCTATTTAATAGGAAGCGATGTCATTCCTTGTATAAACCACGTAAGTTTCTGACCCTAAAATGCATTTATTGTTAGGATTTCAACAACTCTGCTTAGATGGTTGACAAATGGAGAAGTGATGGACAATATTCTTCATAAGCTATAAAGACTAATTTGATATATTTTAAACCTAAATAAATAAAATGATAATGACCTAAATCATAAGTGTCCTATATAACCCTTAGTATGAAATTTAGGCAAATTATTTAAAGACCAACTAACAACATTTGAATTAAAATAATAAATAATATTCTAAAATTAAGTGTTGAAAAATAAAACCTAAATAATATATTACTTCAATAATAAATGTGATTTACAAAATTATATCTAAATTGTTGGCCTCTAGATTAAACTTTATTCTTAAAAAATTATAAATCCAAGTCACGGTGTATTCATTTAAGGAAAGAGTATTGGTTACAATATACTCTTAACTTAAAAGTTATTTAAGAACTACAACAAGAGAAAGGAAATAAGAAATTGTTATCTAGAGTTTAACTTTGACAAAGCATATTATTCCTTAAATTGGAGGTTTTTATTCAATATATAAAGATGTGGGTATTCATAAGCAAATTCATGAATTCAGGAAATAAATGTATCTCTTCTCGCATATACTTAGTCCTAATCAATAGAAAGCCAACCCTATTCTTCAAAGGAGTTAAAGGAATTAGAGAAGGAGATCCTTTGTCTTTTTATCTCTTCATATATGTATGAAGGACCTTACTAGAATTATTGCTAAGAATATTTATAATAAAAACTAGTTTAAACTTCATTACGAGTGTAACAGACTTGGTACTTTAAATCTCTTTTTAGAAAATGAGTTACTCTTCCTATATGGTGTAACTATTGAATAAATTAAGGTGTTTACAAACCCACTATCTTAGTTTAAGGAAATCTTAAACTTAAAATTCAACCTAACTAAAAGCAAGTTTTAGATTTCAAATAGTTGTATTGATATTATGAGCTTTAGAGGATAATGGCAAGCATCAAACATGAGAAACTTTTATTCAAATACTGGGTGATATTAATAACTATATTTCTCTCAATACATAACTTCAAGAATCATTTATGTTCAGATCATACCCCAATTAATATACATAAATTCCTAAGATCTAGTAGTTGAATTATTCCTTTTAGGTTCTTTAATTTTTTTACTTGATGTGCAGAGATTCCATGAGGCTATAGATAAAAGGATGAAGCTTCCTATTTATGAGAATGAATCTTATAAATTATACAAGAAAAAGATGTAGCGTAGGAGAGGAGCTCAAGCTGCTCAAGGTTAAGTCTTGACAAATTGACAGTAACCTTGAGAAAACTAAAAAAAATTAAATGTAACTCAAAATTATCTCCAAGCATATCTTAGGAATCATTTTATATCGCAGAATGAAAAAAAAAAGCTTTGGGGAAGTACATTCAAGCTCTAAATGCACATAATTGTTTACTCGGGTAGAAGGCCAAAATTCTCTGGTTGGAAAAAATGACAACAACACTTCTTACTTTTATAAGTCCCTCCTTTAAAAAAGAAACACTAACAGAATCACATCACTTACTTTTGATTAATCTTTATTAACCAAGTTCAGATTATTAATCATGAAGTAAGCTATTATATAAGATTGTTTAGTTCTCCAATTAGCATATCGTTAAATTCTCTATATGCCTTTATCCATAAGTTGGTCACAAGTGATTAGATTAAACTAATCACTAAACCCTTTACAAAGTCAGATGTCTGTACCCTAAAAAAACCCCAAGTTTTGTCAAGTTAAATGCCTTATTCTATCAAAAATCTTAGGAATCAATCAAAACTATTTTATGCAATGTCATTATGGATTTCTTTTCTAACTCCAAATTGTTCAAGGTCTAGAATAAGACACATCTTAGTTTGATCCTAAAATTCCATAACTCTAGGTCTTTAAAGATTTTATACTTATTACTTACTACAATAATCTTTCTTCCAAGAATTTCTCAAGAATTATCTATCAAAAAGCTCCAGTAAGAGCTATACCTTAAAGGTTGACTTTAATAAAGCTTTTGACATGATTGATTGGAACTTTATACTTAATTCTCTTGATAATTTTAGATTCCCTCATCTCTTCATAGCTTAGCTTAATGAATGTATCACCAAAAATTCCTTTAATATACTAATTCATGGTGAAGCTTCTCCATTTTTAAAAGGGGAAAAAGGAATAATGCAAGGTGATCCTTTTTCAACTTACCTTTCCACCATATTTATCAAGGTTATGAATAGGTTACTTTATGCAATATTAAGAGAAACATATGCTTCATCTTCCATAGTAAGTGCTGGTAACTCCACATCTATAACCACTCTTTCATTAAGGACCTTCTATTTTTACATAGAGTTGATATTAATTCACTCCAAATCTTAGTTGACACTGCTCTAAGAAGAGCTAGATATGAGCACCAATGGATATACAAATTGTTCAGGACTGATAAGCAAGCTAGAGCCTTCCACCATATGATAGAAACCTATTACACCACGAATAGAATATTATTTTAATAAATCTTATTATAAAGGAATAATTTGATACACTTATCTTTTTAGCTAAGATTGGAACTCCCAAGTATTTAAAAAGAAGTTCCGTAAGTTAAATCCCCAAGGAGGAGATTTCTAACAAGATATTGATATAATTGAAAGGTGATAATTAGAGACAACTTTTCCTTTGGTTAAATTATAGTTCGAAGATTTCTTTGAAGGTATCTAGAGATTTCATTAGTAATATAATGGAGTTTTGATCAGCTCCATAAAGAAGTAACAGATCATTTACAAGGATAAGGTCAGAAATGTGCATTTTTTTCATATTTGTAATGGAATTTAAAGTCAAGATCTCTAGCAATGTTAAGGCCAACAATTCTAGATAGAACCTCCACAGAGATTGCAAAGAGGTAAGGGGACAAGGGGTCCCTTTTGCCTCAATCCTTGGCCTAATTTGAACAGCTTTAAAGGCTCATTATATTAGTACAAAATATGAGATAATGGTGATGTAGGAGTGAATCCAAGCAAAGAAATTAGGAGGATAAACAATAATTTGGATAGTATTCAATATGAAGTCCTAATTAATTAAGTGAAATGCCTTAGTGAAGTTAGTTTGTATAACATAATTGTTAGTGGTTTTATAAGAACCATAATTTCTAAATAATTCCCATACTAGATAGATGTTATCACCAATATTTCTTCCTACCATAAAAGCTACTTGACCATGATTTCTGAGATTAGGAAATGTGTTCTTCATCCGTTTAGCAAGAATTTTGGAGATCAACTTGTAAATGACATTGTAGCAAACTATAGGTCTATAATCATTGAGACTAGTTGAGTTAGGGAACTTAGGAACTAAATAAATATAAGTTTTTTTAATTTCCTGAAGCAACTTTCTATTGGTGACAGTCTTTTTTATCATAGGCTTAATGAGATCACAAGTGGATTGAAAAAATCATGCATTGAAGCCATTAACACAAAAGGACTTATATATGGGGAATGAGAACATAGCGACCATGATTTTAGAGGAAAATTATTAATATAAGTGATAAAATATGTAGAAATATATTATAAAATAAAAAGTTATGGATGGATAAATAAGGACTTGAACTCATAAGGGCATAACTAGGATTTTGTATTTTAGGACATATACATATATATATACATATGTGTGTGTGTGTGTGTGTGTGTGTGTGTGTGTGTGTGAATAATATGTTTGTAAAATTTTATGGTTTAGATCAAAACGGAATTCAAGTTAGGCTCGTTGATAATTTATTGCTTTATGTGTAAATTTTGTGATTTGGTGAGTCATTGTAAATGTTGCATGAAAAAGTTGTGTTAAAATTTTATGACATGTGCTTTAAACTTATACTAAAGTGCCATTTGGTTCATTTTTTGAAAATTTGTATTCAAGTGAGAAAATAAGTGCCCTCCATGAATTTATGCAAATGAATGGATTGACTAAATATAAATGAATGAAAGACCTAAGTGATGTGGCTTAGGCAAAAGAATTAATAAGGTAACTTAGGCAAAATTTCCTTAAACAAAGGCCTAACTAAGATGGCTAAGGAAAAGGACATAGGTGAGGTGACTTAGGCAATTTTATTTAAACAAAGACATAAGCAAGGTGGCTTAGGCAAAAGACCTAAGTGAGGTGACTTAAGCAAATTTCCTTAAAAAAGGACCTAAGTGAGATGGCTTAGTCAAAAAAACTAAGTGTAGTCATTTAGGCAATGAAATAAGGATTCTTAGTTTAAAGAGAAAATGGAAATGAACTTAAACATGAGAAATAGCATGTGTGTTCCAAGTATGGGTGTTTTGTTTGAGTTATTGATGTGAAATACGAATGATGAGCTTATTCCTTGATGAATCAAGTGGATGTTTGCTTACTCTTTGATGTGAAATTGCAACTATTGAACTCATGCCTTGATGCGTGTGGTATTTATGTTTGAGTGATATAAATACCTCATTAGGTATGGTTATGTGTGAACTAATTTGACACCTAAAAACTTAAATAAAGCTTTGTCTAAGGTACTAAAGATTAAATTGAATTAAAGTAAAAAATTGAAATTGAAAGAACTAATAAAACAAACAAGTAAATAATTGAGTTGCCAATAAAATAAGTTTGATAAAAGTTTGAGACTTAGGAATTAATCTATCCTTGTTTTATTTTTCCTTTATCTTATTGATTCAATTTATTCTCTATCCTAGATATCTTGAAGTTTTGATTACCCTCTCTCTCGATCTAATCAAGTAACCCTAATTGAATTTGATACTCATAGAATTGTAATCTCTCAATTCACAAAACTACCCCTAACTATTCAATTAGATTTGAAGCAATATTAAGGATAATTAATTTCATAATTAAGATCGCTCTTTGATTTTTAATTAATCTAACAATTTTGTGTCTATTAATATACCAACTCTCATTGCACAACTTAAAATATGTAACTCGATTCATTCTCTTAATTTAATACCAAGTATAAGTATAACAATTATCACAAACATTCATAGATGTATTGAATTCAACAAGAATAAAGTTCAACAAAATAATTCAATAATAATACCTAATATGGATTTAGAAACCCATAATAATGTTAAACATCTTAGAAATCTAGATACACATTCAAGATAATGAAAGAAATAGGGGAAAAGAAAAAAAAACTAATTGAAGTTTTAATCTGGAATAATGGAAATTCTCTGAAGCTCTCTTTGATGTCTCCTCTTGATGTACTTTGATGTCTCCTCTTGATGCTCCTCTTTTTTTGTGTTTTTTGTTCTTTTATGGTACTTGAGGCTTTTAGGGTTTCTTCCACTTAATTTGATTTCAAAAATAGCCTCAAAATCTTAAAAATTAAAAAAAAAACTCATGACCTGAAAATACCCTTGTCACGATCATGACAAAGGCCCATGCAACGTTCATCATCTTCGCTTGTCACGATCTTGAAAATCTCCTCTTTTCTTAACTTTCCTATTTACATTCACACACAAATAGGTTAAAAAAAAACCTCTTAAAATGCAAAATTAAGATCAAATTCTTTCTCTAAACTAATCAAACACTTAAAACACATAAAAACATTAACAGGAACATAATTCTAAACTTATTCACATAATAATCATCTAGAAAACACCTAAAACACACTTAAAAACCCAGAAAACATCGTATAATCTACATCTATCAACTATTAAATCAATTAGCCTATACAACGTACTAAGGCAATGTATGATCAACTCGCGACATTGCAAAGTCCAGTCATAAAGGATAATCTTTTGCAAGTCATAATAAATGGCTTTATCTAGTATATAGATCATTTGTTATATCCTTTGCTATTTTATATGGCTTGCTTTTAACTGAAGAAACTAATCTTATAGCTGAAACTAGTGCAGTAGAATCATTCCAATCTACAGGTTTTATGCTTCAAACTTCATGTTGGACCCCGAACCTTTCTATTAAATGAAAAAATTTTGGTGATTAATTATGTGTAAAGATGATTTGTAATCTTCTTCTTCTCTCAACCGAACCACTCTCCTCCTTTTCTCCTTCAAATTCCATTCCTTCGTTCTCCTAACACAAACAAGTCTTCTTTTGTTCTTTTAATGAAGCCAAAAGACCAAATTACACCTCCTTATAAGCCTTAAACCATTTAACCTTAACTGATCTTCCCACTTTGCCCTTATACTTTCTTATTCCTTCAAATTAACTAACAACATACTATACTCTTAATATAATCTTAATTTCTCCATTTAATACTTTTAATTTCCATCAATCTAAGCAATAATTGATAGATGAATTGCTTGATAAAGTGTAAATATTGGAAAATATATTGTGGCATGATTTTGTCAATATAAAGTTTGCTTTGGAAATGAATGATTCAAGGATTTTTGGCTTGTTCTTGGTTATAAATGTGTTACCCACGAGCCGTCGAGCTCACCCCCCCCTGACAGCGCGTGTCGAGTGCACTGCAAAATTTACCTGACTCTGCACACTAAAATTTGTAGTTGTGGTAAGTCGGGAT
>JAOSBM010000204.1:11228302-11246251 GCA_027568955.1 Erythroxylum tenue | reverse complement strand
TGATTTGTATAAGTTTGAAATTAGATGAAAGGAATGAAAAAAAACACATGAGAAATTGTGTTAAGCAAAGAACCACGCTCAAGTATGACGGCATGTTAGTCAAGAGATTGGATTCCGAAAAAGGGATCCAACAATTTTAACTAAAATTTCAAATATCATAAAAAATATGACCAAAATCTAACAAAATGTTATTCAATAAAGACCATTTGCTTATACTTCCTCCTCGTCTTCCTCTGACTTGCAGGTTGTTGTGGTCTGTCAACACCCTCTTCTTTATCCTTTTCCCTCATTGTCATCTCCTTATGCCTTGGGAAATATCCTTTATTTATTCAAGCATTTGCATCTCCTCTCAACTTGGGGCTAATATTTCACTAACTTTCTCTATTATTGGCACCATATGTCTTCGAATAGCCTTATCACTATCTTTCTCCCTCACGGGTATATCTTTATGCCTTGAGAGACATTCTCTATTTTTTCGTTCCATCATTTTGCATATCTTTTCATATTAGAACAAGTTTTTCATAATTAATCGCCATCATTGGCACTTCCTTATGCCTCAGGACTTCTTCTCCTATAAAATAAAACTAAATTGTAAACTATTCACTTAATAAAAAAAATAGTAAAATAGTACATTGACAAACAAAAAATCCCTCCTTACTTTTAGTTCCCTTGCTTCCCACGTAACTCTTCATATTGTATTTACTATTTTTCAACTAGTGTAAGGCTTCATTGTGTGATCCTTATTGTAATAAACCTTTTGCATCTAAGATAATAGCACATTTATGAATTAAGCTCTTCATAAATACTTTTTTCACTTTTATGCGTTTGTAGGCATGGGGAAGAATAGGATCCCTCATGCTCATTTGGTAAGTCTCTTTATATAGATAAGAGATTGGCTTACTTGTAAATCTCTTGTTGTACATAACTTTATTTTATTTATAAATTCACTGAATTACCAAATATATATATATATACTTTTTTCCAAATATTACTATAAATTTCCTATAACAAATATATATACTTTTTTCCAATTATTACTATAAATTTCCAACAACAAAACTATGTATAACTTCCTATACTCTTTCTCCAAGACTCCATTAATATTCAATGCCTCACCGATGATGGCATCATCCCAAGTCATAGTCTAGGTTTAGATTAAATCAAATCGGACTCTTTATTATTGACTACATAATAATAATAGTATAGCTAAACTTAGTATTCACTCTGTCTTCGTGTAAGCAATATTTATCATTACACTACTTCACTTACCTAAAATTAAGAGTATTGTTGTACAGAAAACCATAATCAAAGACCAATTATACCATTATTATATTAGTTTAGAATATTGATATGAAAATTACGTAAATGACATATCAATATTGTAACAACATGGCATGTCTAGTGAACTTTATAATACCATTTTATGCCGACATGTTCCTAGTCAATACAACATACTGACACATTTCGTAATTTCACTTTTATTAATTGAATTAACAAAAATTTCTCAGTTGAGACATCTTGAGAAATAAAAGAAGATAAGAAAAATTTTAGTAAAAGAACTCATTGGGAAACTTAGCATAATAAGAACACTAATTATCACATTGTCCGTGTCAAATATAATATCTCTTTCTCCTTATTGAAATTGAAAGATTAATGAATTCTTTTCCAGGTTTGATTATAGTTGAGTTATGTCTTCACTTATCTAAATATAGTAAGCTTAGCTTTGTTCATTATATCTACTCATTTGCATCTTAATGATATTACCGAAATTATAAATGGTCATAAATTTTAGTAGGATGTTTGGTACAATATAATTATTGCTACATTACACCGTTAATGTTGTAATGCATTGACATCCCTATTACATTATGTTTAAAGTTATGCCTTTCATTCAGGAAACAACCTCTCTACTAATTAAGAATAAAATTATGTACTACTAAACTTTCCCAGATTTTTCGCATCAACTGAATCTAACTCAAATTAAGGTGGCAGACTAACCAAATTTAAGCTTCCCCCCGCGCAAAATGCATGCCGGTAGACTGAGAGCAAACTCAGCAGCTTTTATATCAAATTGGTTTCATTTATTTCCTCGTGATTTCGGATGATGATTAGAGAAAATTGGGAAGCTTTTTCACCTTATCAGGGCAGCAGAAAATGACCCCAAAACTTGTTCACTTAAAGGGCAAAGTTAACAGTGAGGATACACATTATGGAAGGCAATTTCATCATTTCAAAGTCAAAAACAAATCATTGGAGGAGTTTAACAACATTAGAGGTGCTACACAAATTGAATTACGAAAGTTGAAAATGTATAGATGGCTGTGGGGATGAAGAGTTCATTGTAGAATGGAAAAGTATACATGGTTCGGCAGGTTTATGAATTGATTCATTCAAGATCAATTATACCGAAATTGGAAAGAAGGATCTTTACTTGATCAACAAAGTCTGAGCCTGTTGCATACTCTGTTAGCATCCCAACAGCAAAACCAAACATCGCCCATCTGTTCAGGCAAAATCCCAATAAAGATATGCAGAGAATATCACATTTTAAAGCCATAAAATCCAGCAGGTTATTTATCAAAATAAGCTATTGAGTTCATTTATGCAAAATGACATGAAACTAAGCTCAAAGAATCTACGGAAAGTCCATTACACCTTCAATTACCAAAACAGAGACGCGACCCTCAAATAAGGATATCCTACCGGAAATTGCACGTCCATATCCATTAACTCCTAACGTAAAAACTAGGCAAGTTCTTCAGAGAGATTAGCTGTTGATATAAACAAAATTCCTACATCAGCTCCCACAGACCTCACAAAGAATTTTCTTTTTCTACCTAGAGATTGCATGCTAAATTTTTTACAAAAACAAATGATTTCAGAAGAAATAAAAGACTTGTATTTCTCTCATTCTGGTCCCCATATATTCATGAGGATAATGAAAAACATAAAGCCATTTGTTGCACAAATCAAAAGATATAGTAAATGGACTCAGATAAAGTATCTTATCTTTCGAAATTCACAACAATATTGGTTTCATTTAGTTTCATAATCTGCTCCACTAGGCCTTTTACAACAGCCAATGTTAGAGGAGAGACTAGTTTCTTGTCCACTATTCCACCCTATAAATATTCTTTAACAAAGCCATTTCATAGTATATAGTTCCACACACTTCTCCCTATGAAGCATTAGGGGAAGATGATACAATGGTCAAGTCATTTTCCAATCTATGTGCTACATGATTAAGTAGCAACTGCCACAAAATTGAAACCCCAAGCACATTCATGGTATTTCTCTTCGGCCTATTAAATGCCAAAGCCATGCCCGATGCTAGCGGGGTGGCAAGTGTTTAGCAAGAAATGGAAATTTTGAATCAAGAGCTCATTTTGAAGACCTATTAGAAAGAAGAGGTTGCTCCTGAACTTCCAGTGATGTTAAACTGCTTACCTATGAAGAAATTCGTATGAATCATCTTTTATTTTGTCACTTAGAGTCAGAAGACTGAGGACTAAGGCTATGTTTGATGGGACAGTTAGTAATAGAATAGAATGGAATATTATTCAATCGTTTAAGGGGAAGGTTTATAATGGAATGGAATGGAAGGTTTATAAGGGGAGGGTTTCATATTACATCCTATTCCTTCTAAAACAGTAAAAATGAGTTATCTCCGATTGGGAGGTTTAGAAGAGAATGTAAAATGATAAATATGTACTACCTAATATACTCTCAATAATTTTTTATAATACCAATTATACCTATCAATATGTGTTTTGATCTATTAACAAATATTTTGTTCTATCAAGGGTGGAATAGTCATTCATTATTATATACATTTCATTCCATCCATCTTCTAAATAACATTTCATTATATTACATTATGAACCCTTCCATCCGTCCTAAACAACAATTTTTTATTATTACACCCATTTACATTTTCATTAAAAACCTTACGTCTAACCAAATATAGCCTAAGGTATGGGAGATAATATAGGGGTCAAACCTTCAACATCTTGAAATAGACTCATCAGTAAGAGAAGGACTACCATTGGAGCGAGGTGAAGAAGAAACAAAATTCTATTATGGCAGGTAGGCTTGGCTCTTGGTATGTAGTGCTAAGAAGTGTGATCAAACATCACCTAAAGTCAGTAATGGCAGAATTGTCTGACTAAGTATAGCTGCTATGGTTGACATAATTATAGGAGTAAATTGAGGCATAATTTTAGGAGTAGACTAAGGCATAATTTTAGGGACAGTATTACCTTATTTTGCCCTCTCTTCTTTGTATAAATATGTATGCACAGCTAGTGTATTAAAGTGATATAACACAGAATCAATAAAACTCATTGATTTCAAATCTCCACAAGAAGTACTAGAAAGATGAAATAGAAGAGGATGACCGGGGGGAAAGCTGTAAGTGTTTAGAATGCTACAAGTCAATAAACTCAGTAGATAAACCTAAGACTATTATCTTAAATGTTTTGATGTTTCTACTAGATAACTTAAAACTTTTTCTTTGTTCTCGGACATGGATTTCATCCTTTTGCCACCAGAACAACAAAAACAGCGAATTCAACTTTATAAAGTGTCAAACCCCTCTTACTAAATTTGTTTTAAAGTTGGTACAAGTAACTTGTTATGCCAAACTATCTTCTACAGGAATTCTAAATGGCATTTTGAACTACGGGAACTGGCTTTTATTCGTTATTATAACAGTTACATCAAATCCCTTAACCGGTCACCAATTTTACTTGACCCAATTTCTTAATCACTTGTCATTATTCATTTACTATTCGAAAGACAGTATTACATGAACTGGAGATTGTTAAGCTGCACTGGTAATGAAGCTTTAAGTACACAAGAAAACTTCAGACAGGACCTATCCCAATCGAGAAAGAGAAACAGAAAAGACAATAAGTTGGAAGCTTTTAGTAATCTAAGAAAAGGGGAAGTCATTACCTTCCATTGATAATCTCATTCTTTCCAAGGAACCCAAAGAAGGGACCTTGATTTGCTTCCTCAAGCTTCTTCTGGTTAAAGTAATCTTGAAGCTCTTTGGCCTTTTTCCGCTGGAACTCCAAGGTAATAGCATTCTTGTCTGCCATAGTCACTGGTCTGGGAGGAGGAGCAGCAGGAGATGAGGGAGGTGAAGAAGGAGGAATGGGCTTCGATGGAGGTGAAGGCTGCTCTCTAAGTGGAGGGGCCACAGGTCTCCTAATAGGCCCCTCAGCTTGAGAGCTTCTTATGGTAACAGCAGCATAGGCCTTGATAGATGCAGTATTAGTAGGTAATCTAAAGCAAGAAGTTGAAGGTGGTGATGAAGATGAACATGGAGAGGAGCAAGATAGTGGTGGGTTTGGGATTTTGATGCACGGTAGTGAAGATGCCACGGCCATTTTTTTTTCTCTGCAAGTCCAAAGCTACGTAGCATAGGAATATTTGTTATTTTCATTATTATTTTATTTGCTTATGCGGGTAGAATCGGTAGAGTATGTGTGGATAAGGTGTGGCTAAGTTTTAAAGAGAGAGAATGATGGATCTTGTTCAGGTTAACGTGGGTATGTGCGTGCTTCTTAAACGTGCTCTTAACGACTTTCATACTCTAGTCAAATATTACTCTGTTTTATTTTATCTCATAAAATTTCAGTTATTTATTTTGCGAGATTTATATTAGACTCATGTAAGACTTATATAAATAAATGACTGAGATTTGTTGGATAAAATAAGACATCATAATATTAAACAGAGAATCTAGACTCTAACCGAGATACTACAGTTGAGTTTGTTTTTGCTAATCATTTCTTTAAATTTTATTTAGTTTCACAGCTAGGAGTAGGACAGATAATAGTCATCTGTAGATGACCCTGCCGTAACAATTATATTATACACATTCTGAAGTGAATCAGGAAATAAATGAAAACATAATTTTTTTGGGATTAATGAAAACAGAAATATTAACAAGGCAAGCACAAGACACAAGAAACATCACTAGCCAAATAATAATAATATAGCAGGTTGGCTAAAATAAAAACAATGGCAAATGCAATCACTAGTACTAAAGTAATGAAACAAAATTGAGATCTTAAGATGAAATGAACAATTTAAAAGCGGATGGCCACGACATAGGACTCCTTCCATGGTAGCTAGGCGTGGCAACTTTATTTCTTTCATTTTTCTTCCTACAAAGCATCAAATTGATTCATGGACAAACACATAGCCTCTGTTACTAGCAACACATATGATGGGTCATTGCATTTCAGAGGAAACAGCTCTGGCACAAACCTCTCACATAATTACACATGCACAACTTCTTTCATTTCCATTCTCAAGTTCACCATCTGATCCACCCCTTTCACTGTAATTCGATTATTGCACATTTTAGTAACATACTCATAATGAAACATAAAATGCATTAAAAAGGGTTAAAAGAAAAGGCTTTCTTGTTAATGCATGTTGACTAAATGTTCAATATATCAAATGCAATTCCATTCCTGATAACATCCAAGTTGAGATCAAGGAAAGCATCCATATACTTGACAACTAATGCCTCATTCATTTCTCTTGCATATTTGAAGGAAGAAGCCAAGAAAGCAAGAATAACGTCAACAAAAATTGCAGAAACAACTCCTCAAATCTAAAACGGAAAACAGCATAGATGCCAACTTCAAGCTGCCTGTAAATTGAGTGGATCAATCTGGTGTTATCGGAAGAAAGAGCAGAAGAAAACTGCAACAAGTTGGAAGTCTTAAGGCATGTAATATGATACAAATATGCTATACGCACATTCATTGTAAATGATCCAGTAATTTTAATTGAAAACTGAAGGAGAAAGAAAGAATCACCAGGAAACTAACAACTGAATCTTTTGTACATGCACTACAAGGATGATCTAATGTGCAGTTCCTCAGCCCACTTCAAATGCCATCTAAATCAACAGAAGATGTGTCTAGTAATCTTGATGATCATCATTCATTAAACTCTTATTTTCCCATAGAAACTGCTTCCATAAAGCATTCTGTTCCGGTGCCACAAGCACCAAGAGATTTAGTCCCTGAAATACCTATATTACTGCATCTTAATCTATCAATCTGATCTCTATAAGATAATCTATCTTTAGGCATACAAGAATTGTTAAAATCCTTCTACGGGTGCAAATTATAGGCACAGGAGACTCCGTTGTTCAGTACATACTGCAATTATATATCCAGATGTCTCTACTTACTATCAGTTAAAGTCTTTCAAGAGTTCTAGTTTTAAAGTCATCAACTATTTTAACCAACTCCATGTAATTAGCCAGGTTAGTCAAGCAACTGAGACCAAAAAAAAAAAAAAAACATAAATACAATACGAGCATTGAACTAAAAAGAAAAATTGCTTGTTCATTTCGCAGCACACAAGAGGGGGAGTACATGAAGTCTAAGTTAAGGCTTACTGGCAAAGGCAACTTAATCTGGGACATGTTTCCCTACCTTGGCTCAAATTCCTTGATTTCAGCAAGCTCATTTCCACAAACATCAGTCCATTGTACTTTTCTTCTCTCTTTATGACCAATAAGGTCATTTCTTTTATCGCACAATGCATCATATGGATTAGCAACCTCATGAGAAACATGAAGGCTACTTTGTGGTTTCTTCAAGCTACTTTTCAGAGATAACTTTTGCACATTATCCTCGTCAAGATCTGCTGAGTGATCCATTCCCTTATTAGCAACAAGAGCATCTGGTAACACATCCTGCTGTTGGGTAGATCCTGCTTTGAGATGCGAAGGGGAATCAATCTCTGGAGAAGCGCGATCAAAGCAGACAAAGGAAGCGCATCCACGGGGGAGCCGGGTCTTCACAGAAGCCAGCTGGAGGTCAGGGTCTGGTTCTTGGTCCACCAACTGGTAATGATTGCACGATGAAACTCTCATGGACCTGTCTTCATGATTCTGACCCAAGAGAAGAAGGGTAAGGCCCTTGCTATAGCCAGAAGCTGAAGAAGAGAAGAATCCTCCTCCTTCCACTGCCAATAACATCAGTTCTAATCATCTGGTTACCAAAATCTAGATTCTGTATGATTTCTTTTGCTCCCTCGTGGCTACAAATACAAAAGTCCCTTGTTCGCCAACATCCTGCACACAGGTTATCAGACAGCAGAAACAAGTAAATCAAATACATTAACACTCATTGCTTCACTATAATTTAGCACATTTTAGGCTGGGACCCTAGTAGTGCAGTATTTGGACATCGAGAAAAACCAAAGAGCAGGGACTCAAACTTGAATTTAAAAAAATACTAACTAAAAAAGTACACACCAATGCACCGCACGAAGTCAAAAGCAGTATAGTAACTAGTAAGTGGCCAATACGCTGAAAAAGTAAAGAGATACAAAGAAAAGTTGTGAACTATTTTCAGGGGAACCAAACAGAAACTTGGTTCTATGAGATGTAATAGAAATTCAGAGTCTTCAACGGCGGCGGCGGCGGCGGCGGCGACTTGTCGTACGTGTACTTACGGTTCAAATTATTTAAAGGTAGATAGCAATAGTATTAGTGATCCCTGGGCTGGGCGCATGAAAGTGATGGATACTATTGCGTGTTATTTCCATTTTGTTATTTTGAAATTTCACTTTTCTCGCCTTTTTATTAAATATGTTTTTTCACTTATCTGAAGGTAATGGTGTAATTATTATAGAGAGGAGAGAGATTGCTTTGGTTGGTTAGTGCTGCTTTATGCGTCCACCCTTTGTTTAATAATATTGTTGATGTCCGAGCCTTCTAGCCTTACTGCAACTTTTGTGGCATTTTTAACTTGGTTCGTTTTATTTTCAAGGGATCAGATCAGCCGACGTGATTTCTGATTTATTGCTTCGGCGTTGTAAAAAGAAGTCAAAATCCACTAGCAAGGTGTAGGAGCTTTTGACCTATTCTCCTTGAACAGACACTGACAGAGAAGATTGGCCGTTAAAACATCGCTCTCGGTAAGGAAATGTGATCAGTTGCATTGATATAGTATTTTTCTTTTAGTTTCATAATTTTCTTTCAAGAGTTTAGGGAATATTTGGTTTTATATTTTGGTTGTCAAAAATATAAAAATTAGATTCTAAAATGTGTTTGGGTTCATTCTGTTGTAACAACATAATTAGAATAAGCTTCCATTAATATAATTAACTATCCAATTAGATATCTTTTCAACAAATATAACTTTTACTTGCACTAGCAAAGGCAAGGATACTTTAGTTCAGTTCATCAAAATTTGAAGAATTCATTGTTCCCTTGTTGTTACCTCAAACCCAATATCATCTTTTGATTTTTCAACAGTTCCATAGTTCCTTTCATTTCAACTGGAGCGACATCATGACATTGCTAAATGCAATGACATGGAAATCTTTATCCTTCATTAAACCAGCATTCATCCAGCGTAAAAAAGTTTGTCCATGATAACTTGATAGTTAGGTCCAGTAAAAGTTAGTACAATATAATGGATTTGAAAGTATTACCTTTAATAATATTAAGAAGCAACGATAGTAATAAATTGTTACCATCTAATGAAAAAAGAAATAGTAGTTACATTAAACTCAAATTAATCATCTTCATTCTCTTCTAGAACAGAAGCTTCCTCCTCTTCTCAATCTACTTATCCATCAAGAGGTTTGCCTTTTTGAGATGAGTAATTATAAAGTTGGGTTAGTTCCGGGTAATTATAAATATGAAGAATTGATTTTTCCTAGATGGGTTGCTTTTAGTGCATGTAAGATTCATGTTTTCCCCAAGTAGATTGACCTAGAATACTTTCATTAGGTATGCAATATTTGGTTTTGCACTTAAGATTTCAAAGACATCTAATATGATAGTAGAGATATTTGAAAGTTATTGATGGGGAGCACAAAAGATTTTCAAGCTAGCACGAGATAGGGCACGTAGAACGAATGATTTCAACCAAGTTTGCTGTATACGTGATAAAGCAGGACAGGTACTCACAAAGGCCCAAGCCATCAAGAGGAGATGACAAAGATACTTTTATGGCCTGTATAACGAAGAGATAGTGGGAAAAATAGCGTTAGGTGAACCCACCGTGTCGAGGCATGTTCTTAACAGGTACTTATGGGAAAGGGTCACGAGGGGTGAAATTACAAAGGTTTTGAGAGGGATGGGGAACGGAAGGGCCGTAGGGCCGAACAAGATCCCTATAGAGATATGGAAGCGGATAGAAGTTGTCGGTATTGAGTAGTTAGTCCAACTCTTTAATATGATCCTAGAGTCCACCAAAATGTCGGATAAATGGAGACTGAGTAGGTTGATCCCCTTATACAAGGCCAAAGGGGACATCCAATAATGTCACAACTATAGAGGCATCAAACTATTAAGTCACACCATGAAGTTGTGGGAGAAAGTAATTGAGAAGAGAGTCCGGAGAGCTGCTTCTATCTAGGCCAACCAATTTGGTTTTATGCCTGGTAGGCTCACGATAGAAGCAATACATCTATTCCGTAGACTCATTGAATGCTACAGGGAACAAAAACGGGATTTGCATATAGTTTTTATTGATTTAGAGAAGGCGTATGACAGGGTTCCTAGAGACATCTTATGGAGGTGTTTGGAGGCAAAGAGCATTCATATGCCTTATATTAACGTAATTAGGGATATGTATGAAGGAGCATTGACTAGCGTAAGGACAATAGGAGGCGACACAGAAGCGTTTCTATTAGTGTTGGATTACATCAAGGATCTGCTTTAAGCCCTTTGTTGTTTACATTAGTGTTACATGAGCTTACCAAACATATTCAAGGTGAGGTACCTTGGTGTATGTTATTTTCTGATGATATTGTCCTAGTGAATGAGACCAAGGAGGGGTCAATGCCAAGCTAGAATGTTGGAGAGATACGTTAGAATCGAAAGGTTTTAGACTGAGCAGGACTAAGACAGAATATTTAGAATGAAACTTTTTGGGAAACCAGATGGTACAGGAGGTGGCGGTAGCAATTGGTAATGACGTCATACCACAGAGAATGAGTTTAAATATCTCGGGTCCATCATTCAGAGTGATGGTAAAATCGATGCCGATATAGTACATCATATTAGATCTGAATGGGTTAAATGGAGAAGTGCATCAGGGGTTTTATATGACAAAAAGATTCCTTTAAAACTCAAAGGGAAGTTTTATAAAGTGGTGATCCGTCCAACCATGTTATATGGGGCAGAGTATTGGCCTGTCAAACATAGACATATAAGACAGTTATTGGTAGCAGAAATGCGTATGTTTTGGTAGATGTGTGACATTACCAAGAGAGATAAGATCTGGAACTGTGTGGTGAGAGATAGACTACAGGTAGCTAGTTTTGTCGACTATTTGAAAGAGACTAGGCTTAGGTGGTTTGGGCATGTGCGCAGGAGGCCCTCTGATGCTCCGGTACAAAGTTGTGAGAGAATAACCCTTAGTGAATACAAGAGGAGAAAAGGGAGGCCTTACAAGAACTGAAGGGAAGTGATCAAGAAGGATTTGTCAGAGTTGGTCCTTATGGAGGTAGTGGCTAGAAATAAAAAAGTATGGCGTGATTGAATAAGGGTAAAGGATTAACCTTTAAAGTTCGCCAAAATAGTATAGTAGTTAATAGGAGATGTTGTTCGCGATACGCAGATTATCGCGTTGGAAGTCCAACTCAACGTATGTTCCCCCTTTTCTAAGTTTAAATCTTGGGCAAGGCTTACAAGCATTCAACTTGGGCTTCTCGGGACAGGTGTGTGGGGACAGTAGGATTGTCATACCTTCAGGGTCTTCGAGCAAGGACGCCTAACTTAATTAGAGACAAGAAGAGTCGAACTTTGAACTTATCAGGCACTCGTAGATCTGGACTCCATTAGATATACCCTGTTATTTTTATTTTCATTAATTTATGTATTTATTGTAATTTTATTTACATAATAATTTACCGTGCTAGTTTTACCTTTTTCTCTATAACATGCATCACTCTTATATTGTCTCATTTGCATGTGGGTATACTGGAAATAGCCTCTCGACTATGTAGGGGTAAGGCTGCGTATTATCAAACCTTCCCAGACCCTACTTCATTGTGAGAATTTAGACTGGGTATGATGATGATGATGATGATGATGATGATGATGATCACGGGGAGTATGTGATTTAGTGCAGATGGGTTGAAACTTTAATTGGATAGTTATTATTTAACCCATAAAAATTGTAGTTTAAAGATTTGATTATAAAGGTTTTTATTAAATCATACACCTTTTTAATACTTATGGTGTACCAGACTTTTTTATTTTATTTTAATGATATTTTTTTTATCTATTTTAATGCATATGGTGTTCAACTGAGTTTTAATATGGGGAAGACAAATCAGCCAACTAATTAATGATATACTTAAGAAATTCCTATTTATAATTTCTAAAGTAGTAAGAATTTGGTTTGAGTTTAGAAGAGTAGGGACAATGAAGATAAAATGCTATGAAAGACACTCTAGAGGTGATGGATGGGCAAATTAAACACAAGTAATTTTCCAGTTATTTGGAAAGAAGGAAAAATGACTCTTTCTATATGCTTTCGAAAGTTGTGTACCCTTCAATAACTAGAATCTTTCGCATTTGATTTTCTTGATTTTGGTCATCTCCTTTTCTAAGTGAGTATGTTAATTGAATTATTACATTAATTTATATTTAATAATTTTTATACTTATCTTATACTTTTAATATATAAATTTAATTTATAAATTTTTAATTATATTAAATATCATACTTTTATTTTTAATATTTAATTAATTTAATAATAAAATTTGGTATGTTAAGAAATGAATTAAATTATAATTTAATATTAATGGTATAATAAAAATAAAAAGGATAATAAAATCAAATTCTTTTTAATTTTTCATTACAAATCTCAAAGAAGATTTTTTTATTCAAAATTTTTCATTAGAAATCTTAACAAAATAGGTTTTTTGTTTTCATAACAAAAAATAGAAATTAAAGCAAGAAATAAAAACAAAAACCATAATAGAAAAATGGAAGTGGAAAAAATGAATTAATTTTTTTAATCGTAACTTCTACACATGTTTTTTTATTACTTAATATCCTTGTCTTTAATTTTCAACTTTCGAATATGAAATGAAAACATTTATGAGATAAGGCTGAGAAGTGAAACATGCATGCTTTTGTATATAGCTTTTAAAAATGAAATAAATAAAATTAAAATATTTAAAAAGGTATTAATGTTCTTTTGAGTTTCTTTAGTATTATTGTTTTCTCTTTTGGTTCATTCTTTTAGGTGAGATCTTTCTTATTCATCTAATTTTTGTTTCTTTTTTATTTTTATTATCGTTCTTTGAAATATCTCTCCTTCCTTATTCCTTTTCCATCTAATGAGAATGATTAGTTACTATATGAATTCTCATTGGAGTTCACGAAGATACATACCCACTTAACATAAATGCTTACATGACCTCCTCCATATAGCTCACAAAATAATGCTTAAGATTGTCTTGTTGCTTTAGCAAGGCAATTAATCTTTGTTAAAATGGCTTCCATATGAGTTTCCAACAATATGATCACACTCATTGTGTGAATTCATGCTATCATAAGTTTCCTAGCCTGACTTGATTTTTATTGACAATTATTCAAGGTAATCTCCTCAATTAAGTCTAAAATAACTTTTGGAGTCTTACTGTTCAAAGTCCCTTTAGTAAATGCAACTACCATCTATTTGATTACATAGTCTACACCATTTTTTAAAACTTGTGACCCTATGGAGAGTATATGGTGTGAACACCTCTTAAACAAGTTCTTGTTGTTAGAGTAATGCCCTAAAGGCAATCGCCTTTAGCACGTTTTGTATAAAGTTGTGTACAAACTTTATTTTCAATAATAAAGAAAGGCATATTTCACTAATTTGGTGTTCATTATTTATGAATTGATATTGATCTATAAGCAAATTAATGAAGTTCATGATATATGACATAGTATGAAGGAAATCATGATGTAATCATACTACTATGATTCCTATCATGTGTAATTATGTCAGTATCTAAATTATCCCTAGTCATAGGATTAATGAGATTAAACATCATTAATATGGATAGACTAGCACATGTCAAACTCCTTGATTTGATCAAGCAATGGATCTCAAAAACTCTAAACATGAGATGTTTAGAGTTGGGATGTGGATGCTTACTAGAGGTAGTAAGGACATTGGATGAATTACCATGAGATCATCACATCCTATTCTCATGTCAGTGATAATCTCATCATACCAATGGTGCAAGTATCCTTAGACTTGAGGTACTTAAGGATATCTTGGATACTGATTCTATGCTTTGAATCCATTCCTTGTTGCCTTACAGAGGTCGCTCATAGGGTGGTGATTAGATACAGCTTGAGGTATTCCAGTAATTGAGTAACCAATAGAGGATTAACCACTTCTGTGATAGCAGAAGATGATACCTGCGGCCTCTTGTCGGGGTCATTACTTGAAAATCTCTAGCCAAAGTACATGTCTCATGAAGAATGTCTTCTTTTACATATAGAGTAATGAGTCCTAGGATGAGAACTGATATCACTTAAACTAGATTTGGCGTAGTCAATCTAATAAGAGTTGAAACTTTGCCCATACTCATAACCAAGTGGTGTATAGTACGGTGAAAGGACTAATTGCACAACAATTGTCTATGGGAGGGTTCGTGATGAGCATGGGTCCATTCTTCAAACTACTTACTTTCTGGTCAATTGGGGGTCGTGATGTGTTGTTAGACATCGCTCATGTCTTGCTTGGATTAAGTGTTAATCCAAGTGGCCAACATAACCAAAAATCCAATGGGTCACATGTATAAGAGTGACTCGAATGATTCATAAAATGGTTTTGGATAGAGATTCATTATATAGAGAGTAATAGAACTAAATGGATCCTGATGAGATTGGGATATATCCCGATGAGATCGCGACATTGATATGGCTGAAACAATTCTCCAGTGTTTTTCCACACTTAGAACCCAGTAAGATCGACCCTAGAGAAGATGAGTTCTTTAAAGTGTTGTATTTTGTCTTATTGCATTTATTGTCTTTAAATGATAAAAGACAAAAAAAGACAAAAAGGAAAAAGGCTAGTAAGATGAAGAGAATCGCGAAAAATTGTTAAAAAAGCCTTCTTCTTCACGATTTTCCTACAGTGGTATCGGAGCCACTTGTTTCCCGTATAAAAGAGAAACCATAACATGTGTGACGCTGTCGATTGGTTGTGGTAGTTGTGCATTCTGATTGTGTTGAATTCAAAATCAGTATAGAGATATTGTTTTCAAAATTTTCTTGGCCCGATTTGCTCATGAGATGTTGCTAAATATGTCTGTGGAAGGAAAAATTTATCAATGTGATTTGATATATTTTTGCTAATTAATTCCCTACTGTTATGATTGCTATGTTTGTTCACATTACATGAACAAGCATGCTTGCAAATTCAAGAATAAATTCTAGAAATGTTTTTTGGGATTTTCTTTCACCAACCTCTTTCTAAGATGTTTATAAATGTCTATGAAGATGAAAAATTGTTTTTGAGGTGATTGAATACTTATTTGAGAAATTCTTATGTGCTATTGGGAATGTATGTGTTGAGGAACACAGATTCTGGATTGACTTGGTTGCTGAGGTTGGTTGAGTTTTTCTTGAAAATAAATTCTGAAAAAATTCATGGAACATGTTAGAAAAATATTATAGCCTCTATAATTTTCTCTGCATTTATTGAACTTGTTTTAATAAGTTTTCAAGCAAAAGACAGAGCTAGACAATTTTGAGAAAACTGTTGGACCTAGTTTGTTTGAAGTGTTGATTGTGTGTTTTTGGTTTCAATGCCTCGGATCATTTTTTATTTGATCAGAAATATGTTACTTTGATGTTATATACATGCCAAACTGATTTTCTTGAAATTAGGTTTTCAAAAATTTTCATATGTCAAATATATCATATTAGCGTCTCATTGGTATATTCAGTTGTCTTGATTGTTTTAGCCGTCACAAGTTATGTGACAAGTGTCAAAGTAGTCTTGATGAAGTGGAGACTACCTAGAGATACTTAGGGTGATAGTTTAATGTTCTCAAATTATTTGGAAATCTAAGAGAATAATATTGTATTAATCTATTTTGAGTATTTCATGTCTAGTATGACTAGATATGGAAAATATGATACAATTAAAGTGTTTAATTGGTACATCAGAGTAGAGGGTATTACACTTAGTATATTGGTATTTTGAATTGGAATTGAAAACATACGGATTGAGAAATTAGTTGATGCCAACATTAGAAAACAATTTGATTCAAGAGTTGAATCGAATGTCAAATCTTTAGATGCATAACATGTCATAACCTATATGGAAAACCTTGTGAGATGATTGCATTAAATAATGCATGCTAGGGTTAGCTACGTGGGATGATGGATGATTATGGATATAGATTCAATATGATTGGTGAAACATCCTCAATCATTCCATATAGTCATTGTGACTATAATCCTACAACTTAGTTGAGACTAGAGTATGAAATCCTTCACACATAATATCAAAACTAACGCCTTCTATTAATATGGGGAGAACCAGAATTCTTTTAGAGTTAGGGTTTTTGGGTAAACCCAAGCTCGCTTTATACGGATATGTTCAAATCATGGAAATAAGATTTTCGGATTAATGGGTCCGTTTTTCACTAAAAGCGTTGATTTGTTGAGTAAATTCAAGGTCAACGTAGATAGAAGCGCAATTGGATAGCGTACATTAGATGTACGCACATTAAGTGTTGATAACCCAATATGTGTGCTACATCATAAGTTGATAGCACTAGACGATAGTTGCATCCATGATGCAATTGATATGATCGATACCTACCGATTAACCTAAGGTGGCTTATTGGATGAACCCAAGGTCATTCTTAGTAATGTCGGATATCAACCTACTTGGACACTTTGTCATAATTTTTCTTAGATTCGTAGTGAGGGCTATGGATTCTTTGAAACTAGTAGGAGTCATATGCATGTCATGCAAGTCCTTATGATCATGCATATATTTATATTCTAACATTCTTTCTCTCTTCACATTTAGGTTGATTGAAGATGTCTTCCAGTGTGAATTTGCGCTCCCTTATGGATTCTAATAAATTAACTGGACCCAATTTTCTTGATTGTCTGAGAAATCTGAAAATTGTTCTCAGATCTAAGGAGCTAGGCTATGTCCTAAACGTTCCACTTGTTAATCCATCTGCTGTTGATGCTTCTGATGAGGATCAGAAAGCATATCATAAGAATCTCAAAGATAGTGTCTTGGCTACCTGTATTATGCTAGCCTCTATGTCACCAGAGCTGCAGAAGCATCATAAGTCTATGGATGCTAATACCCTAGTGTTTCATCTTAGAGAGCTTTTTGATGAGCAAGCTAGATTTGAAAGGTTCGAGACCTTGAAGCTGATCTTCGTGACTAAGATGATTCCGGGGACATCTGTAGTGCAGTATGCACTGAAGATGAATGGTTACATTGAGAGGTTGGCCATCTTGGGTGTAACGCCCCATATTAGGGGTTAGAATATTGAGGAATTTCAATGCATAGTATGCTTTGCATAAATGAGTTTTTTCTTATTTATGCATATGCATTTTTAGACTCATACAAATTATTGTACATGCATTTATGACATTCCAGGTGTAATTGGTTTTAGAATTTTGATTAAGATGAGAATTTTGGTTTATTAGTGATGGAAATTTATTTAGGAATTATTAGTAATATTTCAAAATTTTTTGGGAATTTTAGGAGTTTTCTGGGAATTTTGGGATATTCAGAAAAATAGACAAATGACTTAATGACATGTAACACTCCTTGTGGATGACAAATGGCTCACATGCAATAGGTGTTGGACCCCATCTTCGAGGTGAAAGTATAAGTCGACTTGTGCATATGATGTAACTCGACTTATGCTTATACAGTACCATAACTCGACTTGTGT
>JAOSBM010000204.1:11168431-11187784 GCA_027568955.1 Erythroxylum tenue | reverse complement strand
AAAATCGCAGAATACGTATTGACATGGAATGAGTATTCTGTGTTTACTTTAAACCAAACACAGGCTTAAACATTACCAAGAAATATGGAGGGAATAGAATTCCTATTCCCTCCTACCAAACAGGCTGTTAGAACTTGGTCTAATGGAGAACTTATAAATTAATATAGTTAAATAACAAAGGAGGTATTAAGAGAACATTGTCCTAATAAAATTCTAAAATATTTGAAAATTATAGCTATCTAAGTGTCGATCCTCATCCATCAAAGGAGAAATTATATTCATGTTACTTTGAGCCGTAATAGAGTTGAAAAAGACTTGAGAATTATTATCCCCATCCTTAAGCCAATTAAACCTTGCCTTTTATTTAAGAAAAGACTTATGAAACTAGAGAGCTTAGGTGTAATTGTTAAGGCCTAAATTCCTAAGGCCCTTAATTTACAATTGTGAGAACCCTTATATATAGAAGTCATCTAAGGCTAACCTAAGAGTGTCCGTATCTTTTTTAAGGATAGTTTTAGTATTAGGACAAATATTCATGTGGAGGGCTTTAATTCCTTCTTTGATTACTTAGAGCTTCCTCATCATTTAGTCAGTTTTACAACCTAACCTTCCCTTCCCTATATCATTATTAACCACGTCCTCAAGGCCCTTTAACTTTGAAATAAAATTAAGGAACCTTATAGGAGCTTTAAAGGTGAAATTTGAGTTAAGATGGAGAATCTCTATAGTGAGTGATATGAACAAAGGGAAGGACCAAAACTGGCAAATCTGTTTCCCTGCGTTTGGTTAGCGTCCTCAGGGGTGAGGACGGATGACAAAGACGCAAAAGTTCTGTCCTTCGTTCTGTTTGCTTGCCGTCCTCAGAGGATAAGGACAGAAATTTTTGTTCCTCTCAAAACTGAGGTACTAGGACAAGAATTTGAAATGTCAAAAATAGTCTTTCATCTTTCCAAACCTAACACCAATAATAATATTAATTAATATTATTAATTAATAATGATATTAATATTAATTAATAATATTATTATTGATAATTAATAATAACAGAAATTACAATAATTATTAATACTAATTATTATTATTGTTATTGTTATTACAAAATTAATAACAATAATTATAAAATAATCAATGAATTACATCTTCCAAATTTATTATATTACAGGGGCATTTCTGTCATTAACACTATTTTTTGTTTTGTCCCCTACAACCAAACATATTTCTGTCCTTAGGACGAAGACAATTATATCTATTCTGTCCACCGCAACCAAACATCTCACTGTCTCTAATTCTTGTTCTGTTCCGTCCTGTTTTGTTCCGTCTCGTCCCATCTCTGCATGTTGAAGACGCTAACCATACGAAGGATTTGGGAACTGATTTAGCCACTCATTATTAACAAAGGCTCTATCTAGCTTTGTTCTAATGAACCAATCTCCTTTGTTACCTATTACTCCAATAATTGTCCTTCATAATTTAAATCCGTAGCCCTTATCTAATTCACTATTTGACTTAACTCTTTAGTTAGGCTCTTTTGGATCACTTTAGTTCCTTTAGCTTTATTTAAATGTAAAAGATAATTTAATTCTCCTATTAACATCCAAGCACTTTGCATGCTTCCACTGATCCTCCTTAGATCCGAGACGTGATCCTCTGGTCCCCCTATCCTGTATTAATCATGTGCCAACCCATCTCAACAATTCATTTTTGTGAGTCTCACATAAATGAATGGTTGAGATGAGCTGGCACGGGGTTAGCACAGGGCAAGGGGACCAGAAGATTTGAGGGGCTTAGATCCTCTTATAACTTGGTTCTTTGAAAAGACATCTTTGCAGCTTAAATAACAAACACGTTATTAGAAATAGAAATCGATATAAGGTGACCTATGAAGTGAATCAACTGATTTGACATGCCAATGTTAAATGTAATAATATAAGCTATCACTATCCTACCATTAAAATGAAAGAGAGTAATTGAAAATATAAGTCTAATGTACACCCATAAAACTCAAACCTTGACTCAACTTCTCAGACTTTTTTAAAAAAAAGGACCTAGAATGATAGTTTTTTTTAGGCTTAAATCTTTAACAAATTATTGCTTAAGAGGTTTATTAAAACCCTTTACATTCCAAACCCAAAAAGACATTAGTTAAGGAAATGGGAACTTCCCAATTTAGCTGTACCTATCTTTCTGCCAGACTTTGTTCTAGATGTGGAGGTTACCTTAATGAATTCCTTATCAGAAGGCTCTGGACCCAACTTTTCCAATTGTTAGAAAGATGAAGTTTAGACGTTTCATGTCCTCCCTCCATAGATACCATGTTCATCACCTTGTCACATTCACTAGAGAGATTTGTTCTTAATGCTATTACCTCCATCATCTTATTTGGATCCTATCCTTTACTAATTTTTTCCAAAGGAGAAATTTCCTTGGAAATAGACATTTCTAAAGAATTAAGAGGCTGACATGCAATGTGGCATGGCCCTTACCGCATAATATTCAATACGTTTGCATCCTTTGTGAATTTTGAATATAAAAACATCCTCTCCAGCGAGCAACGGTTTTTCCAATCCCAGTTGACTCCATTTGGAACTAGCCCAACACTACACATAGGGAAAGGAGGTATTTTTGGTTAAGAAATATCCTAACAAATAGTTGCCCTAGTTTGGAGTATTTCTAAGGGACCATCAACCTTTAAGCTTTGGTAGTATGTAAGCTTGTCCCTCATTGAATTCCAAGTTGTTATGTTAGTAGATGAATGTTTAATAACCTCAAGAACTAGAGGAGTGAATTCTACACTGGAAGTACCCGAGGGGTCCTCCACCAACTTAGGAGTCAAGGCGGGGAACTCTTCTATAACTTGAGTTGGACCTTAGATCTCGAGGCAAAACCTCCAACACAACACCAAACAAGCTTATCGTTATCAGAAATAGTAATTGAGACTAAACACAAGGTCAAACCAGTAAATTACCTAAAGAGATGGGACAGGACAGCACTTCTCTCCTGAGCTTAATAATTATAAAGTTAATTTACTACGACTTTTAATAATTTTGATAAAATTAAGGGTTTTAAATATATATCTTTATTTATTTTATTTTCTGCTTCTTGTTTTAAATTTCATTTTCTGTATTTTTCAAATCAATTTATTCTCTTCATAAAAGGAATAGCACTAATTGTGATACTGGAGCTTCCCATTCTTACTCCTAAGATTGACTCAACGTAAACCTGAAAGTAGAAAAATAATGTCCTCTCTAGTCTATTAGACAAAAAGCGATTGCATCTCCTGGAGGCTAATTCTAGCATTGGTACGAGTTGACCTCATTAGATGCATACCTGAAGCGATGTCTGAATATGTTTGCTTTTGTCTATATTAACACAGATTATTCATCCAAAAAAGAAGCATAAAGTGTTGACAATTTTTTAAAAACATATAACCATTTGCTAAGGTAAGACTTCCTTTTCGCTTGGGGTTTTTATTGTCTCCAAAATTAGTCGGTCTAAGATAAGTCCCAGTGCAATAGACGAAGAAAAAGAGACTGAACCAAATGATAAAGCTGCCAGCGAATGAAGCTAACAGAATCTGCTATTCCACGTTGTCTAAAAATCAAAGCAGGGCCTGGTTACATACAAAAGTAACTTGAGCTGGATAAATATTCTACAAATGCCTAGTTTCAAGACCCTGCTGACTATTCACTATGGTATACACAGTTATCCTTCAGGCTTTAGACCAAGAAGAACATAGTAGTAAATGCTGCATCTCCAGCCGAAGTCATTCAATCCATGTAATTTATGTCTATCTCAATCTGTAGGTCTCACTTGAAATCAAAGCAACGTTCATAAACGCAAGACAGTTGACAAATGCTAGTTTATGTCACAAGGATATTGTACAGCCTAATTCCTTGGCCGCGGCGTCAAGAAATTGAATTGGCATCTCTCTTGCAAGTCGGCTATGAGCTTCCCAATTTAAGCATTTCTCTATGTCAGCTTTCCAGTCAATGACGTCTATGTTAAAGTACTGATAAGGACCATGATTGCCATTTATTTCTACTTGATTACAAGTAGAATTAAAAGAAACAGTATGCAAAATCCCACGAAGAACTGACGTGCTTAGAGTGCGAACATGTGCACTTGAATGGCAAAGACATTGGATGGTAGCAGGTAGACGGCACTGCAAGAAATGGCAAAAAAATGAATCGGTAACTATTAATGTTTTTTCTCCTTTCAATAATCAGGAATATGTGCATTTTAATGCCTACATGACATATGCATACTCCTACATGCAAAAGGCCATGATTATATGCATGCTGTTCATGTGGACGTTAAACCTTTTTTATTAAATGAGAGGGGAATAAATCAAGTAATGGATTCTTACTTTCAACAAGTTCGAAAGGCAATCAATCACAGCAAATCCAGATTCTCCCCACTCCAGCACTGGTTGAACCGCCCTTGCTGTAGCTTCTAGTAGCTGATAAAGAGCAACAAACATATTAATTAAGCAAACATCAATTACACAATCATCAGTGTTCCAGAAAGTTTGATCGATCTCTGAGTTATTCACTGGCAACTAAGATATAAAAGGTGATATCGAGCAAAATGCATTGAGAACACTGGGTTGGAGAAAACCAATGAGAACACTGAATGCACTGGTCACTGTTTCTCAAAGAGTGAGTTCTACCTCTAGCTGTGGTAAAGTGCAAGCTTCACCATCAACAAGCATCCCATCTGTTGCTCGAAGAAGTAAATCTGATGCGCTTGCCAAAATTAATAATGATTCAGAAGTATCATGGTTTCTCATTAACTCCACAATTAGTTTGACAATTCGTTGGTTGATTCTCCACATCTTCTGACCTTGATCATCGTCTTTGACAATCCAAGGTTGCAGCTCCCTTTCCGCCTGACAAGCACACAAGGTCACGAAAGTGACTAGAAATTAAAGCAATAAATTACTGAGGAAAACCAAGTAATAATTAGAAAGAAGAGGGGAGAGAAAAAGAAAACAATAACTCATCCATCCTTGGGTGATCAATCATTTAAAACTTCAATATCATTTGTTCCATATCGTTTTCTTGATTCCCCAATTTTTCAGATATAGGGTCTCCAATGGCAAAAATAGGTGTTATCAGAGTTAGCAGCGATATATGAAACAGGTAATATAAATCATGCCAAGTTGAACAATTTAGACCTGAAGAACAACGGCTGTAGTTGCTTTTGTTGGCGATGCTGATACGACATTGCATAGTGCATCAACAACCTAGTCACAACCCAATGAGAATATCAGGACACTTTCAGGGCAAAGAGCATCCAAATATCAGAAGTTGCTATAATAGATTTTACTCGCACACAAGTAAAATGTACAGCACCTTTCGCATATAATCAATACGTTGTGGTTGATATATGATCTACTTCTAAGCCTCACCTAACAGCTTAAGTTTTCTAGTTAAACAATTCCTTTTGGCATGGTGTTAAAATCTTCATGACCAAAAGTTTCTGAAGGATAGGATACTACTGTACTCAGAAAAAGTTAAGAGCATAGAGAAGCATGTAGTCAAATTGGAGAAAAAGCAGTGCTGAATGCTGATAAAAAGCAACTCAAAGGAGTTCATTTGAAAGAATAGCCACCTAATATTAATTAGTAGACAGGAATTCCCTTAGAAACTTTCTTTAGTACCTTGGTTCATATAGTTGTCATGTTCCTTCATTTAAGCTCCTACTTTTGCAATCTTAGCTTTTGCCTGTATAGGCTAATCAATGAAGGGCGTATTGAGTAATTTTCAAATAGTCTTTTTTTTTAACCTAGTATTGGTTTTTGTGAAGTAAAGTAAATAAGAAAGAGTAGAGAGAAAGAGGAGTGTGAGATTAAGGTTATTCGATCATAATTCCTACATTAGTGAACACAAAGATCACAATGATAAATTACTCAACTAATATATTTATAATAGCAAGGCAGTATTCTATTTTAAATTCATAGAATATTCATATATAGCCCCCGAAACCATACGATAATGGCAGAGATAAAGAGGAAATGATTCAAAAGTAAAGACAACACTTACTGAAACAAGGCTAAAAGATATCAGAATGCATCATTAATTAGATTCAACTCTTCTATTTTTAAGATTAGGGTAATAAAGGTTAACAGGATACACATAATATTCCTACATAGACTATACATAATAGTAATATTAAATCATATCGAATCTCTAGATAAAGCAGTTATCATGTTCATCTGATGGTAGCTTACCTGTCGCCATCCTTGTTGAGCAGAAGTGCTTTCAGCACTAGGTTGAATTTCTGGTGCAGCAATCAATTTGTGCCATAGCAGTGAGACAACTGAGAAACATAATTCTTGTTTCTCTGCAAACACTGACCTTAAAAGAACTTGTGCATTGCAATTAAAACCAAGGTGCCTATCCATGGTTAAAAAATTGGCCAAATCGGAAGCATCTAAAGGGAAACCTGCAATTCCTTTTCCCAAGTTACTTCCTGATCGTTCTTCTGAATATGAAGTTCCCTCATATTTACGCTTACTTTCTGAATTAGACAATTGTTTACACTGCAGAATAGATGATTGGCCTGAATCAAGGCAGCCATTGCTCATGGGTTTAATCTGCTCTTTTACCTCAGAGACCCTAAAAGAGTCCTTCAAATCTGGTGCATGCAAATTTGCTTCTAATGGCTCAGCCTTGTTAACTATCGATGCAACAGTCTTGCTATGGAAATCTATGAGGTTATATAGTGAAGATGCTCTATTGTAAATTTCATTGTCCCACTTGCAGCGCATCAGAACGGATAGAGCACACATGCAAGCCTTGGACCTCCTGAATAGTTCAGAAACATGAGCTGCAACCATAGCTGCAGCTACTATCTCATTTGAACTATAACTCCATGAGGTACCAATGGAAGATGGTTTCAGAGAAAAAAGTGCCTCCAAAATTGCCAATATTCTGTGTGTGTGATGAATTGCACAGTCAATACTGCTTCTAATGTCACTAGTAGATCCATTTATTCTTGCAGGCTTAGCTAGAGTTTTTCCATCTTTAGAACTGGAATGATTATTTCCTCTTGAAATGAAAGGGAATAACTGTAGCTCACAAGCAAGGGCACATACAGCAGCCAAAACATAAGAATCAAAGGCTGCAACTGGACCTTGTTTTTTCCCTTGTTTTCTAAATTTTTTGGATCTCACATTAATTTGCACTTTGGATGTCAACTGTAAATCTTCAGTGCTATCATCAGATGGATAACTTTCTTCAACCCTTGGTCTCTTCTTCCTATTGGACTGAGCTTCATGACTAACACACACAGTTAACACAACAAAAAGAAGGCGTGAAGCAAGCTCCACAGAAGCACACGACTCCAAAAAGAGAGAATGGACCATAGTACGAAGCTCTGCCACAGCAAGGTTTTTGGAGGAAGACCCTATGCTAGACAGGTATTTTGCTTTTCTTGTTTGCTCTCTAGAAGAATCAGGTGGAAAAGTTCTCTGGAGAATTGCCTCCACTGTGGCAACAAATATTTTCATGAGGCATGCTTCAGATGGACTTCCACGAGGAAGATATTCAAGGACCTTAAGGAGAGGTATATACAGATTCCAGGATAAAACTGGGGGCTGCAATGGAGTTGCGACTATAATTTCGGGAAGATCAACTGCAGAGGAACCTACAGGAATGAGGCCATAAGCTGCTTCCCATATAGTACATATTCTCCATTCAACCTCTGGACCATGAGCACAAAGCATAGATGCAATCCCCTGGGCAGTTGCTTCTATAGTTGCTTCAGCTGCAGGCACCTCAATCTGTTGACAATAAATTTTTTGGAAAGTATTTGTCTTTAAAAATAGTTCAACAGAGAATATCTAATGTTCTAAATCAATAAGGTAGCAAATGCTTAACCAGAGTATACAATTCAAAAAGAAAAGTAACATTATAAAAACAGAACCCAAAAAATAGAAGGAGAACTGTAAGGTAATGACTTTAGTTTCACTTCATGTTTTAAAAAGATTTATGTACTTCACCCATACTTGGATGTAGACTATAAATCTAGCACAAAAAGTCCCTTATTGACTGAAATTAAACCAGAACAGATTGGTTTATTAAACAATAATGCTTAGGGTACCTGCTGCTTGTAGCTTGAAATATAGCCACCAAAAGGTTCGTGTTGAACCTTAACTCCCTCAACTTGTCTGAGTGGGGGAAAGAGCAACACAGGCTGAGATAGGATGCGAAACAGTAATGCTGCAGCTGCATCAGCAGCTATACCTGCCCTCATAGACATAGCAGTCCCTATTGCACGTAAAAAGTGCAGGTGCATCCAGTTCCTCGGAAGCTACATCATCAGACACAAAGGAACTCAGGCAAATGAATCAAAAAATCTGAAGAGTAGATTTCCAAATTGATAAATTATGTTGTATATGATGGTTTGAGTAAATAATGTTCTTTCTGATTAGATATCACCATAGCATTTGACATTATGGTTCATGACATACTTATATGTCATTGCTGCAGGTTTCAAAATTTTGGCACAAGAAGAATTCAACATAATCTCAGGACCTGTCGATTGTAAAACCTCTTACATCATGTCAACAAAAAAATCAACCTAAAAGCTTAAACTCATGGATGAGGCTCTGGAAATGGTTCAAATACTTGTTTAATAAAAAAAAAAGGAAACATTTGAGGCCTGTCAAGAAAAAAATCTGAGGAAGGCATGCACGTGTTGGAACAAGGCCAGAAGAAAACTATTAACAGTAAAAGGTATGTAAAATTTCTTTGCTTAGCAGTGCAAACCATCCAACTTACCCTAATGCCAGAGGCATAATCTTCAGCAGCTCGAAGGAGTTCTACAAGTTGTACAGCAGCATCAAGTGCATCTGGGGCCCAGGATGGTGGTGCTTCCAAAAGTCCAAGAAGAAGTCGTTGAGTGGCACTTGGTGTTGCAATGGCATAATACCTGCATAAGTACAAAACAAGTTCTCTAGTAAGATGATACTTTAATTTAGTGCATTTTAAGAATTGCGGAAAGAGAATTTACAATGGTATTAAAAACCTCTTTCCCAACACCTACATTGGACAACATCATTTCTACTGTTCTTTTACATACTAAGACGAATCTCCACAAAGGTGTTCGCTTAGTATATGAAGTTACAAAAATTGTAATTGGAAGATGATATGAGTCTTCTAAACTGTAACACAAAGAAGTTTTCAAGCTTAGAATATAACAGTGGAAGATTTACCTATGAAATAAGCGTGCATATGGCTCAAGAGCTGGTAAACCAGCAACTAGATGTTCATCCAAAGCTGTTGTTGGAGGAGGGAGTAAAAGTGCAGGAACAGCAAGTGCGGTTAATGTTGCGGTCTCGTAGCGAGCAACTTCATCATCACATACACTTAATATAACCCCAGCCCCATTTGCGACTGCCCATCTTGGTGTTGAGGGCATAAGCTGAGGATGCTTTCCAGATCCACGTGAAGAAGCTAAATGAAATGAAACAGACGAGGTTTGACATTAATATTTGTCTGTGCACAAACTACTGCATTGTCTACTTGCCATGACATCAATACTTATCATAATCAAGGAAAGACAAGATGTAATTTCATTTTTGTTTTACATTTTAACACTAGCAACCGTGTATTCAAAGAAAACTACATCTGAACCAATACAGTGGTGGAAGAATAATGATAAACTGATAGGAAAAGGAAAGCATGTATGATCGCTGATCATATGCTTTTTTCCTGTGATCATCAACACCAAATGATGGAACCAATTAAATAGAAAAAGTAACATGATCTGAAAGAATATACCCACCACATGCACACAAATTTACTCCAGATGGGGAGAAGTCCAAAAACAAAACAAACAAACTTATCCAGATAGTTTATCAAAAATTAATCAAGTTACTCAAGGTGATATCTTTTCAAATTTCTCTAAATGAAATTTAATCTGCAACTTGACAGAAGAAAATTAGAAGTTATAGTTAGAAAACTAACAAGTTGTTGGTGGCCTGAGCTCTCCTGCTGCATATTTTCCCATGACACCACTACACCTGAAATAAATGGAAAAAGTGTAAGCTGCTAATATCTAAGAATCGAATTTTAAAGAAGAAATGAGAGCAGACCATACTAGAACTGCTGATGGAATTGTAAGAGGAAGAAAGAAGATTAATTATCATGCTGTGATGATGTAATTGTTGCTAATATTGACTTATATGTTAGGCTGACAGATCACTTTAGCAAGTATTACTCAGCATATGTGTTCAATGATAAGGACTTTAGGAGAGCCACACCCCAAGATCAAACCGTAACAACCAGGTATTAGTCATCAGGTTCTTCACGTATTTAGTAAAAAGTTGATCATGAGTTCATTGTATTGCATATATCGAAATATACATCCATCTCACTTATATTCACCCACAATAATTATTCATAATGAAGCAGTCAAGATAGTAACTTCAAAATTGTATATTCTCGACAATATATGTCAGATTAGGTAATGTTAGCAGGCAGACAATTGCTATTGCCCTACTCAACAAGGATAGCATTCAACAAGACAGTCGGTGTACCACACTGGCCAAGAACCTCAAATGTAGTAGATGAGAGAAGAAAAAAATTCCTCAATTATTTACTTAGTAGTTTGGTCCCACTTCTGTCTTTTATTTTGTTGATATAGTTTTTATTTTTCATTTTTTAATTTTGGTATTTTCTTAAACAAAAAAACTTATTTGGTTCACATCAATGTAGTTATACATTTGTTAATAATAATAATAAAATTATAAATAAAAATTAGAGATAAATTAAATTTAAGTTTAATCTCATATAATTTTTGCTAATAAATATTAATAATAAATTCATCATATCTTATTAAAATTGAATAATTAAATATGAAATTTGTAAATTTAAAATTATTTTAATATATATTAATTTTCAAAATTAATATTATTATTTAAGATTAGAATATTTAACTTTTAGGATTTTGATTTAATAAATAAATATTTTTTAAATTCTAAATTTATGAATTTTAAAGATATATTTATTAGACAATGAGCAAACTTGATAATCAATAATTAATAATCAAATAATATTGATTTAGTTAATAATAAATTCACCTTACAAAAAAACAAAAATAAAAAGCCATGTTTTTCAAAAGTTACTGAATTTAATAAACAAGCCCTTAATGTGCAATCTTTTTCTTACAATTAAGGTAGTACCTGGATGACTACAATGTTTAGTCCTTTATAAATCAAAAGACAAGCAATTATTCAGAAAAATGATATGGACTTACCAACGGAAGTAGTCACTTCGGATGCCCAGAGGTGCAGCAAGCAATATATCAGTAATCCAGGGAGAAAGAGGCCGCAAAGGTTTTCTCTCCTGTTGTGACTGTGGTATGCAGCTGGATTCAACATCAGTTGAGCCGCCACTACTACTACTAATTCTTCTCTCCATTTCACCGTTCTGTTGTTCCATCTTGTATATTGGGCGATTGTAATGAGTTAAAATTCGCAAAATTTCTCCACATGCCAGAGCCCATTGCTCAGAATATTCATTCTGAAAAATAAATTTTAAAAATTACCAACCGCCACGTTTCTTGCTGGACTAGCAAAGCAACAACATCATGTAACCAAAAATGATACAATACAATAAGAAGGACGGAGAAAACACAAAGAGAGAGAGAGAGGAGGAAGGAAGAGATGGCTTTGAAAATTAGCTTATTTCTTCACTCAAACATACCTGACTATCAGGGCAAACTAAGGATATGAAAGAAGCAAATGGAGGATTGGTCTTGTCATACACCAATGTACCATCTATAATACACGAAATAATCTGAAATACGACAGCATGCCCATGCTCTGGGTGATGGAGGACAAAAGTAGCTGAAAATTGGTAAGACAAGTGAAGCAGTTATTACTCATCTATAAAAATATTCTAGTGAAAATCCTCCAAAATACTGTCCATTGTCTTAGAAACAATTACCCAAAACATCATCAAACAGCCGCTTCTCTTGCGATGGATAACGATTACGAATAAGCTGTCAAAACAATAATCATGTTAGTGTGCATGTTGGAAACACTGCATAAGAAATTTTGAGAAAAATTTAGGATAAGGTAATTTTTACGTAATAAAAGATTACCTCTGCAATATCATCAGGGAATTGTTCTGATGTAAATTGCCCAAAATACTCAACGTAGGCAGTAATTTGTGCCTGTTCAGTTGGGAAAACATAAACAAGAGTACATGTTGAAATTCAAAAACTTTCAATCGAAAACAAGACCACTGCCCAACAGAATAACAAGAAACTTAACCTGAAAAGTGCAAGTATAAAGAACAAAAACTTCCCCTAGCCTAGTAACTATTTACCATTCTCTCAAGAAACCATTCAACTCAAAAAGTTTAAACTAGTGGGTGAAACTCAGGAAATGGTCCCAACTCATTCCTATTACATCCCACACGAAACATGTGGAAAATTTACAACAAGCCACAAATCGACGAGAAATGAGGATGGCACAACTTGACCTTCAGACCTCCCAGCTATAAAACCTTGGATACCATGTCAGGAAACCATTCCAAAAGCTTAAAATTTTGGGTAAGGGTTCAGAAATGGTTCAATTACCAGTCCAACAAACCCCAAATAATACATGCTTATAAAGGAGCAAAAGCTCGGGAAGATCTTCAGCTCCAAACATAACCTTTTCATAACAGCCAATTTACTGAATGTAAAACTTTCAAGAGATACTAATCTAAAAGTTCCAATCATCTCAAAAATCACTTTCCAAGAATGAAAACATCTAAATAACAATGAAGGGAGAAGTAGTGGCATTGAACATAAAGATTTTGCATCTTAAGAAGCCACAGTTCCTTCTCTCAGAAATAGCTACGGTATAAGCAACTTAATGCAAGCAGTTCTATATACACACCTCAAAACATTAGGTCCAATTTTTACTTGTAGATTTTAAAGAATTTACTCATTGGAGATTTCTGAGTTTCTGTTATGAAGAAAAGAAAGGTCCAACTAATGGTAGCTTGACTTACAAAAGAACCTCTAAAGAATCCTTAAATCCAATATCAACGTTCCTAGGAAACAACCCGGTAGTTAATGACATAAAATCTAAATCCTAATGGCAATCCAGTCTGAAAGAGGAAAGAACCCATGGGCAACACAAAAGGGCTAATAAATACAGAGTTGGCTCATTGAACTTATGTTCAAAGACACAATGTCAAGAGAGAGTTTCCTGAACACAAACACTAGTCTAGATTCTGCCTGAAAACCCCAATTGCTATTGGTCCTTCCACATGAAATATAACTATCACAATGAGGATTATTCCAGAGGGAAACATAACCAGATCATTCTCTAGCAAGCTTGAAAGATTCGCTACAAGACACGAACATTACTGATCCTCCCAAGTAAATATACTGATTACATTAGGTAGATCTTTACAGAATAATATGCATTATCTTCCTGATTAAATTTGCCGGTGCAACATGAAACATGAAGGGCAAATAGGCGAAGCATAAAGCAAAAAGTATGAGCGCTGGTAAGTGGGAGCCATAGGCTTCATAATAAGCTTCCTCATTTTTGTATTTCCATTTGGACATGCCTTCCATTACATTCCACCATACTTTAAATCTGATAACAATGCATAAAGTTTGGTCCCAAATCACAAGCCTCCTCAAGTTAGGTAATGCATATCATTTGGATGCGTTAAGACTTTATTGTTTGTTCAAAAGTCCCAGCCCAGATTTAAGCTTCCTAAGCACGGCATACTTCTCTTAAGAGTAAAGCAGATGCAAATTCTTTCCCATATGCAAACGTTAATAGGTTTTCTTTATACCAAGTTGTTTTCTTCCATAATTTTTCAAGTGCAAATCTAGTTAACGGTAAAAGTAAATTTTCCTAAAATCCTTGAAAGAAGATTTTTTTCGTATTCTGGTGGTGAGACAAATTATCTAAAGTCAAAAATGTTTCCAAAAAGATGTGAAACCTGCTAGGAAAAAATCCCAGAAAGTTCCAACTAATAAAATATCTACAATCATAAGACCCTGAACGAAATGTAAAACACAGTACAATGGTTTGAGATATGAAACTAAATTTAGGCTTTGATTCAATACATATTACTTCATATCAACAGTTAAGATGCAAGCATCGACTCTCTGAAGGCTACATAACATATTTGCATATTCACCAATAAAGTGACGCAGAATTTTTCCTAAGCTTCATAGATAAAAGAAAGATTATGACATGAACATATAAACCAACAATGATAAAGGCAAATTTTAAAGCATGCTAACAAATTAAGAGACAAACATAATTATATGCGAAATTAAGAAAAGATAAATGAAAACCGAGAAGTTGTCAAACCTTTCTTTGTTGGGCATCTTGAGGGGGAGGCCAGAACAACGAAGAGAATTGGAGACCATCAATCCATCTCACAGAAGAACTAGCCATATAGATGGTTATGTGGGAAGAAACGAAGAAAAAGAAAACGGAAGGGTAACCACAATCTTCCTTTCCAACAGCTATCAATCAAGAATCAATATATCGTAATTCAACATTCCATCCTGCTTACTGCCAGAGAACTGAGCCTGACTTCCAGCTATAGATTGCAAAATTGACGATTATACTTCTCCTAGTGAGAAACTTATCTAGCTATGTTGGTCTCGGAGCTTCAAATCTATGCTTCCGTACACTTTCAAACTTCAAAATCAGTTAGCTTTTTGTGCCAATTGTCACCGGGATATACCGCTCTGCGAAAATAGAACTAAGAATGATGTACAGTTCATAACTGGAGTTGAACAAAACAAAGACTTGCAAGGTTAAAGCACTCCAGAATATAGAAGATTTACAGGAGAAAGTTTAAAAACAAAAAAAAGTTTATGCCCTTTCTGAGGAACCGAAAAAGGAGGAAAAAAATAAACAGAGTGAATATGATCTCCGCCAGACAGACGTAATTTCTTGGTACCGGAGAAGCCAATGTATGAACAAGGATTGATTTTATTTCCGACCTAGCCATAAGGGAGGAATCTTTGAAAGAGGCGAAAAGTGAATCAGAAACCATGAAACTGACCACAAATATCACTGGGAAAAGTATACCACTTTTCGAATCCAGACAAAAAAAAAGAAACTGATATCTAAAATCATATGGTTATTTTGCCTTAAAATTTGAAAAACAAATACCTGATTTGCAGGGTTAGAGATTTGAGTCCACCTTAATTTGGATTTGCAGACTTGCCTTCGGATATTTGTTTGTCAATACAACCGTTGCTTTCTTTGTTCTACCTTTTCTTATTAAAGCTGAAATTGTTGTAATTACAAAAGAAAAAGAGAAAAGCTGAAGAGGCACAAGAAAGGGGGTTTGGGTGTTGTGATATAGAGCGAGAGAGCACTGGGCAGAGAGGGGATCTTTTTGTGGTCTCTCATCATGGATAGCCAAGCAGACGTGGCAATGATATTTTCCTCTCACCTCAGAGGCCCACGTCATGTCCATTCACACAACATGCAGATTCATGGGCATGTCTAAATGCCAACACATACATCAGATGTCATGTACATCAAATCATGCATTGTAGCCACTTTATAATAAGCTCATGAAAGAGGGAGTGGTGAAACGCGTAAACTAATTCTACATGAAAAGGATTTTTTAAATGAAAAGGAAACCTAAAATTGAAAACTAAAATTTCAAGAATTTTTTAAAATGAAAAGGAAACCTCATCTCTTTTTCCTAATTAGTAAGTAATTTATTTCTAACAAAGTTATTTTATTATCCAAATATATATTATTCATCAATACATCAGCCAAGCTCTTGCATCCTCTCAGGTTTGTATACAATAACAAAATTATGTTTTTAAATAATATTCACTCAAATTTTCCCATTCGCACAATTATACTCAAAAAGTAAGATAATCATTTAGAGTGCATATCATACTAAACTAGATCAGAAGGTCAAAGCACTTGGGAGGGGAGGTGTCTTTCTTCTTTCTTGATTAAGATAAGAAATGCTCTTGAAGTTATCAGTATGATTGACCAATCTACTACTAACGAGTTCAAACGAAGTGGAGTCCACATCAGATGGTGCATTTGAGTTGAGCCCGACTAAGAAAACGGGGGCACTTTTTTATTATTTTAAGAACAGGAGGACGGTGATCAGCGTTACTGCCGGTTGACTTGTGTTTAGTGGAGCAACAATGGACAGCCACTTGGGTCAGAAAAGGGACGACTTTACCATGAATTCCGAATTTTTTACATGTAAATCTTTAAGACAAATATTATTTATTTGTTGGGCACTTTCAATTTTATGTTCCTAAGGTGCTTAATTCATAGATTTCGATGTTAAGCATAAACCACCTTCTCCCTGTAACATAATTAACCAAGGAACTTAGCCGCGGGCTTGCAGTATATATAAGTTATATGTTTCTTTCTATTTTTATTTTTAAATACAATAAAAATATTATTTCCTTTTTTTAGTTTTGATTTCTTTCCGTTTTAAAAAATTATGAAAATCATAGAAGTAATTTTTGTTTTTTGTTTATGTTTTTTCATAATTTGATTTACTATCAACCAAATATTTATTATTTAATTATTTAATATATTTATTATTAACAAGAACTATGAATAATTTAATTTAATATTATATATTTAATTAACTAAATTCATTATTAATATGTATTATGAATGATTTAATTTTACTTAATAACTTTATTTAATTTTTATAATTAAAATAAATAAATTTAATTTAAGATTATTAATAAATATCATTAAATTTAAAATATCTTCAAAATATATAAATTTCAAATATATTTTGATTTAAGAGTTAAAATATATTTAAAATAAATACAAAATTATTTTAAAATTATTTATTTTAATAAAATAAAATACAGAAGAGACTAAAATATATTTATTTGATTAAAAATAATTTACCTTTAAGTTTTATCTAATAGGTAATCATTATCAACGACAAAAATATAACAATATTGACATTAACAACTAAACAAGTTTGTATTTTTGTTTAAAAGAAAAATATAAATAGAAAAAATAATAATAGAACCAAAAATTACAACAACAAAAATAGAAAAGTCAACGTATTAAGTGCATAAGGCTTCCTACTTTGCAGAGGTCTAGAGAGAATCATAATATACGCAACCTTCTCTTTATATTTTTACAAAGCGACTTTTTTCGTAACTTAAACTGTGACCTTATGATCACAAAGCCGAAGCTAAGCAACTCCTTAGCTACTAGGTGTTTTCCCAAGGATTATATTGAGAGGTGTAACCATTACACGAGTTGGGGACAAGGAATAAAAACTCTTATTTCATAAGATAAATTATATTAAATATCATAAACTATGAAAAATGTTAAACATATCTCAACTTTCATTTTATAATATATATTGCACAAATTATAGAAAATGTGTGCTATTAGATTTTTAATTAGTAAACAATATTTAACTATGTTATCATGATATTTCTTTAAAAATTTTGTAATTTTTAATAGTAATCTAATGCACCGTCATTAAGATGTTGAAAATATTTCATGAGAAGATTATTTTATAATTTTATAAAAGTTGAAAATTTGGAAAATCATTTTAAAAATTCATACTATACCAAATTTTGTATGATGTCACACCTAAAAAAGTATTCCATACATGATGCTAAAATTCATTTGAACAGCATTAAGTTATATATTATTTATAGCAAGATATATAAATATATTTTTGCATTAGTAAAATATGTAGTTTTTCAAAATAAATGTTAAAGATATACTTGATAAATTGTCAAAAGATAAAAAATGCTTGAAATAATTTACCTTATTTTATATTACTAAGTTTGATTACAACGTAAGTTTCATATGGTTTATCCAAATGAAAATTTTGTGAAGAAATCATTCTCCATAATAAGTCATTAGTTATTTCATATATCATGATGAAATAAATAAGTTCTATAATTTACATTTAGAATAACTTATTTTTTACTAATTGACTTTAAAGGTGATTAGGTCTTTTTAAGAGAAAAATTCAATTGTTACAATTGACACATCTCTATATTAATGGTTAAGTTTGATGTTATCCGAAAAACTACAACTTACAATTTGATCTTCAATCGACCATTAATCTATATAATTAAGGTCGTATTGTCTCCTTATTAGTTGTTTATGAAGTTCCTAATTGATAATAGAGTGGGAGAGGTACAAGAAGACTAACATGTATCTAAATAATGTCACGTGGTTTCGTTAAAACACAAAAGGTTAACACAAATAGATTAATATTAAAGAAAATGATGATTGAGATCCAGAGAGATTAATTTGAGAAAAGCCTATAAAAGAAGATGTATAAATATAATTTGGGAGTAACGCTTAATGATAGTTAAAGTTGGTGGAGGGCTAACTAATGAACAACAACATGTGTTCTTGAGGGAACATAATAATGTTTGTGTTAAGGGGGTAGGAATGAAATATTGTAGGTGTTCATCATTATTAAGTTCTAGTTGAATGATATGCAATTTTATGGGTAGCCTAAACGTCCATTAGTCCTATCTTTTTCTTTTGATGAGAAACCTTTTTTAAGAACTTAAAGGATTTCTCATATTGCCTCTTTTACTTGGTTTTGTAGACTTAGCTTAAAGCTTCTCATTCATATAGGCGATTTTATCAATATTCATCCTTGCAAACATTGATAAAAGTAAATTAAGTATCATTAGCAAGCTCTTCGTTTACATAAACATTGTCATAAGAAATCTACAATTCTATATTTTTTAGACTCAAACTTCCAATAACATGTCTTGTACTAACAAATCATCAAAGATGGTAGTGACCTACTTTTTTACACTAAATCATTTGCTTGGCCTACTAACATAATTCTAAACTTTGTTTTATTTAAGTCTAGGTTTTAGGTTTAATTCTTGTTAAGTGCTAAGTTTTACCTAATTAAAACCATCAGAATTTTGCAAGTCCACAGGTTGTGAATTGTAGTACGTGAGGTATCGATCCTACGAGGAGCTGTGAGCTAATCTAATTCTAGTTGTGAACTAATCTAATTCTAAGTTATCTAAGGCTTAATGAATTAATAAAATAAAATAAAAACATAACAAAAAAGTAATCACAAGAATATGATTGATAGAAAATTAATTTGTAAAATTAACATAAAAAGAAATCAATTTGAGCAACACCAAATTAACAATGGGAAAGCACACAAGAGAATTTACCAAATTATGAGAGGTGGGATTTTTCCTATCAGCAATGCTGATCTAACCATTTATGTGTTATTGTGGTGTTAGTTTTAGACTATCGAAGGGAAGATTACTATTGGGCCCCGAACTTTTCATGGAAGCTAGGACTGTTAAATGAGAAATTATTGGCAATTATTCATGTGTAAAGAAAAG
>JAOSBM010000204.1:11156765-11168331 GCA_027568955.1 Erythroxylum tenue | reverse complement strand
ATATATTATGGAATTTCTATTGTTGCTTTATGCAATTATTGATATGATGCCATATGGAGGTTTAGTAGTCATTGCTCGTAGTGAGCCTTTATCGTAGGTTATGTACCGAAATGACCTCCGGGCGTATCGGTGCGTGCTCTACGGTAAGGGGGCGCTACATACACCACCGCGAGTAATTCCTTTTATGTAATGGTGTAATTAAGTTGAGGTTCTGTAAGGGTTTTGCTTGCATAGTATACTACATGCAACATGTTATCCTTCCTTTGACCCAACACACAACTTATAGCTTGGTCGCTTGCATCACACATGACCTCAAATGGGAGTGTCCAATCAGGTGGTGTTAAGATTAGGACTGATGTTAATACCTCCTTTAATTGATTAGATGTTTATAATCAATTTTCATCGAAAAGGAAAGGCTCATCCTTGACTAACAGATTTGTCAAGGGTCTTGCAATTTGAGAGAAATCTCTAATAAAACGACGGTAAAACCCAACATGGCCTAAGAATTCTTGCACATCCTTAACGTTGATTGGAGGTGGGAGTTTCTCTATAACTTCCGTTTTTACTCTGTCCACTTCAAATCCTTGGTGCGAAATTCTATGCCTGAGCAATATCCCCTTTTGCACCATAAAGTGACACTTCTCCTAATTCAGCACTAAATGTGATTCTTTACATCTTTGGAGTACCCTATCCAAATTGATCAGACACATCTCAAAAGAGTCTCCAAAACTAAAAATTCATCCATGAAAACTTCCATTATATCCTCAGTCATATTTGTGAAAATATACATCATACATCTTTAAAATGTAGTTGGGGGCATTGCATAGTCCAAAAGGCATCCTTCTATACGCAAAAGTATCATAAGGGCATGTGAACGTGGTCTTTTCTTGATCTTCAGGATATATGAATATTTGATTGTATCACGAGTAACCATCCAAGAAATAGTAGAATGAGTGACCAGTCACTCTTTCTATCATTTGATCTATAAATGGGAGAGCGAAATGGTCCTTTTTAGTTACCTCGTTGAGTTTGCCATATTCTATGCGCACTCTCCATCCCGTGACTGTTCTTGTTGAAATTGGTTCTCTGCTTTCACTCTCCGTTATAGTCATTTCTCCTTTCTTTGGTACACATTGTATTGGGCTAACCCATTCATTATCAGCTATGGGATAGATTATCCTCGCATATAAGAGTTTTACTACTTCTTTCTTGACCACTTCTTTTCATGCTGGGATTCAACCTACGTTGACGTTCCCGTACTACCCTGCATCCTTCTTCGAGGTTTATACAATGTATACAAACATTTGGGCTTATACCTCAAATATCGGGTAATTGCCATCCTATGGCTTTCATACGCTTCCTATAAATAGCTACCACCCTGCTCTTTTGTTTCTCATCCAGTTGGTTAGACATGATGATGGATAAATTTTTACCTTCACCTAAGAAAGTATATCTGAGATGTGTAGGTAAAGGTTTAAGCTCTAAAGTGGGTGGTTTCTCTGTGAAAGGTGGTATAGGTGCCTCGATTTGGACTAATATGTCTTGATGAGTTTGAACATCTGACTCCTATAGCTCATAAGCTCCTTTAGACTCATCCTTGTTCCTTTTTTTCCATTGCATTGTCTGTCTCCACTTCTATTGATTTCATCTTTGCAACGTAACTCTCTATTTGTTCTTGCATACTTTTATCCATAATGTCAATTTTCATACATGCGTTGCTTTCTTTCAGATTCTTTAAAGCCTTGTTCATATTAAATTTCACTTGATCTTCACCAATCCGAAGTGTCAGTTTCCCTTTATGAACATCGATTAATCCTTTTCCTGTGTTCATTAAAGGTCGCCCAAGAATCAGTGGACAATTCTTATCCTCCTCAAAGTTCACAGGAATAATGAACTTGTCTACTTGCATTAAAACGTCTTCCACCACTCCAAATGGTCTTTTAATAGATTGATCAGCCAATTGAATTAACGTTGATGTTGACTTGACCTTGCCAAGCCCTAATTTCTGGAAGATCGACAAAGCCATAAGATTGATACTTACCCCGAAATTGCAAAGACATTTTATGAATTCAAAGTCACCAACTACACAGGGTATTGTGAAACTCCATAGATCCTTCAGCTTAGATGACATATGTACGCTTCTCGATAATATGTCCTTCAAAAACTTGGCATATTTGGGAATGTGTTCTAAAGCCCCTACGAATGAAAGATTAATCTGCAACATCTTTAATTTCTCCACAAATTTTGCAAATTGGGCATCTAATTTAGTCTTTTGCAGTCATTGAGGATATGGAACTTTGGGTGGATATGGCGGAGGAGCAATATAGGGAGGGCATTCGCTCATGTCTACATCTTTCTCCTTTTCTAGGTCTTTCTTAACCTGAGGAGGGTTTGCAACATTTGTCTTTATGGGTTATTCAAGTTCCTTCCCACTTCAAAGTGTGATAGCTTTTAATTGTTCCCTTGATTTTTTTCCAGAAGTGTTTGGGATATTCCCATCATTTCATGTCGATAAGGCACTTGCCAATTGGCTCATTTAAACCTTAAAATTATGGATAAAAGAGTTATGATTCTTTGTTACTTGCTCGAATCTACCTTCTAAATCTTTTTTAGCATCATATAAGCTTCCAAGCTTATCCAAAATCTTATTTAGCTTAGAGTCCATTGAACTTGGTTTCTCTTGTTGGAAACTCAGTGGTCCTTGAGGTCGGAATTGATCTCTTGCATTGTTCAACAAAAAAAATTAGGGTGATTCTTCCACTCAAGATTATAAGTGTTTGAATAGGGGTTATTTCCCCTCCTTGACCATATTACACTCCCACGTATTTCCCTTGTTATGATTCATGACATTTCATTAGGAAATAATCAATGGTATCATGGACCAATTGCCCACACAACTCACATTTTAGTTAAACAACTTTCACATGAGCTATGGAAGAGGCCTTTATATTGTTCAGCTGTCAAGTTAGATTGTCGATCTTTACTTACATTTCACTCATTTGACCGACAACTATAGTTCCCTTATGTTCTCGGACGGGTATATGTTGTCTACTTCTCTCATTTGTCCACAAACAATTGTTGCTAGCCATCTCCTCTAACAACTCCTTAGCTTCCTCCACTATCTTTCTAATAGAGATCCGCCTGAGGCCGCATCAATAGTCCCTCTCTTGGGCGGATTGGCTCCATTATAAAATGTTTGTAAAAGGAATTATTTGGGTAAATTATGTTGTGGACATATCCTTTACAAGTCCTTGTATCTCTCCCACGCCTCGTAAAGTGATTCCCAATCATATTGTTGAAAGTTTGTAATCTCCTTGATTATCTTTGTGGTTTTGGTGAAAGGGAAGTATTTGTCTAAAAATACTCGCACCAATTGTTCTTAATTCGTAATGTTCGGGGGAATGAGTGAGTGATACCACGCTTTGGCTCTATCCCTTAATATAAAGGGGAAGAACCTCATCCTAACAACGTCTTTTAACATCTGATGATATCGGAAGGTATCACATATATCGAGGAAATTCACGATATGTGCATTGGGATCCTCATTGTTCAATCCATAAAATTGTATGTTTTGCTGCAACTTTTTCAGTAGAATGAGTTTTATTTCAAATGATGCTACTTGGACAGGTGGCCTCATAACACCTTAATAAGGGTCCTTAGTTGGGCTCCTTGGTTGCCTCCCTGATCGAATTCTCACTGAAACTCCTTGACCATGGTTGCTTCCATATTTTCTTCTTCACATCTTACTGTTCGGATTATGCGCTCTAAGCGGACGATGCCAAGCTCAAATGTTTCAGCTATCTAACTTAAACTTCTAGTAACTTTTACGTTCATGCAAGTGTATGGACATAAGAGTGGGAAAAACGCCTTAGACTAAATGAATTAAAATAATCCTACTACTCCCCGATGACAGCACCAAAAACTTATTGAGTGCTAAGTTTTACCTAATTAAAACCCTCAGAATACTGCAAGTTCACATGTCATGAATTGTAGTACGTGAGGTATCGATCCTACGAGGAGTTGTGAACTAATTGAATTCTAAGTTATCTAAGGCTTAATGAATTAATAAAATAAAACATAATATAAAAGTAAACACAAGAATACGATTGATATAAAATTAATTCTTAAAATTAACACAAAAGAAATCAACTTGAGCAACACCAAATTGATAATGGGAAAAACACACAGGAGAATTTATCAAATTATGAAAGGTGAGATTTTTCCTGTCATTAATGTTAATCTAACCATTTATGTGTTATTACAGTGTCAGTTTTAGACTATCGAAGAGAGAATTACTCTCTCACAAGTTATAATCACAAACCCTAACTAATAAACTCTAATTAATTTTGTACCAAACATGTAATCTCTCAATTACAATCAGCCTTAACCCTAATTAGTTCTTAAGCTTTCTCATAAACAATCAGGTCTTATATGGGATCTCTCTCCATATAATTATAGATTTGATTAATTACAAGTTTTATTAGATTATTGAACTCTCATTAAACAAGCTAATCATTTCGTATTCGGTCTTGATTTATTACCGAAACATGAAACTACATCAATCAGTCACAACACCCAATTGCAATAACATAAAAATAATTAGATTAACGTTAAATCAAGTCAAAATCCCTAAAAAAAGTTGGAACATCATCATTAAATCCAAATCATCACCATTAAATCCAAATCCATGAACATATTCAAATCCATCTTACACATTTAGTAAAGAATTAACAAGATAAATGAAATCATCACTTGGAAAAGGACCCGGATGACTCGGGAAGGTAGCAGCGTCAGAAGCCCTCTCTTTTTCTTTCTATTCCCTCTCTTCTTCTTCTCTCCTCTTGAAGCTTTTCCCAAAGTAGCAGAATGGAGAGCTTCTTTTAGGGATCCTTTCTTTTCTTTATATATTCTTTTCCATTCAGGCCAACCTTACGGTTTTTTGGGTCCAAAAAGTCCAAAAAAATCCCTCAAAAACTTGAATTCGAAAGATCGTCCGCACCTGTTATTGCACAGTCCACAATTATGGCCCATAGTGTCACGGTCGTGGCACCTGATTTAGCCTTTTGTCACGATCGTGACAGCTCCAACTCTCTTATGTCAAGATCGTGGCTGTGGTTTTTGCCTCGGACTTCCTCCGTTTCTCCTTCATTCTTCGATATTTACCCTAAAACAATAGCAAACACATCAAGAGACCACAAACACTTACAATTGAAGCTCAATCGTATGCTCTAACCCACAAAACACAAATATTTAACTAAATAACAAAATTTTAACCTCAACATGCACTAAACATTCAATTTAATAACCAAACACGTAATAAACTACCCACTAAAACATTATGCAATCTATCACCATCAATTCTCCCTGAACAAGCTTTAAACCATATCACTTCCATCATTTAAGGATAAAAATAATGACTTCTTCTTCCACTTATGTGTGTGTTTAGAAGTTTACACAGACATATGTCCCCTATAGTATTTAAACTAAGCTATAAGTAGAACTAGATTTACTATTAAACCAAGACCTAGAATTAGAATTACTAAAATGATCACTACTATTAGTGTTTATGTTGTATGTCAAAAGGCTTCATAATAAGAGAGGGAGTTCTGGAGATCAGTCAACTTGTTAGTAGTTAAATTCAAAGCAAAGTTAGGATACAAGAAAATGAAAAGTGGTACATGGACAATAGATAGCTGCTTCAAGCTACCAATAGAATTTGATTACAAAAAGGTGTCATGTATTAGATATTCCTATCAATAGTTAGTTGGGTCTTTATCATTTGAGAGGATATAAGGTCATTGATGTAATGTAGTGGTTAGGACCATCCAAATCTTTTCTTATATTCTTGTTTTAAGCCTTTGATCTTTTTAATAGACAATATAAGCACAAAAAACAGAAAATGATGCAAAGAGTCATATTCCCTTTCCAATTTCCAATATCTAGGCTTATATTGTTAGCCAATATGGGGCGAATGTAGATAAGGTTGTTTTTTCTTAAACGAGAATAAATTAAAGGCATGTTTGTAAGGGAAAAAAAGATCAACAATGCACATACTACAAGGATCCCTACCATGTGAAATAAAATGAAGAATGTAGTCTTGTAATGTTAGGAGGTGTAAAGGATTGACATTTTAATGAATTTAAAGGAACTCAATGTTTATGAAGAGTTTGATGATATTTCATCATGCAATAAGACAATGTATAAATGCAATTGTATATTTTCTATTGTAGATCCCACAAACTATCTAATTAAGTGAGCACCCCTTTTCATTGAAAGTGTTCCAAATGGGATAAATATTAAATGGCCTTTATTTTCAAGGATTGCTTCCTAGTGCAGAAATTACATACTTTCAGACTTTCACACATGAAAAACATAAAGACAAAGAGGGAGAGATTGTAAACTACATAAATGTAAATCTTGAAAAGAAGCAGAGCAAACTGAAATAGTATCGTGTCCACCTCACTAACAATTGAGGTTCAAGCAATCTTCCCAAAACAAGGCTACACATAAAATAGTTAGCTAATAAAAATAAAAACAACACTTTAAAGCTAACATGAATAAGAAAAAAAACAGGATGGACTAGAAACAAAAGAAAAAAAACACACAAAACAACCCAAAAATTGTAAAGCTCAAATGGCAATCTTGGATAGTTTAGAAGATGAACTTGAAGTCTTTAAGTAGACTACATGAACCAATTAACTCATCCATAACATACATTATTAACCACACATTAACTGAAATTATAAGACATAAAAAAATGAAAGAACTCTCTAAAACATAAGAAGATAACAAACATGGTTTAAGCGAAAAACACAGGAGACATAAGAGAATAAACACCAACATAGCAGTAGGTAGCAGAACACGAATACAGAAGAGGAAAACGACAAAGACGACGTTGAAGCAACTACAATACGAAGACATAAGATGAAAAACCAAAAGAGATTAGTTTATTTAGGTTATCGGTATGCAAAAAATGACATCATTTTAGTGTAGTAAATGATGTCGTTTTCATTGTTTTTTGGATTCTTTTTTTGCTACGAAAATAAATTCTTAGCCAAAAACTTTTACTTACGAAACCTATTTTGTAGTTCCAAAATATAGATAATAGCTATGAGATTTGGAACCTATTTGACTTTTAGCTACGGAAAATATTTTTAAGCTAAAAACTTTTTACTACGAATCTAATTTATGGTTAAAAAATATAGCCAAAAATTATTAGCGACGAAAACAATATCGTAGCTAAAAATTATTTGCTATAATACTTTGTTCATAGTTAAAAAATCTTACTAAAATTTATTAGCTACGAATATCAAATGTAACTTATTTTAAATGTAGCTAATAGCTTAAAAAATTCTTAAAGTTTTTATTTTTGAAAGTACTATTTGGATAGGTTATAATTTTGAAAATTTATTGCCAAATGGTAACTTTTAGCTCGGTTAAAAAAAGATAACGTTGGTAAATTTCCTGCTTGTTGTATCGGGAATTATGAGCTTACGGGGTTTATGAAAAGCTGAAACATGTACTACGCACCTGTCCAAGTCTAAGTTCTGTTCGTTACCAGGGGTGATTTACTCAGCAGAGAGTTGACCCTTTTCTATCCCTCCATATGTTTTTATTATAGAACTTCCGGCTTAGACTTTGTACTGCATGTAGTCCGAAGTCTTTTGGGAAGGCTTATCAGTTCATTTCTTTATTTGATCAAAAATAGAAGATATATATATTTTAGCTAATCGTAGCAATAATAGATGAAATCCCTAATACATTGCAGTATAATTGGAATAAAAAATAAATTATGGAAGACATTTTTTATAAAAAAGATTATAAAAATTTTAGGGGGTTCTGTAAGTATTGTGTGAAATTTGGGCATTGTTAGTTAGCCTTATATTTATAAAAAAAGTAATTTTAAAATATGATTTTATAATAAAATACATTAAATAAAAAAGATCTAAAATCTCTGCGTTTGAGTTTTGATTTGATCCGAAACTCGGGCCACTTGCTGCACCTTGAAACTTCAAACATCGCACGTGTGCCCCACAAAAAGGAAAGGGCAAGCCAGCTGCCCGGAAAGAATCGCTCCATTTTGTGATGAACACGTGGGGTACGTGAGTGGTCGAGAATTTACGGGCAGAGGGGCCTAAAAAATATCTGGAATCCAAAAGATATTTTGACCTTTTTATCGAGACTCATGTAGGTTGAGCAATCAGAGAATAGCTACATATATAAACTAGCTCAAGCACACACACACACACGTGGCGTAATGAGGTGGTAGGAATATATCTGCTGCTTTAGATCTTCGGGTGGTTGCGGTCGCCACTTGCACACGTTTTCAAAAAGTTGTGTGGCCATGAATGATGAACCATCATCATCATTCATGCTAGCGTGATGCCCACCCTCGTTAAGGTGTATGTACCATGTGGCATATGATATGTCTCCCAGTGAATTTTTTTTTTTTGGTTGTTCTTGTAAAAATATTTTCGAGCACCAATTGAATTTGAGGTAACTTGAAAGTTGGAATACTATAGAATGGAATAGAACTTAATTAAAATCGAGGCACTTGTACTACCGTTAAGTAAATATTTTCTCGTATTTAAAATAAGTGTTGTTTTAAAAAAAATATATTTATTAAAAAAGTTAATAAAATATCTGATATATTCTTATTAATTACATGTTAAAGTACTTTAAAAATATAATCTGTGTAATTAAGATGTGGGAGAAATTAAAAGATGATTTTGAAAGTAAAATTATATAAAAATTATAAATATATTTATTTTAAATAATTAAAATCTTATTAAAATAACTAGGAGAGTACAGGAAGAGTATAAAACAGGTCTTTCATTATTGGTAATTAAAAATAATTTATAAGGGGCAATCAAAGCGAGTGGGATTTGACTAATTGAAAGTTACCCTTCTCGTCTTTTGGTTGACTCCTTCCAACAACTATCTGTTGATAAAAGTGTGACTTATCGTTCCTTAAGCCAATCAAAAAGGATGGACGGTGGAAGACGGTGACAGCCTTGTCCTGTCCTATGAATAGGATGTTATTAAGTGGTTTTTATGACTTGCTGGCATAAGGCCACTGGTTTCGCCAAAGGTAATAGTAATTTAATGTTATCTTGCATTAGTGCTCTCGAATATAAACTTTAAGACTTTAATTAGACCTGATTCAATTTAGTCTGTATACATGCTTAGTTCAAGTAGAAGCCAACGTAAAATTCAACTCTATCCATCCATATTAGGATCTGAGATAGTTACTTATATTTGTGAAATTCAAAAAGAGTTTAATACTAAAACAAATTTTGTTTAATAGTATGAGAAAATTTCAAACATACTTATTATTAATTAATCAAATCACTAACTTGGATTTGACTGTAATAGACCACTTGAAGGACTTTTGCTAGAGAAACTTTTTTTTTTCAGAAATTCTTTGTTTAGTATTTTTGTATTTTTCTAAAGATTATCATTAACACTTTTCAAATGTACATTATCTCATATTTATAAATAATATCAAGATGTTAAATGGTTATTAACATTTAACAATTGAAATATCATATCCCAAACTCATCGTGTGTGTTCTTTCATTATCATCTTCCACTCACACGTGATGAATTTAAGTAATACGTTTTTTGCACGTTCTCGTACTTGTCCAGTGACCCTTGCGACTAGCATATAATGAGAACTCATTTTCATATATATTTCAGAAATATATGACGTCCCGATTAATGAATCGATCATTGAGTAAATTTTGTATGCTACACCCTTAGTCATATCTTGCATTTCGATCTATTTGATCTCATTTATTTCATCATGTCATAAATGTATTAAATCTCTTAATCAGAGTCGGTGGCCACCTTTGAATACAAAATTTTTCTTTTGTGAGTTACCAATCAGAATGACCTTCCTTTATTATAAATTCTCTTGAATTAAAATTTAATTTGCTTTCTTAGAATTATTCCACAAGATCTTATCAAACATAATCTTCTAGTAATATTCTAAAGTAACAAATCGTAAATTTAATTCTTAAAAATTAAACAAGGTCCTGAGGGTATATTAAGAGGTTTACTAAAACTCTAAGATCTTACACAATGTAAGTTGAGATCATTTTACATTAATCTCTTTTATGATCATTTCTACATATATGGTAAAAGTCATGTGCTAAGGTATCAACTCCTATTAATTTGGATCATATGTTTTTTGAAATTCAGTGTCGTATAAATGTTGGTTTATACATAATTAATATATAACCTGAGTTTATTTGTCTACTTTTAACTTTGTCTTTAAAAACTCTCATTTAGTAACTTAAGATAGATAAGGTGACTTTATGATCACTTCCAACCAATTTATTTTTGACTTATTATCTAAGTTGGCATTTGCAGTTTAAGTTCCTTATGTTAGCCAACAATTATCACATTGATAATAAACTTAAAACCTACCTCTTCTATAGTCATCACAAATACTAGATTCAATTGCCCGTGTGCAATGGTATGAATTTTGTATCATACCGACCAGTACTAACCAAAAAAGGTATGAAATTTTGGTGTTCGATATAAGCAGTTAATGCCAAATTTTTTGTCTAGTATCGGTCGATATTTGAAATACTAGTCAGATATCGGTCAGTACCGTAAGGTTTAAAATCTCCAGGGATTAAATAACAAAAAAAAACAAAAGAAACCCACACAAAAACCACTCTAATTTCTGCTCTCTCTCTCTCCTCTTTACCCATTTTCATCGTTCATTCTCCCTTCCTCCATTGTTCATTATCACCAGCCACCCACTACCATTGCCCCACTGCTTGCCGCCATTATCATCGCAACACGCCACGTTCTACCGTTAGACCACCTGCCCAACGCTACACTATGTAAGCCTCTACATGGTGGGAGCGCATGCCCATGCTTGGTCTCTGATTGACTTTTTTTTAGTCTGTCAATTCTGAATTACCGTAAGTGCACGACGTAACTGTAGCTAATACTGACAAATACAAGTCGATCCCTCGAGGATAGTAATTATCAGTAGTTACTATTATCCTATTATCTTGTCTACGAATTGATTGTGATTTTTAATTAAAAGAAAACAAAACTTAAACAAGTAGAATAAATGGGCAACAAGATTGAACCAAAGAATTAAGGAAGCACTTAGTAAACTTTCGCTATTAGAAGATTAGTATTTAGGTTTTGAATCCCCTATCTGAATAGATTGATCTTTTATTATGCAATTATTTTATTGATTTATTGGACTGTGGAGATTCCTATGATATGCTAATAGCTGACATTGAGTTTTCTAATAACTAATCTCAAGGTTTTTAACCGAATCACTAAGGTTAAAATTTATAGATTTGCTTTACTGATTTATAAATCCCTCTATTAGGTTTGACCAAGGGTTAAAAAATCGGACCGGACCGGCCGGTCTGACCGAAAATGGTCTGAACTGGCCATGTGTCCGGTTCGGTTTTCTATAATAACCCTTAAGTTTAAAAACCGGCCGGTTTATCAGAGAACCGGCCGGTTTTCGCACCAACCGGTTATTTGATAATCGGATTAACACTCGTGCTCTCCAGTCTCCCCTCTTTTCT
>JAOSBM010000204.1:11126997-11142592 GCA_027568955.1 Erythroxylum tenue | reverse complement strand
ATCAATCCTAGGAAAACATCTAGGTTGACTCACAGTACGCTCCAAAGCTATTGCCTGGATGGTCCGGCAATGTCTGACTGGTGTCCAACACGCTCCTCTAAAAAGGCAAAACACATTCACAAATATCACATTGTTGCACAAATACACAAGTGGTTCTTTTATGCTCATCAATATAGAGAATGTATGCACAATGCATGTTCAATGACAAATTCCGGGGTACTATATTGTGATTCTTATCAAAAACTCATTCAGAAATAAAACCCTCATTAATGCCATGCATAATTACAATTGGATTGAACCAAACAATGTCACACAATTTCCTAAATTCATTGACCACCTCAGATTTTTCCTATAATACATATTCGGGTCAACTTTCCATACTCAATCAGATAAGGTAAATGACCAAATTAAACAAAACATCCTTCCATAAGGTTGTTCTCCTATTTCTTATCTTTCTAATGCCACCAAAATCGCTTAATTCGGATCCGTATACAAAGAGATATACTCAAAATACCTTAGGTTGTTCTTAAGTTCCAACAGAATTCTTACCTCAACTTCCAATCACAATTTGAAACTCTTAGAGACTTCATTTATTCATAATAGTTGTAGATCTATGTCTCTAGTATGAAAAAAAATCAAAAATCACCTAATTTGGATCAGTATAGCGAAAGTTATGGTCAAAATACAAAAGTATGTCAAAGCTGTCAAAGGAAGGACGTTAGTCGCGACGAGGAGAAAATGGGAGGTCGCGACGAATGGCCAAAAATTCAGTTTTCTCGGGTTTTCTTGCAACGTTCGTCGTGACGAATTCCACAAGCAACCATACACACGTTGCGACTAATAATTACTTATTCGTTGCGACGTCTGGTTCAACTTCGTCTTCCCCGAATTCCATTTTCCTTCCCTCTACTTCAACCACCTCTCAAACAACACAAACCTGCCTATAACCATTCCTATAACTCATTCCTACCTCAACCACTCACATGCAACTACAAAGATTCAACATTTATACTCAAATCATACGTAAACTAATACGGATGAACTCGGACAAACTCATACATTCAACTCCTTTAGGATTTTTCTCAAAACTTAGCAGAACATAGACCTATCTTCCACTCTGAAGTTCATTCAAGCCATTTTAAACAAGTTCTAGCTCTCAAATCCATCATTTAATAAACTAAAAACCGAAACCAACATCACCGTACATGCATGTACATTCTGCTAAACTAAAATCCATCAAATAAACCACAATAGAACTCAGATCAGTGTAACTTACTTGATCGGCTATGAATTCCAGCAAAAGAATCGATCTAAACAGCAAAATCCCACAAGGCTACCTTCGGATTGTCAAGCTCTTCACCGAGACCGAAAACACATGCAAAGCTAACTCAAACTCATATTCGGCTATGAACTCTAGCTAAGAAAATCGATTAATCCAACAAGAAAGTTCAGAAATCTCAATCGGATGAGTTAGAGGTTTCGACTGGGAACACATGCAATTCTAATTCAAATCATTCGGCTAGCATGCATGTTAAACACTTGTCATCCATCAACACCAACACATGTCATCACAAGCAAGCCATTTGTCACCTCACTTGGCCACTTGTCCCACATTAAGTGAGGCCACATGTCAATCACTTGCTCAAACCATTTGTCACACAACATGTAGTCCACATGTCACTATATCATTGGTCCAAAAATCAATATTTTCACAAAATTCTCTAAAATTTCACAAATCACATAAATAATCCCAAAATTGTCTAAACATAATTTAATCACCAGTAACAATTCAACTGTACCCGAAAAATGTCATGAATGCATGTACAATCATATTGATGTGCAAAAATGTGCGTGTCAAAATTAATAATGCATGAAATGCATTTTCCCAATTTCTCATCAAATTTTCAGAATTCACAATTCTAGCCCTCATGTGGGTAACGGAATATTACATCTACGGTCCAATACATTAACAAAACAATTCCATGATAAAAGATCAATTTGTTAAGGGTTTATGGGAATTCAAACCTAGACACTAATTTATAATAATAATTTTTTTAGTGAATTCCATAGTCTTTGCATTCATTATTGTTTCCTATTTCTTTAATTATTTTAGTTTTTGTTTTCTTTTTATTAAAAATCTAAAATTAATCTGTAGGCTAAATAATAGGGGAAAGGTAATTACTAATATTCATCGTTTTCGTGGGATTGACCTGTACTTGTCGACATTTTCTACAGTTACGTCGTACACTTGCATTTATTACAATATTAACTAACTTAAAATGGGTCAATCAAGTATTTACTATCAGTTCAAAGTCTCCTTTTAATACTAGCAGTTAGATAATTAGTCCTCATTATGCTTAATTTCATCCTAATATTGTGAAAGCCCTTATGTGTACTCAAAGTTGGTAAGGTGAAAAAGATAATAATTGTAAACTCCATTCTTCATGATAAATTAGTTTTTTTTTACCTTAATAATTTTAACAGTCATATATTATATTATCTTATATTGTCTTTTATGTTAACACAGATTCTAGCATGGAGACAAGTCTTTCAACTGAAAATTTATTCGAAAAAATATTTGATGAAGAAGATATATTTAATTGTTGATTATCACAAGTTGAACATTCATTTAATAAAATTATTGCATGAGCATGTATAATTCATATAATAATGTTTGATATTTTTACATGTAGATGAAGTTGTGTGAACTATTGACGATCCTGATTATAATGATTAGTTATTCCCTTTCCTCTAATGCAAGTTTGTTATCTTTAATTTTTGCTTCTGGATTTACTTTTTTTTTCATATGATTGCTTTGGTTTTTTACTGTTAAAGATATGAATATTTACTAGTATGCTTTTATGTAGATTAATAAAGAAAACTCTACTTTGTTGTCTTTGTCTATTTACTCAACTTTAGTCTCCACTCTCCACAAATAAATGATAATTTCTTGTTGACTTTTTATGTCTTTTTCGTTTGGATAATATTAGCACAATGATACTATTTCTTTTTTATTAAATTATTTTTATAATATTACTGTGATATTTGTTATATAAGCAAACTCATGAATTAATAATATTTTTCATATTTTGAATGAACCAAGCATCTTTTTATTGTTAGATTGAGAAGAGAGAATAGAGGTAGTAAAAAAAAATAAAGAGCTAATAATTTAAAGAAAAATTATTTAAAAATAAGCAAATATATTTTAATTACTTTGTTGTCAAAAGCAAAATATTGGACTTAACAATTTTAATTTAATAAAAAGAAATAAATATGGATTCTTGATTAGAGATGTGATAAATTGATAAAAAAGGAATTTAAAACGTTCATGATTATGTTTAAAAATTGAACTTGAACTTAAGACCAATAATATTAGACTTGGTTAGAAAAGTAATGCGATGTAAAACAATCTTTTATATAAAATAAAACATATTAACTTTTTTCAATGAAGATGATTTTTAAAAATTTATAATATTAGACTTTGTTAGAAAATTATTGCGATGCAAAACAATCGTTTATATAAAACAAAACATATTAACTTTTTTCAATGAAGATGATTTTTTAAAATTTTAAGTAAAATTTAAAAATTATTTATTTTTAATTATAAAAAGAGTCTGCTGGGACCTCTCTGAAACAACCAGAGCTCAGGGAATCATTACTTGTTGCTTGGGTTTGGGCCTGCCATTCTTACGTGTATGTGGAGTTTCAAAGCCCATTGGATGCTATATTATCTTCTTTAATATAATATTTTGAAAAAATAAAATGTAATATGATAATATAGATATCGAAAGAGTTTATATTGGGAAATGTTATGGTGCACTGTAAACCTTAAGCACGATAAAAGCGGAAGGAAGATCACAACAAATCTTGATCATGTCGTAATTATCAAAGTCAGTAACAGTTGAATGTTCAAATTTCACCCCAACTATTTTGATGCTCTGTTTTAATTAGCAGAAGGAAAAGGGAAATGAGATTAGTGATCCCGATCGGTATCTTCTCACTCATTTTCTTCTCTTTGCTTCTCTCCGTCATTGCTAGACCCCCTCTTCATTCCTCTCTTCCTTCAGGTATGCAGCGTGTTGATCTTTCTGTTTTTTTTTTGTTGTTGTTGAAATTAGGCCCTATAATTTGATCTCTTGATTCAGAAATTTCTTTCCAGTCATATCAGGCTCTTTATTTCACATCTTCTGCTTCTTATTCCTTAGTATTTTCCCAGGATTTGGCAACGGTTCTAGTTATAGCGGTTCCCTGAGGCAGTTACTTGAGGATAACCAGTAAGCTAAATTTCTTCAAGAAAAGAAATATTTGGTGTTAGTGTTAAATTTTGTATTCTGATCTAATAATTTGGTGGTAGTGTTGATGATGTAGCTCATGGGTATATGAATAACTCTGATCTTGAGAAGGCAGTCAAGGAATTTGGTCGAAGGTGCAGTAACATTTCTAGAATATACAGGTGATTCCTAGGACTTTTGTTGCTGACTTTAGGACTCTGTTGTTTTTTATTTGTACTTTTAATCTAATAATGCTGACTTGTTCTGTTGTTTTTTATTTGTACTTTTAATCTAATAATGCTGACTTGTTCTTTTTCTCTCTCCTTGAGGATTGGCTATTTAGTATTGGAGAGAGTGTTGATGGAGTTCCTCTGGTAACCGCACCTTTACTCGCGTTTTCCTCTCATTCTATTTCTCTAGCTTCACTTTTAATTCAATGGCTCACAGAGATCTCCTGTCTTTCTGAATGTGGGTTGTTTTCTGTTTTTTCTTCTGTAGTGGGTCATAGAGATCTCTGACAAACCTGGTGAGGATGAGCCTGAACCTGCATTCAAGGTTAACCATTTCCCATTTATCATTCTAATGCGTGATTTTTCATTACTTATACGGCTTCTCAAATGCACTGGGTTCATGATTTTATTTGGAAAAGAAAGACACGAGAAATTGGAAACTAAAGAAAGAACAAGAGATAAGGTTATTTTGATGTACGTTGAAAAAGAAAACAAAGTGCTTCTAACCAGGTACAGTTTAACTGCTTGCCACTATAATGGGCCAACTAATCAGAAATTTACATTCCACATCCCCTGAGGTAGCTTTGGTACTACTCATAACGTTTTAGCCATCATATGTGGCATGTGAGGTACTGTTTGCTCGGTGAGCCATAAGGGGTTACCTTATGAAAGATGCAAAACAAAGCTTGAACAAGAATACATATATGATCTTTGGTACACATCTGACATGGGACCATGATAGTTTGTAGCCTAACCATTATAAATGGGGAACAAACTGCCATTAGTAATAAATTATTTGCAAATTTGTTGTGATGGAAGTATATGCGTGCCAATGAAATTGATGTAATTAAGAAATTGCAAAGTTAGTTAGTAAAGAGAGACTCACAACATTATTTACTAAAAATAGCTCTTACTTTTACCATAGTAAGGAAGTACTTATAGAATTCACAAGTGATTTTAGAAGCTTTCTCCATGGAATATTCCCGTATGTATAGTATGCAGGGATTCATAGTATTGTTTTCCAATGATAAAACGGTGATTTTAAGCATCATAGGTTCCTATCATGTTTTGTTTGCTCCCTTACATTATTATGTAGCTCAATTTGTAATTCTTTGAACAAATGATCTTCTTTGACTCCACTTAAACTAGAGATGACATGAATCTCTTTGAGAAATGAAACATGATGTAGTTAAAACTTTCTTAACGTTTATGCTTTTGGTGCGTACATAAAATGCACATGCTTCTAATGTGTAAATCCAAAGATTTTGTAACCATGGATTACTACTTTGTTCACTTGGAAGCATGCTAGTTATTTCCTAACGATAATTTTGTTTAAGGGACAAATTATTTGTTTGTTTATTCCATCTTAAATTTCAAATAGATTTTGTGAATAAGTTGTTAAACCTTTCCACTTTGATTGTTTTACTTGTAATATGTAATGATTTTATCTTCTAAAAGATATAAAACATTCACCTTTAGTAGCATGGTGCTTGATTGTTTTTGTTTGCAGTACATCGGAAATGTGCATGGAAACGAACCTGTGGGCCGAGAGCTTCTATTGATTCTTGCCAATTGGCTTTGTGATAACTACATGGTGGATCCTTTGGTAATTTTCTTTTTATTTAAATGTGCACGAGGGTATTTAATTTACGCACTAGAATCAATCTTGTTCCTCTTTTGTGTGTTACTTTTTCATTTAAGATATTATTTAAGAGCTTTTTGTTTGTTGTTATTGTTTAATGCTTAGTTTTTTATTTTGATTTTCATTATGTTGCTATTTCTAGAGTTATTTATTTATTTATCACATAAATTGTTATCATCATGGATTAATCTATGATAGTATGAATTTTGATTCATTATCAGATATTTATGTGCATTCTTGGAATGGTTCAGTGATTAGTTCCTCAACTTTATTAGACTAAGCATTATCCTCTATTTTACTAGGTATTTTAGTCATTAGCATTTAGTGGCTGATTCCTAAACTCTTTGGTCAATATTCATAATTAATGTAGACATTTGTCAACTGCTTAAGAATGCTTGTATTCTTGTGGACTTTTGCAAATATATGTTTATTCTCACGCTTCGGATTGGGAAATCTTCCTTTTTATCCTTAAAGGCCAGATTGATTGTGGAAAATGTTCACCTTCATATTCTTCCATCAATGAATCCTGATGGATTCTCATTAAGGAGACGTGGTAATGCAAACAATATTGATCTAAACCGGGATTTTCCAGACCAGGTATTGTTTGCTTATTATGTTTAGTTATATGATGGTGTACCAAATAAATAATTTTGAAATTTGCTATAGTCTGTATAGTGCTATAACACATGCTTCTTATAAAATCTGATTGAAATTAGAAATCTATGGATACTGTAAAAGATTATACTTTTGGATCATTTTCTTTACAATTTGACATCCATTACTAGCTTATAGTTGATGCCTGAACTTCTTTCTATTTGATAATTGCTTAAAAGCTTTGAGTATTTATTTTATACGGTTTGGGTGGAGAAGATAGTAGCAGAAAGCGCATATTGTGGCTCGGGAAAATAAAATCATGCAAAGAAGAAGCTTGATGGAGAGTTAATTAGCCCTAGAAAGTCTTATTGGTGTGTACTTGAGTTTCTCTGTCGAAATTTTATCCAGCAAAAGGTTAAGGAGTTAAGTTTTACCTTTTGTGAGCCTAAATCAAAACTTGAAATTTCTGGATTTTGGATTGCTGTGACTTTTTCAGAATCTTATTTATTGTCGTGCTTGAAACTTAATTGCCAAATTTCAATGTTATTAACATCAAACCATTCTATTGCCTTTGGATTAGCTTTTGCAATTACAACTTCGGTCAATAAAAATCATATTATAGTATTTGTCCTTTTAATGATTGCTCTGCTAGTGATGTATCTCTCTGTAAAATATATTTACTAGATTTTGTTTTTTGTTTTGTTTTTGGACATTTTGGTATAATTGTATACCTGTTTTGAACTTTAATGACAAAAGCTCTTTGGCCAATGTGAAATACCAGTTTTTTCCTGTGAATAATGACCTAGATGCTCGTCAGCCTGAAACAAAAGCAATTATTAATTGGATGAGACAAATAAATTTTGCTGCATCTGCCAGTCTACATGGGGTAAGTCTTTTTGACTTCATTGCCATGCTATCAATTATGATATCTGCTCATACCATTTCCTGTTGTTGTCAGCTTTCGTTCCATATTGCAAGACATGTTGATGTAGGACGGATAAAAGCATATACTAGTTATTGATATAACTCGTAATAAATTGAAAATGTAGGCTGTTGGAACTTTGAATTTAGAGACAGAATTAATGAATAAGGAATTGAAACGGAAGGATAGTAGGAATGACTCTTAGGCTTTGCATTAAAACAACTATTCGAAATTGCACAAAGAAGAGGAAAGCAAATATAAGATGATGTAGATATCAAAGTGGCTACAATCACTTCATGATTTTGTTATTTTTATTGTCATAAAGCATATACTGATTGATTTAGGAGATAAGAATTTGTTTGTTGGTTTTTATTTGTACTAGGTAATTAACAAGCGTCATGATTTTCATAGGGGGCACTTGTTGCAAATTATCCATGGGATGCCAATAAGGAAAACCGGTAATTATTTTAAGTTTCATTCAAGCTTTTTATCGACATTATGAGTTATACTGTGTATGTATATTGTCAAAAACTCTTGTAATTGTATCTTTTCTGATGGCTCTTTCTTCCTCTACTTTATTGTTTCTTTATCTCTTTTTGGTTGTTTCTTCTAGACAGCTATTGCTCCCTCTTTTGACAGTTGTCTCCTTTTAGGCAATTGTCTCTAGCCTATATGTTTCTCTATTGACTATTTCTTCTGCTTTCTTTATTTTCTTGATAATTGTTTCTTACCACAGACAATTCTCTTGTTCCCATTATCCCTTGTCAACGATTGCCCTTCTATGCTAGTTTCCTTTGCCAATTTCCTTTTCCACACTATTCCGTATTGGCTAGCTTCATCCTTTATAAACAACTTCTCAATAGTGTTAGAGTCTTCTTTGGAAACAACATTTGATTTAGTTTAGGGTTTTGAATTAAACCCAAAGAAACAACTAGTTAATCAAGCCTTCCTTTGCTACAATTCTTTTAGTGGCATTTCAATTGTTATTAAAACTACATTTTTTGCGTCCTTTAATGACACGAAATGGAAGAGGAAAATAATCTGTCTTCTTACATTTATTTTGAGTTACATCGTTATATACATTTTAAGTAATGCAACATCCTATACGCTGCGGTGTGACTCTCTTAGATCATGCAGAATTGACTAACTATTTGAGTATGAGAAAGGTATATCAGCTTGTCTACTAGGCTCTGGTACATCATTCTATCAACAACTGGTTCTTTTATTTCTCTAAGCTTATGATTTGAGGCCATTGGCGTAGAGATCGGTTTGCACCTAATCTTTCCTGTTTCCTTCAAGAGATCAATCACATACTTTTATTGAGATACGAAAATCCCTTATGTGGAATATACCATCTTGATACCAAGAAAGCACTTCAATTTCCCAAGTACCTTTATATCGAATTCCTTGATTAGCCATTACTTCAATTCCCCTATTTCCTTTTCATCATTTCTAGTCACAAGAATATCATCAACATACACCGGAAGTGCAATCACTCCCCCTATAGTTGTTTGCTTGATGAAGAGAGTGTGATTACCTTGACTTTGTTTATATCCTGACCCTTTCATAACTTTAGTAAATCTACCAAACTATGTTCTAAGATATTGTTTCAATCTATATATAGCCATTTTCAACATACAAACTTAATTACCCATATTTTCTTCAAAGCCCGTGGGATGTTCATGTAGATTTCTTCATCTACATCTCCATGAAGAAAGACATTCTCTACATCATACTACAGAAGTTGCTAATACAAGGATGACAAAATCCTCATAGTATTCATTTTGGCCATTGGAGTAGATGTTTCGTGGTAATCAACCCTATAAGTTTGAGTGTACCTTTTAGCAACTAACTGTGTTTTGTTGAGTGTACCCTTTAGCAACTAACTGTGTTTTGTATCTCTTTAGTGATCCATCAACTTTATATTTCATTGTGAAGATCCATTTACAATCAACTATGTTCTTTCCCCTTTGGTTTCTCAACAATCTCATATGTCGTATTCTTATCTAATGCATTTATTTCCTCTCTCATAGCATTCCTCCATTCCTTTTTGGTAATGCCTCAAAAAATAGTATAGGGAATAGAAATGTATTACTCATAATGAATTTTTTGTGGGCTGGTGGACAGTAAGTCTATTGGTTCCTTGGTGCGCTGTATATTAAGGTGTGAGTCATTTATAGGCGTTTCAACCGATTGTGTATGTAAAGCATGATCATATTGTATCGTGAACTCATTTCCAGAGTTTGTGTTGGATTCCTTGACTTGTTTAAGGTATTGGATCAATTGCTCTTCTAGAATACACCTGTGAATATCCTGCAAAATCTTTGGTAACTCAGTTGGACACAGAAGAGGGCATGTTTTTCTGGAGGAGTGATTTCTGTATTTCTTAAGATAGACACAGGACTAGAGGCTAAAGATGAGTTTGGGATGGATACAGGAAGTTCAAGTGGCTTAAAAGACTCAAAAGTACCATCTTCCATCATTGATGTCTCTGCCTTAAGATAGGACTATTCAAATTATGGTTTGTTTTCAGTGAAAGAGAGCATGTATAGAACTTTCACGAGGAAGGCTATAGCACTTGTACCGCTTTTGTGTAGGTGAGCAACATAGAAAGACACATTTGATGGCACGAGGATCTAACTTACCTCTGTGTTGACTGTGAATATGAAACTATTTCTTAGATAAAGAACTATCTCCTAGGATCCTAAAATCTTGGGATATCAAGAAATATACTTTCTTAAAATCTGTATCCAACTAATGTACAGTTAATATACACCTCCACATTTAACATGCCACAATTATTTGCTACATTTGTTATTATTGTAGAGAGACTAATTGATTGAAACTGTTCCTTTTGTTCCACCTTTGTCCTTGTTGGTTCTGTAATGCTTATATGCAATCAGAGGAAGCTGTATTATGATTCAGCCAGTTACTGAAGATCGTTTGGGAAACTCTTGTATCATACTATTATTATACCTGATATAGGCTTTCTGGTAAACTGATTAGTCAGTTTATGTCTTCTTTATACACTGAGCATTGGAGGCTGCCCTTTGTGTTGAACAATACATCAAAAGTGCTCCACAAAGACTTGTACCATAATCATAGTCATATTCGTATATTGGGGTATCCAGATGATGATTATGCGGTATCATAATCTGATAGGCTGTCCACTTCAGGTTATTGTGCATTTGCAGGAGAGAGTAAAAAAGGTACAATGTGATAATTCGATCTAGATAAGAAATTAACTACAATGTTATGTTAGTTGCAACATGCGAATTATTGTGGTTGTCATCTTTTTGAGGACTTTGGGATTGATGCGTGATAATTAGGCTGCTCTGTACATTTCTTCTAATTTAGTTTATTACAAGAAACAAAACACACTAAGGTGGGCATCACTTCGGTAGAGTGAGGATTGTATTCTGAGATCTGATTACGAAATTCAGGGTCTTTTTGAGGACTTACTCCATCAAGATTTATGGGGTTGATACGTGATAATTAGGCAGTGCTGTAAATTTCTTCTAATTTAGTTTATTACGAGGAAAAAAATACATAAAGGTGGACATCACTTTGGTAGAGTGAGGATTGTATACTGAGATCTGATTACAAAATTCAGAGTCTCTATGAATCAGTAGCTGACCCCTTCGATAACTTGTTGAGAGGTTTGAGAATTCAATATAGTTCTATTAAGTTGGCAATTAATAATATATATTTTCCAATTTAAGAGGGGATTAAAAGTATATTAGTAAATATGTATGCTAAGTTGCATTCAGTGCATTTCTATTTGTACATAGTATACAACGGTAAATATTATTAACCTATCCACACTTCTTTCAAGTTTACAGATGGCTTATTGTACCGCATCATAGATGGTTTCCAAGCATTTCTCTAGTTTTGACGTTGCAGTTTGGCTGGCCCTATATTGTGTTCCTTGTCTGAAATCGATGTTTAGACAATATAAAACTTTTCATAGCATTTGAGAAGTGATATCACCATGCTGGTTTCTCTATAGTCTCCATGATTGGTTCTAGTCACTCTAACTAGTATTGAAGGAGACGTGACCTCTTAGCTGTGCACTGTTTATTCCAATTGATGATGTGTGCTGCATCACCTTCATGCACGGTTTGATATGATACTGAGATTTTCATGTTAATAAATTTGATAAACTTTCCAATCCATGCCTGGTTGAGTTTTCTTTCCATTCTTTTGAGTGCTCATCTCTATCTAAATATACGAACCTTATTCCAGGAAAAATTACTTTGCATGTCCTGATGATGACACATTTCGGTTCATGGCAAGCACATACAGCCTTTCTCACCGTAATATGTCCCTGAGCAAGGAGTTTCCTGGAGGAATTACAAATGGAGCATCTTGGTAGGACAGTTTAGAACTGTGTTTTCTAGATAATAATTGCATCAACATGAAAATTGTCGAATCTTTCTTCATATGCTAGTGCCTCTTTAAATAAAATTACATTCTTCGTTTTCTTTTGTTTTGGCTCAAGAATTATGATAGTCAGAACTTGATGCAGGTACCCAATATATGGTGGCATGCAAGACTGGAATTACATTCATGCAGGATGTCTTGAATTGACTTTAGAGATTAGCGACAATAAGTGGCCTATTGCTGATGAGGTGAGATTTCTGCTCAAGCTAATGTGTACTGGATCACTCCATTCTTCCTTCTTGCTTTTCCTTACCATCTATGATGATCTATTCAACTGATTTATGCCACTCGTGTCTGGGCAGCTTCCAACACTTTGGGATTATAACAAAATGAGTTTACTGAACCTCATAGCCAGTGTTGCAAAGGTAGGCAGTGAAATAATTCATTTATTTGTCATCTTTTATTGAATATTGCTCCAATTATCTGCGGGAATCTTGTATTGCTAACTTGATTGGGTTCAAATGAAAAGTTCTAATACGGTATTTTGATGTTAATCGTCCTATTGATGCAACTTATGTATAAAAATTTAGTGCATTAAGGAATATTCTTTCAATTTTAAGACTTTTGTATTAATTCTATGGAGTATTCTTTTTTCTCAGTGAGTATTTGTAGTCTAAAATTTGTGTACTAGATGAATGTCTTTCTGACTGACCTGATTTATGCCCTTAAAGACAGGAGTACATGGAAGGATATTTTCATCAAATAGTGGAACACCACTACCTGGATTTATCACAATCAAGGGAATAAATTATACGGTACTATTATCTTTATATTCTTTTATATCGTACAGTTATCATGCAATTTTTATCCTAGCATAGATTCTTATGTTTTTGCTTTATGGATTTTTTTGTTGATTGAGTGCTAATGTATTCACTTAAAGATCTCTAGAAAGAATCCATTTAGTACTATGTTGCTATATGTCAAGAAGTCTCTTAAAGTTATTATTTAAACTAATCTATTGATATCAAGTAATTTCATGTCAGAGGTTGGTTATGAAAAATCTCATAATTGCAAATTTTTGGAGCAATAATATTTGGATCTAATTTGATGTTGCCTGCAGCATCATCGAAGGTTAAATACTTTTTTTTTTACCACAGTAAATGGATCCTCAAATTTAGAGAGCATTTGGGCTGCCATAAAGTTTCCCTTATTAGAGTTCTCCTTTCTAAACCCTATAGTTGCTGTTTAGAAAATTCATCCTTGACAAGCTTTATGTCAACTATTTTGAAGAAAGATTCTGACTGCTTTCTTATTCATTATAAAGCCCTTTAAATGGCCTGAATATATAGATTTTTTGGGAACTAAAGTAGAACAGGAATGTGCTAACTTATTCTCCTAATCATAGACTTCCTAAATAAGATAACTACTGCCTAAATAAGATAATTACTCCATAAACATAATATAATTTCATAATAGCTGCTACCATCATCTCGTAACTGTTCTCCTTGTATATTTCTTCTCTATGAATGTATCTTGCAAATCAGAATCTCAAAATCATAACTTAAGTTTGCAGTCTTGCAGTCTTGCTGTCCCCCAGATAAATACTCTATATGCTTTTATCTCTATTTGGTGCTCATAGGTGACAATAAATCGTGCCTGAACAAGCCATGTTTTCTAGCCTAGTAGTGGTTAGATTATAGAACAAAAGTTCTTTTTATCAAGGGAAAGATTATTAAAGGTCTTTTTGATTCAAATATGAGAAGTGAGACCTGCTGGAATTATTTGACCTGATTGTTGTTCTTTGTCCTTAAATGCATTTTGGATGAGTAAAAAGACATTGATGTTACGCTTCAGTATGATTATGTTTTCACTGCAATAACTACCTCTGTGCTAAATTGATGAATACTTCCTGAATCTTATGGCATCCTTTTAGGATTAGAAATGTTTTTTAACACACACCCATTGTTTCTCTTCCTCAGGCGCTGTTTTATGACTTGCTATGAATCTTGACTTATTTATTTTGACTTTGTTTGATATATTCTAACAAAAACATTAGTTTCCTGTTCAAACTTTTGTGCATTGTTCATGCCATTGTAGGTTCTTGGGATATTCCTATTTTACCCAAAGAAATATGGTGTTGACTGCTCATTTTTGTACATATCAACTGCAGGCTAAGGCTGGCAGAAGGTTTGCTGATTACCATCGCATGCTGGCCCCAGGAAGAAAATATGAAGGTATCTCATATCCAATTCCTAGCATGATTTCTTTTCAAGTTAGTGGATTGACTTAAGATTTGAGTCAAATTTTAGAACTTTTTAACTTTTTGGATTGATAGATTAAAACAGCTGAAATAGGAAGTTTGTATAAATATGTACTGTGACTCTTGCATGTTTGATCAACATTGTGAAATTTTATATTTAGAGAGATGGTTTATATATAAAGAAGGGATTTATATCTGAAACTAAAACTTTAAGGCATTAGGTTTTGAATATTTTCTTTTATATAAATCACTCTAATTTGTTGTTAGATGTAGGACTTATTAAGCTTTTTAACAATCCTCCTCTACATTTTGCTCCTCCTCACGTTGTTCTTAAGTTATTTGAACATGTTGTTCAAGTCAATTCTATGGACTCACTTAAGAACATCTTGTTCAAGTCAATTCTACGGACTCATATCCTTCTTGCTCTGAAGTTACTTTGGCTTATTGTTTAAGGTATAATTCTTATTTAGATATTGACTTTTACAACTTATTCTGATAATATTTGAAATTCTATTATCTATTATATTTAGGGACTTGTGATTTATATATAAAGAAGAGATTTATATTTCAATCTAAAATATTAAGGCATTAGGTTATGAATGTTTTCTTATATATGAATTACTTTTTATCTATTTTCAATGTGGAACTTAGTAAGCTTTTTAATAAATATTTTTGCTTGAATGCAAGACAACTGTTGATATAAGGAAACAATTTTCCTATTTCTTTTCCATTTATCTACTGACAGTAATACAGTTATGGAACATCGGATCAAGACTTCTTGAATAAAAACCTGCTAAATAATTAGGTCCTAATGCATGGTTTACAAACTAACTTTTCAATCGGTCATTTGGTGCTATCCTATTATTTTGCTATGCTATTATCTAAAATAATTTGTGAGACTTCATTATGAGTGTTTTATGATGCACCGATATCTTTACTGAGATGTGAGCTAGCATATTGTTACGGTCTGATTTAATTGTAAGGTATGGGACTTGAATCCCATATTGGTTAAATACAAAATTGATATGGGATTTATAAGGACTTTGGTCTCTCTACCCTCATAAGCTAGCTTTTGGGGTGTGGCTCTCCTAAAGTCCTTATCAATTGGTATCAGAGCCGGGCCTTGGAGTGGTGGCCTGTGGTGACCTGAAAGTGTCAGCCGTGACCAACATGGCCGTCCGCCTTGAGGACAAGGCGAATTTCCAGGAGGGATGCATTGATACGACACCTCCAACACATGAAGATCACATGGACCAAGATTTAGTCTTATCTTTTATTACGATTAGAAGTCTA
>JAOSBM010000204.1:11077723-11091454 GCA_027568955.1 Erythroxylum tenue | reverse complement strand
TTTTAGTTAATCCCTTCGTTTGTACTCCAATCCAAAGTTTGAAATTATATACATATGTTTATCAAACTAGGGTAGATCAAGATTGGATGAAAAGTAGCAAAATTAGCAATCAAATAAAGAATGTCGGTTGGGCCGGCGAAACCGTGTGGATCTCTCAAATATTGGCCGAACCAGTTCGTATCGGCGGTTTAAACAGTTAATTACATGTGCGGACTGCAGAGCAGAGTCGTTGTGGACCCGAAAATATGTATGCGTAGGTTTGATAGACGTGGCAGACCAGGAGCCACAACTTTTTTTTATTAATAACCAGAACAGGACAGTAAAGCTAGCAAATGAAACGGACGTGGACGTTTAATTTTTATTTAATTTTACACGTTAACCACGACTTTATATTTACTATTCAACGACGCAAACGACAACAAAATACATTTAATAATGTTGTGTTTTATCCCGTGTAAGTTATGTTCTCTTTATTTTAAATGTGAAGTTATTACTTTCTTTGACCATTAATTAAAGTAGTTTAAAATTTTAAAAAATTATTTTTATATTATAATGACATCATTACAATTCTACATGTAATACTTTTTAGACAAATTGTTGACTAAAATATATTAAATACTTTTTTCTTTATTTCATTATTCCAACTATTTCAAAAATAAACATTATTTTAAGCATGAATTATATTTTGAGCGTTAATAAATTAAAAAAATTATTTAAAATACTATTATTTTCACAATTGTACGTCATGATTATTAATTTATAAAAAAATTTAAAAAATTTAAAATATATCATAATGTACAATTTTGAAGAAATTGACATTTTCAATTTTTATTTTTATTTTTTTAAATAATGCTAGGAAGGTAACCCAAAAACAAAAACTTGTAATTTTTTTCATTAATTAACAGGTACAATTATGAAAAAAACATTTTCAATAAATTTTCTTTCTTTTTTTAAATTTTGTTTCATAGATAATTTTTAAATTTTTTTATAAATTAACATCATGAAGTACAATTGTGAAGACAATAGTATTTTTGGTAATTTTTTCCTTTTTTATTTATAAACAATCAAAATGTAATTCATACTTAAAATAATTTTTATTTTTGAAATAAAAGGCATAATGAAATAAAACAAAAAATATATAGGAGTTTAATATATTTTTGTCAACAAAAGACTAAAAGAGTATTTTTATCCAAAAAAATACAACATGTACAGTTGTAATGATATTATCATAATACAAAGGTAAAAAAATTCTTTTGAATTATAAGCTAAGGTAATAAGTGCATTTTTAAAATAGAGGAGCAGAGGTTAAATGTAATTTAGCCTACTAATAATAACAATCTTTAATAAAAATTTTATTGATACGTAGAATTTGAAAAGATTTAATAGTATACAATCTTAATCTTAATTATTATATTTATAATTATTTTCATCATGACAAACACTTGAATTGATGGACAAGTGAACTTCGTGCCGAACACTTCAAATTCTTTGGAATAATTACTAGGTTAATTAAACAATTGGACACCAAACACATGGTGGGTACGATGATAATGACATTAACATGTTTAATTTTTAGGAGTTTATTAATTAAGGTCAAGGATGATAGTATTTCATAAGTTTTAGCATAAGAGAAGACCAACGCGTACCTTGATTGCAGCAAAAAGATGAATTTAAGGAGTCCAGAAATTTTGGGATGCGCTGTCTAAATCATTGACCTGTAAGAAAAGGATATTATGAAAAGAAGATATTAATTGAATAAGCTGCATTATTAAAATGGGGAGAAGGAGAGACACCAACTTAAATTAGTTAAAACTATAGGAATCCACTATTAAAGTTTTTTTAATTAAAACTTCAGCTATTTCTAACAAAGATTACGATCAATCTAAAAATTCAAATAGAAACAAACCGCTGTTCGGTTTTTAATTATGGCTTGTCATGATACAAGGGGGAAACCTGAGCTAGCGTTTTAATAAGCGACAGACCAAGCTGGCAAGAACATGGATTTCAAGATTCAACTGCAAATTTGAATCCTGGGGGAACGTTACTTCATGACAATAGTGTTTGTATTCTAATGAAGTGCATTATTAATTGCTAAAACCTCATTCATATAAAATATACATCTGGTTTCGGCTCGTTGTCTTGTAACCCTTAAACTACGCTAAACAGGTCCATAAAGATCAATAAAGATTTTTATTTACTCTTAGGAAGCCCAAAGCCTGATGCTAGTAGCCGATAGGAAACTTCTTCAATTGAATAAAACATATATAGATAGGAAAGTTTTTATTCCAATTTATTAAAACAGAAACACCACTTCCAAAAGAATAACGGCAGAAGAGCATCTAGGTTTATTCAGTCTTCCACCGACACGCCAAGTGGACGGGGATACAAACATCCTCTGTCGATATACATACTGTATTAGTTAGGTGTAATTTTGAATTAGGAATCTCCAATAAATTACGGGAGAAGGTGACATTTATATATAGGACTCTAGACTTGATAAACTTAAAAATTAATTTCTAAAAAATCTTCATAAGACTCATATCTTTGATTGAGATACTCAAATATTGATCGATAATGTAAGATCTATTAAAATAATGAGTGAAATTTTATTATAAAACTTATTCGATAATTTATTTTTTTGTCAATTTAAATTTTAAATAGAATATTTTTATAATGTCATACATATTAAAAAAAATCCTTTCACCTTATATTATTATTGATATAAGACAAAAAAAATAGAAAAATTATTCAGCCTCTATAATAAGTCTATTTGACTTTAAAAATAAAAAATATAATAATAATAACAATAACAATAACCTAAGTCTTCAAAATTGAGTCAACTTTTTTAAAAAATGAAAAACAGTTAATTTCTTATTTGTATCTTTTTAAATTGAAAATAGAAATCAGGAAAGAAATGATTGAACCTCATCATAGTGCTCTATTCATTTTACTGGTCTGGCATGAAAAAGAAAAGCATAAAGTGAAATTAATTACAAGACATTTGAAGATCGAACTGGATCATGCACCCACTTTTAGCTAGCTTAATTGATCTCTTACCAGGTTGACATGTTCAAAAAGTAAAACAATATAATGGGAAATTATCTCGAAAAGTCACTGCATGTGCATATATGAGTCACGTACCTTAGATTAACTCCGATCATCAGCTACCTAGCTACTTGCAGCATGTAGGTATAAGTATACAGACTGAGAGTGTCCCTTGTCTCCTTCCTGAGCTTATGAATCACAGGAGAGAAATAAGAAATGGAAGAGTAACGTTTGTGTGGAGAGCTGAGGCCTGAGGGAGGGGAGAAGAAGCTTTGGATTGGATGTTAGGAGACATCAGTAACCTGCTGCTTACTGCTCCTTATATAATTCGCCGCTGTTGAGCTTGAGCCACGTGCCAGGTCTGTTTTCTTATTTCTTCAAATCACAGCATCCACTCCTTTTTGTGGGTTTTCATTTGGGGTCCACTTAATATGCAATGCACTGCCTTTTCAAAAGTAGATTGTCGTTTTTACCTACTATATATATGTTCCTTTTTTTATTTATTTAAATCATTATACCACTTGAAATGTTAGTTTGTAATTGTATTGGTAGATAATTATATATATGCATTCAAAGAAATTTGAGATATATTAAAAATCAGTTTCATTTTTCTTACATGCATTCAAAGAATTTGAAATATATTTGATTTTAAAATATTCGGCTGCAATGCAGAGATACTTGTGTTTTTTGGTTTCTTCTCGGATTAAAATCGCTAAGTTCATATAGACATAGTAAAACTGTTGTTGAATTTTTAATACTTATTTTATAGTAGCTAGCCAAATTCTACTCTTTTCCCGAACATTCAGAAAGCCTTTTTGGCCTCCATATACCTAGATCTTAGGCAATAAATTCATATTCTTTTTGAATATTTTTTTATTTTAGAAAAGTTATTCTCCTTTATTTTTGGGTAAAAAAAAGTTATTCTCCTTTTTTAAAAGTTAAACTGTAAAGTGCTGTATTTATATATATTTATTGAAATGATTAGACTGTCCATTGAGTTAATGTAGCGGAGGTTCAAGTTCCTTAGATTTTAGCAACTTGACTCATACTTTTGCGTGATGGTTTAGAAAGAGTTTTAAGTTTTAACTTGTGGGGTAGAGAGAGAGATTAAAGATATCATAGTGCCGTCCAATCCAATTTCTGATGAATGATGATTCGCAGCAGCGAGGCTTGGACATTAATGAGTAAATGAGGTCGATCGATGTTATCGTTTCAATCTTGATATTATAATTTAACTTTTGGAGCCCTACCAGAAACAATTAACACCTCTATTCTATTGCATTTCAAAGCCAAGGCTCTAATTAATTCTAGCAACATAAAAAATAAAAAAGTTATCACACGTTGTGTCAGTCAGGACTCAGGATTGTTTGTTATAACCAAAAGCGCTTGTGGAGTTATTTGGAAGCTTCAAGATTTTGGTTTGATGAAAGGTGCTAATATTTAATACAAGGACCTGGAAACAAGCCTTTTTGACTTCCTTTTGGGTTATTCGCCAACTTTAGTTCATTCTTAATTATTTTAAATTTAAGACTATTAATAAATACAATGTAATAATTTATTCTAAATTTTTATTTCACACACACACACATATGTCTATATATATATATCTATATATGAAACTAAAAGAGGAAAAATTCAGATAAACTACTTGTACAAAAAATATGTATTAACTACTATTTCTATTCAAGTTTAAGCTAGTTTTTTTATAGTACAACTTTTTAACCTACAACCGTAAGTTGTTTCTCTCTACGTCATACCAAGAATCCACAAACATGAGCCACAGTTGAGTGAATAGGCAGCTTGAGCTTGGGTCATTGAAAACAATTAATTTATACACGGGCATTTCAATTAATTGATAAGTAACTAGCCAGCGTATTTGTAGTTACTATCTGTATCCCTCTCACCAGTGACGGAGCCAGGAATTTAAAATAGGGGGCCCAAAAATTAATTTTTTAAAATTTTGGGGGACCCGATACACTACTGACCCTTAAATAATTCTATCATTATATATATATATATATTAAAAATAAATTTTTTTAAAAAAACTTGTCTATGCCTCTCACTGTAGGCGACTCAGCTTGGGTCAACGGGGGCAGCTGTCTGACTCTGCCAATGATCTATGATTTTTTTTTTTAAAAAAATGGGCAAAACTTAAAAGACAAAAAATTATCTAACATAAAAAAAAATTATTAAATAATGATCAAGCCATCTAGATTTAAGTATATAATATAACAAGCCTCTGGCCTTGGTACGTTTTGAATTTGTTGTCCCTCAATTTATTGTGATAGAGCCTATTTTATTTTAATTCAATTTTTTTTGAATTACTTACAGGCCATTACCGCAGTCTCTGCATTTATTTTTGCAATTAATACGACTAAATTCAATATTAAATTAATAAGATTTCAGTTGAAGTCGGAGGTGGCCTGCGGGTGCAGGTGCAGGTGCATGGATGGTCTAATCGAACAACTGCAAAAATCCATATAATAGTCAAAACCTGAATACATATGTACGTTCATTCAAAGACCATCGCTTACACAGTGGACAAGTGTTACTATATTACAGTCCATAGCTGTCTTTTCGATATAAAATAAGAAAGTTTCAAAGACTTTGTCTGGCCACTCGACGGTCCTAAGGCTGTCATAGATTACACTCTTTGGATCATCCGAGTCAGAGAGATGGAATACCGGGTCTTTTCGTATCAAGTCTCCCGTTGGGTTCTTTAGTTGGGTGGGTTAAACCCAGCGCCGATTGGATTAAGCTTAATACCGATGGGGCAATGCAACTAGGGTCCAATCTTGCTTCCGCCGGCGGACTTATTAAGAACTGCCATGGGCATTGGTGTGTTGGCTTCTTACACAATCTAGGTGTCGGCGATCCTCTGTTAGCAGAACTCTGGGGTGTTTTCAAGTCTCCTGCTGGTGTGCGACTAGAGATACCGCCGCGTGATAGTGGAAGTGGATTCGTTGGAGGTCATCAATATTCTTTCTTCGTCATATAGTGATCTGACTAACATCTATTTTTTGGTGACAGGTATCCGCGACCTGATCCTTCGCGACTGGGAAGTGCAACTTCAACATACACACAGTGAAGGAAATCAATGTGCAGATCATTTGGCGCACCTTGCCTTCTTTGCAGAGCAGGGTATGCATATCCTGCAGGAACCACCACCGAGCATTTTGGAGCCTCTTTCTTGAGACTGCTCTGGCATTCTCTACAATAGGACCCTTCATCGGGATTTAAGTGCTACGCATTAGTCTTTCATTTTGTTTTATTTCCCTGTAATAAAAAATATATATTCTAAAAGATCACGGTCTTATCAGTAGACACCTATATATATATATATATATGCATGTATCGTGTCTCAATTAATTAACTAGCAAGCAGCCTGTTTATGTAAGTTTTAACATTAACAATTTTCGTGACCTCAGGGGATCTATATTTATTTCTTTTCTGAAGTTACCTACGTACTAACTTAATCATCAAAGTATATCATTAGATAATAAACTTAAGAAAATCCTTGAGCAGGTTACAAATGTTATTCAACTGATGCGAATTATTCTTTGCTAATTATGTGAAGCCAGAAGTATTACATGGGCATTAACATAAAACGATTGCCAATAGTGCTGTTCTATCTGCATTTGCATGCGCATGGGGTTGCTACATAAGTATGTTTTTATATAATCAAGCAAAACACTGGAAATGCAACAATTTATAGTTTAGTGGACGATTCTGTATGCTAACATCTTTTTTTAAAAAATAGCTGTTCAAACTGATCAAGATTAACTAATTTAATCCTTAAAATATGCTTTTAAACATGAATAATAATTAATCAAATATTATAGACAAAGACGAGGCTAGACATGAATTCAATGCATATATATATTAATTTGAAGTCCATCAGCAAGCAAAGCAAACACATATAATGAAAAGCTACTGGTTGTCTGAGCTTATAATTAAGGAATAGAGTTAGATTAATTAATATGATGATTTTGTTCTCAACGATTTTTTCAATTCAACAGAGGTATTTAATGTTCTTGCCCCTTTATATAGTTCGGTTAAGTCTTTTAAATAATTACCAAGTCATGTTTTACTGTTGGGACGTCATAAAATTTTCGACGCCCAACTTCCAATGCCTTCCATTTGTCTGTTATTAATATTGCCTACCAATAATTAAAGATTCAGACCTAGATTTTGGTTTAAGAACACATTTAAAACAAATTAATACTAAAAATTGGACTTGGTTATGCATATATTCCCAAATTTCTTTTTTATTTCATCATAATACAACAAAGAGTTGTTTCAAGTGGGATTGCATGCACTTTCATTCCTCTACGTACGTATGTTGAGACTTATTTATACCAAGCGATATCATACTAGAAATCCAACGCCAGATTATTGTTAGAAATAAAAACTGCATGCATTCAAGTGTCAATTGCATGTTATTTAATATTCATTCATGTTTGTTTATGCCCTTATAGCTAATCGTTTGATTATTATTTTAATTAATAAAAGCATTATTTATCTTTATGTATTATATTAGTTACATTTGATGTTTTAATACTAAAGATAAAATCCATGAAATAATTATTATGCAATTAAAATTATGATGAAATCATAATTATAAGATTCAATTTATATTTATGTGTTATTCTCAAAATGTTCATAGTTGTAGTTTCATTAAGATGAGATATTGATGAAATGATAAAATTAATACACGTTATGTTTCTTTCCCATGAAAAAAGTAATTGATCTCATAAATTAAAGTATGAGATATTTAAAAAAAAACGTGTGAGTGCTTATTAAAGAATAAGTTTAGTGAAGTAACTCAATTATGAGGATCTCAAGTGGAATATTACTTATATGACGGTGAATTTACTCATTATGACAATTTTATAATTAGTTCTTAGAATTGAAATTATCAAGGTATCTCATGTGGAAATTAATGTATTTTGATGCTATTTATAACCTGTTTTATTTAGGGTAACTCAATCGATAGTACTTGGATGCAGTATGAACCATATGGAGATAGTTAAATAAGTCAATACATAATTCATCATTCTAAAGTAACTAGAGAGAATATTCTACTGTTCTTGATTAATAGTAATTAAGGTATTACATAGTCAGAGTGAATTGATATTTGAAAAGGAATTTTCAAATGTAAATTATAAATTAATTATTAATTAGCAAGAATGAACATGATTGGATTCAAAGAGAAGACATTATATCCATACTTTGTCTAATTAGAACATTGGATGCTGAAAGAATTAACTTATACATCATAACCATACATAGAGTTAAGTCAAACCACTTTTAATTTCTTAATATTTGGGTGGTCATGATATATTGCTAGATATCTTGATCTAAGATTATAAATTGTTTAATTAGATAATTAAAGATAAATTAAAAGTTTTAATTTATCTAATTCTAATTATGAAGTATAATTATAATTTATAATCATTGCTAATAAGTGTAAATTGCATCTTATTTTAGGGCATAATCTGATATGTGTTTAGCTATTAATTCGATCACTTGGTATGTGTTTAGGTTAAAATTGTGTTAGTTTATGATTTATTTGTGTTTTAAGTATTTTATGGGTTAGTACTAGTCTTTGAGCTTAAATATTAAGTTTTTGAGATACTTTGATGAGTTTGACAGTCGTTCAGGGTTAATATTAAAAAGCGGAGAAGTCTCGGAGGAAATTCGGGCCATATCACAAGCCCACGATCGGCCATGATCGTGACAGAAGACTCGGATGTGAGCTACGATCATGACCTATGTCAGATAGATGCGCAGACACTCACAAACTTTATGTTTCAAGGGATTTTTTGGACCTTTCGGACCTCGGAAAACCTAGGGTTACCCAAAACACAAAAGAGCATAAAAAAGAACATAAAGAGCCAGAGAAAAAGGAGAGCTTCTGGCAACTGCTGTTGAAACCCTAAAGTTAAAATACCGAGAGAGAGAAAGGAGAAGAAGGAAGAGGAAGATGAAGCTGACTCGACGGGCTTCCCGGATCAGGAGATTTTCTGACGTCGCTGCCTTCCATCATTTATTCCAAGTTGTATTTCATTTTCGTTTCAATTTTATATGGTGTATAGAATTGAGATGGATAGTATGATGATAGGATTTGAAATATTGATGATGTTTTAATCTCTCCTTCAGGATTTTATTTTGATTTAATGATAATTTAGCTGATTGTGTTTATTTGGATGAATGCCGTGATTTAATTACGTTCTTGCATAATTTGGTAATAAACTGAGAGGGTGAACTGACTAAAATATGATTAAATTGGATTAATGAGAGTTAGGCGATTTAATAGAAACCGTAATAAATTATATTGGTAATTGTGCGGAAAGAGACCCTGTGTGATGTTCTAATAGTTTATTAAATTACTTCATATCTAGTTAGGTTTTGGATAATTTGTGAATTGAGAGATTGCAAAATCCATAATCTGATTCGGTTTATAATTTAGGGTTTAATGGTTATAACTTGAGAGAGAGTAATCAACCCTAGAACAATCTAGAATTGACACTCTATTGACACATAATCGACTAGGTTAGCATTAATGATAAGTAAAATTCCTTTGTCATAAATTGGCAAATTCCTTAGGGTAATTTCTATTGTGTTTGCATATTGCTCAATTGTTAATTCTTTCGTGTTTAATTTCTGATTTAAGTGGTTGAATTCAATTCTCGTGATTACTTTCCATAGCATCTTATTTTAAGTTTGATATATTGTTGGCTGTAGATTTTAGGATTAGATTACTTTCGCTCCTTGTGAGATCGACACCTCTTATACTACAATTGTGGTCCGTCCGTTTTTGGGATTTGAGGGCTTATAAATTTTAAAGCTCGAAAGACACAAACAAGTTTCTGACGTCGTTGCCAGGGAGGCGTAGATTAGTTTAATTATTGTAATATAAGGTTTTTTCACCTTCTTTTGGTGGAAAAAGAGAGAGAGAGAGTGTAAGAGAGAAGCTGCCACAAAGTAGATGACATATCAACTTGGATATCACCGGACAACAATGTGGAATCTCGAGAGTTGAATGCTAAGAAGAGATAAAAAGAATAATCATGGAGGATATATATTATAGGGAGCAAGGACTCTTGCAGATTTTAATGAGCCTCAATTTAGTTGGAGAAATCATCATCCTTATATGAACACATACACTTCGGGGTGACAAAACCACCCATATTTCTATTGGTCTAATAATGTAAGTACTCATATGGGACATTAAGACCTATTAGGATTTCAACAAGATGAGTCCAGTTCATGGGATTCCCAATTGGACAAAATCATGGATAAGCTAACAAACATGGAAGAGACCCAAAAGAGCAATTCGATCAAGTAACGAAAAATCATGCCTCTTCTATTTACAACCTTGAGATTCAAGTGAGACAGCTTTCTCGTGAATTTTGTAAAAGAAGTGTGGAAGACTCTCTAAGCAATATGGAATTATATTAACGAGAGTAATATGAGACTATTACACTTAAGAATGGGGAAGAGCAAGAAGAACCTGTGGAATACTAAGTGGAACCCCATCTTGTAAAAGACCAAGAGACGAGGAAAGAGGATGAAGAAAAGAATGCCAACCCTCCCTATTATCCACCAATTCTTGATATACCATGCTTGAACATCGAAAAACTTGGCTAGATTTCTATGAAGAGAACCTCATTATTCGGATTAGTGATGACCAAGTGACTTTCAACATGAATGATGTATTAAAGAATCTGGAGGAGGGCAAATCATTCAAAAAAATTGATGTGTTCAAATCTTTGAAGGAACGAGAGGATAAAGAACAAATGACAACGGACATCAAGTTTGAAGAAGCTATAGAAGTCTCTACTCAAAAAGCTAAAGAAGAAGAGGAGATGAGGGCGAATGAGGAAGAACCAAGAAGAGAACAACTCACCCTCTTATCGGGCAAACTACTGGATTCCATAGAAGATTAAGAGAGTTTTGTTATTCCCTGTTTTGTTAATAGTTTGCTTGAAAAAAGGACATTACTAAGCTTAATTGGTTTACATAATTTTATCAATATTTTCCTTCTTATCATTTTGCAATTTGTAGCTTACTTACAAGCTACAAAACTAATGTTGAATGAAAAGGGTGGAAGCAAGCTGCTCATAATTGATCCCGATTGAGTTTCCAATGAGAAGAACGTCAAGCTAACGATGTTAAAAGAAGCGCTACATGGGAGGCAACCTATGTTTTTAAATTACCGATTATTTCTTGATTTTAGATAGTTTAAATTCCGTAGTTAGGATGTTTCGCTGCCAAATAAATATCGTGGACGAGTTGGGCATTAATTTTTGACAAAGATGATCGGGAAGGAAAGTATAAAGAGGTGATAGTGCTAAAAAGAAGTTAGGAAAGGATCTTGGGAGGTGTGTATAAGGACGAAAGACGAAAAAATCAGAGATTGGAGAAATTATTACAAGCCATGATTGTGGCTTGCAGCAGGGTAAACATGTCCACCCGATTCTAGATAAAATTTTTACCATTTTACCCTTCATTCACCTATATATTCATTTCCTACTTGACTTTTTCACTCACTTTCATTTTAACTTTATCTCTCTAAGTTTAGAACCTCCAAACGCTCTCCCTTCTCTTTAATTAACTTCCAAATTTCTACTTTATTCCAACTGCCACCTACTTGCAGTCCATTTGCAGTCCATTATGTCACGCATTAAGGAGTTAGCAAAACGCAACCAATCATCAGGAAGAAATCAAGTCTCAGGCCGAGGGTGAAGGTACAGGGCGGCAGATTTTAGAGCACCCTTCCCAATCTACACAGAGGAGGAAGGTATTCGATTCCAATCCCTTAATATTAAACAGATAGTAGTCCCAAAATACTTTGATTTTGCTACGCTTGATAGTCTAGAATTGTGAGATAGGGTCAAGAATTTAGCAGAAAGAATTCAGTGGAGTAAGTTTATACACTTCCAATATTCTGTCTACCAAGAGCTCACCCTCGAATTCTTCACTTCCCTTCATTTTGAACCTAGTAATCCTAAGAAAATGTAGTTTAGGTTGTGGGGACAACCTTATAAGCTAAACAATGAAATTATGTGTGATATTTGCGGTTTCCCTGACTCTTCCATTGTCGATCAGCACAATGATTTTCATGCTTCCCGCTATTGAAATGAGCTCACTGGGTTGGAGTGGTTCGAGCCAAGAATGCCCACAACAACATTATATGAAGCCATGCGCACTTTTTTTTTTACATGAATTCATGTGTCAAATGGTTTTTGACAAATTAGAAGGAACTTTTTCTGTTGTAGTGCATGGATCACAGCCTCCTAGTGTGCACCTCCACACATGTGTTGAATGCTATTGTTGTAACTCTACATAAGAGGAGTAACATTTTAGGTATGGGTTACTTGATTTCCACCATTGATAAGTACTATGGTGTGGATTGTAGTGGTCTAACCGTCTACCTCCCTGATTTTCTAAATCACCATCACTTGTGGCTTGCTGAAATCCTAAAGTCGTATAACATAGAACTTCGGGACATCAGCCAAAAGACTTATATGAAGATCATGGCCAGTTAGGCGAGTTCTAGCGCATCTCCACCTTAGTAGGCAGAAGAGGACTCGATTAGCGAGAGTTTGAAGAGGAAGAAGACACAGAAGCACTTGGTTGGAAGCAAGTGCTCGATACAATCTCCGCCAACACCAAAGCAATTACTCTCTAGAAGGATGAAGGAGATGACCGCACACAATGACGTCAAAGTCAAGATATACGTTGGATTTGTCAATACTTCAAGGCTCAAGGAGTACAACTATCACCTCCGACACCATCCCTGCCTCCATTATCGTAAGGTTTTGTTTATGATATGATTGAATTATCTTATATTTTCTTATGAATGTATATGTGATTTCAATCTTATTTTAATAATAAAATGCTTAATTTGTGTTCAATTTGTGTTGACTATTAAGTTGGATATATTGATATATTTTTTAGACTAAAAGGACAAGATTTTCTAAAGCAAATTAGAGCATAATTTTTTTTATCAAGTGAAACGCAAAAAAAAAAGAATTTTTGATCAAAAGCAACTCTGTGCACTGCGTTGCTTCTTCGCAGCATACGCAACGTTTTTCAAACAAAACGTTGGGGAGGGTTTTAATTTGTCTTGTAAATCTATAGTGCGGGCGCAGTTCCTTGGTGGAAAACACACGATGCACACGTAGAATAGTGTAGGAAGGGTTTTTTTAGAGAGCATGATGTTTTAATTGTCTTGTCAACTACACAATGTCGGCGTATGAGGGTAGGAACATATACGAAGAACATGCAGAAGCAACACACAAGAGAGGTTTTGAAGCGTAGACTAATCTTATTTGTCTTGTCACAAGAACAATGCGGCGCAAGAGACAAGCAGCAGCAGCGAGGAGCCAAGGGTTTAAAACACGCATCAAACTTATTTGTCTTATCATTGCTACAGTGTCGGCACAAGGGAAATGTTGGACCCCGTTTCCGGAGCCCAACTATCGATCCGAAAACCATAACCAATCAAACTACTTAAACCGAAACCCACATACTTATAGCCGAATATAAACTCAATTAAAGGTTCTTAGACAAACTCTTGTAAGATTCATCTTTAACTCCGTCATTAAAAGGATTTACCTTAGGGCCCAAACTCAAATAAAAACTTTCAAAAGATCTCTTATTTAAATTCCAAACCCT
>JAOSBM010000204.1:11051646-11065724 GCA_027568955.1 Erythroxylum tenue | reverse complement strand
TGAGTGAAAGTCGAAGGTTCATCTTCGTCACCCACCTTTTGTTTCTGCGAGTTCCTGGTCATCAAAGCTTGAAATCCATCCTTCATCTCCGACTGAAGCATACCTTGTGACTTGGCCAACGTCTCCACACTGACCATCAAAGAGCTCAACTGTGAGCGAAGGTCCTTCAGAGTGTTGTCATGCGATTTAACCATCCCTTCTTGGGCTGTAAGGGACGATTCTTGCCTCCGGAGAGACGCCTCCAATGCGGATACTCTAGCTTCCATTCGGGTGTGCATACAATCTCTACCACCACTGGGTCTCTCAATGAAAGCACCAATTGATAGGTAAACCTCAGAGATTGTATTATTTACGTATAAGTATTACAACAGTAGTTTTCCTCCTGGAAATATCCCAGGCCTATACAGTATATCCAAATGACAAATCAATGAATGAATCCCCTCCCTCTCTGTTTCTCCTATGTATATCTGCTGTTTACAATCTCTCCATAACTAACTTACGATAGCATGCATAACCACTGCTGCCTAAGTGGCAGCTATGGTCCCTTTTCCCATCTTGCCCCTACGGGTGTAAGTTTGGATGGGCTTGGGCTGAACTATGTTTAGAGGTGGAATGCTAACAGAGACAGCCACTATTGGAGTAACCAACACATCTAAGAAGTCACCGTATGATCCATATCAATGTATACCTAGTAGAATGTTCATTCTAATCTTGGCTTTCACTAGGGCAAGAGCTGAGGCTGTTAAAGGTGATCCCATTGTGGTAGGAAGTTAGGAACATATGAAACCAACCGCACTCTGATGCCACATCTGCCAACCTAACAATTACAACATTTCTTTTACAATTCCGTCTCATATATTCTATTATAAATTCAGCATGGTTCTTATAATTCGCTAGTAATACCTGCCAGAAAATACCTAATTGCAGTCTAATCCTTTTTGCATATCTTATGTACTCCAGAAATAGAACTAGTAATAAGCTTAGTCTAAGCTATATAGAAGCAGATTGGCCCTATATATTGCAGAGGATTCAATGAGGTTCTACACCTGTTTTGTTTCCTATTTTCAAACTGTAGGAGAATTTAAGTCTAGAACTAACCAGTTTTATGGTTTCAAGAGCAAGTATCTTTAACCTGACTATTCCAATGTACAAGTGCTTTCAGTTCAAAGATCGGCAGTACATGGAATTAAAATTTACTGGAATTCGTGTGAGGATGAAAGCATAAACTTAAATTCTCTTAAGTCATGGTAGATTTCATTCAAAAGCTGCTCGATATGATAGTCTCAGCTGCAAACCTAAATAGACCTAAATGAGTAGATGTTTTCTTTTTTGAGAAAAAACATAACACTGTGATGTTGTCTTATTTGCAGTGTTTGTGAGTTCGGGTATAATGTTAGACAGTAAGTGGTAGATAAGTATTTTTTCTGAAGAAAAGCGTGTTGTAAATAAGAACTTGGGTTGCTACTCAAGGGAAATATCATTCATGAAGGAATGATTTTGCAGCTAACACACCGCTAGAGGGTTATTCAGATCTCAGTTAAAACTGCAATTACCATGAAGGACTCCCCAGTTGGTATAGGATTGTATGCAAGCTTGCATTATAATGCACAGTTGACTATGCATACCTTTGCTTCATGCACATAGTAATTTGTAGGAGATCCTAAATCATGTTGAGGGAACTATTGAAACTGTCGATTCACGTCTAGTTTCAAGTCTAGTTTACCTGGTTAATGCTGTAAGGAGTACCGTTTAAATAATTTATCAATCAACCTGATAGGATACTACGTTATGTAAAAGAACAACATGATTCAATCAACTCTTGTAGTATTATGGAAAAGGGAATTTTCATAAAAAGGTAGCAGCCTTTCGAGAGGGCTGCGACCCTCCTCAACAACAACCAAATTCACATGTTTTCTCTCACTCCTAGTGATAGCCTATGTGTACCTTTTACAGATTTGAAAATAACGGCATAACAAACATAACAAAATAACAATAAAGTAATGAAAGGGAAAGATAACAAAATGACATATGTTCGCACTAGGATCAGCCAACTGTCCCCTCATTCATGGGCCTTCTTTTCCTAGAATACGTGAGTCGAATCGGAGGTCTATCATTACCCTCCCCATCGAGTTCCACATTGTCCTCAAGGAGCAAATTAGGAAACTGTTGTTGGATTGCCTCGCGAGATTCCCAAGTGGCTTCAAAATCAGGTAGTTCACACCATTTAACCAAAATCTCTTTGCCCCTCACAGTGTCACGCCACTGCAGTACCTTCTCCAGGGTCACAACCCATTCCATGTCCGAAGTCAATTGAGGTGGAACAGGCTGATTGATCTGTTGAAATCCAAGCGCCTTCTTGAGTTGGGAGACATGAAAGATAGGGTAGATGTTAGCACCAACCGGTAAATCAAGTTTTTATGCCACTGCTCCAATCCGCTCTAGAATGCAATAAGGGCCGAAAAACTTAGGTGAGAGTTTCTCATTATGCTTTTCAGCCAAGGAGCGCATTCTATAAGGCCTCAATTTGAGGAAAACCAGATCACCCACATCATATTGAACTTCTTTCCGATGTTTTTCTGCGTGCACCTTCATTTTTAGTTGAGCTTTTGCAAGATGGAGCTTGAGTTCCTCCAAAATTGCGTCTCTTTCTTTGAGCTGATTCTCCAAGTTAGCTACTCTTGTAGTTTGACTGCCAAAATGCACTGAAGGTGGGGGGTCCCTGCCATATACAGCTTTGAAGGGAGTCATGTTAGTAGATATAAGTATTATACCAGTATTCTGCCCATGGAAGCCAAGAACTCCACTTCTTCAATTGAGTGCCTGCAAAGCAACGCAGATAGGTCTTTATGCTTCAGTTTACAACTTCGGTCTGACCATCTGTTAGCACCCAGCCTGTTAGTGTATAGCCCACCAAGCCCATCCAAACCTACATCCGTAGGGGCAAGATGGGAAAGGGGGGGTACTGCCACATAATCAGTTTGTTATGAGTCGGTTATAGTGAGAGATTGTGCATGGTGTGGGTAAGGGAATATAGGCAGAATTGTATAGCATGGAGGGGGATCATTCATTCGGATTGTTATACTGCTATTGCATTGGCCTGGGAAGATTATCTTTTCAGGAGGTTTTCCTTATTGTACCTACTGATATAGTAATAATACAATCTCTATATCGGTTTCCTATCAAATTGGTGCTTTCATTGAGAGTGGAATTCAAGAAGGAAGAAAGTGTATGCACGCGAGAATGGAGGCAAGAGTGTCGATAGTAGAGGCTTCTCTTAAGAGGCAGGAGTCATCCCTCTCAGCCCAAGAGGGAATGGTGAAGTCGCATGATACCACCCTTAAGGATCTTTGGACACAGCTCGGTACTCTCATGGCGAGCATAGAGTCATTAGCCAAATCGCTGGGTCTGTTGCAATAGGAGGTGAGAGAGGGATTTCAGTCGTTGATGGCAAAAAATCCACAGAAACAACATGTGCATGAAGGAGAGGTACCATCGGGGTTTGCTTACCATGCGCACGCATCCTCATCAGCTGGAAATGATAGACCAGCGCATCCTACGTTCTCGGAGGCGGGGAACGCGCCGGCGGGGGGGGGGGGGGGGGAGCAAGGTCTCGGCAGTCATCGACACCATGATGACACGCATTCGGTTGCTACTGAACGAGCATGGGAGGAGTATAGAAACGCTGCTCGTCGAGTCGACCTTCCCACGTTCAATGGGAGCGACCCGTTTGCTTGGGTGACTCGAGCTGAGTCATACTTCATGATCCACGATATTCCTCCGGAGTTGCGTCTGCCGATGGTCCAAATTAACATGGAAGGATTGACTTTGTACTGGTTTATGAACCTTCGGGAGTTCGACCCACAAATGACGTGGGAGAGGTTCAAACGTTCTTTGTTCGAACGTTATGGAGGAAGGGACGATGGTGATCCAATCGAGCAGTTGAAGTCCGTCTCTCAACGTGGCTCGGTCGACGACTACATCGACAAGTTTGAGAGAGTAGCTTCATGGATCGGCAACTTTCCGGATGAATGGTACATGAGCTGTTTTTTGGGTGGCTTACGAGAGGAGGTGAAGAATAGAGTTCGGACTCACGACCCACCAACCCGTGCCCGGCTCATTTCGATAGCAAGGAAAGTCGAAAGGGAGCTTATCGGTGAGGGTGTTATCCGACAAAGAGAGTGGAGGAGGAGAGTCGAAGGAGGTCATGTGAACTCTCGGCACCGAATGGGAAATCCTTATGCGCACCGACCCACCCAACCAACCCATGCAGCAGGCAACATAAAAAATGACGTGAAGGTGGCATCCACTCAACAGCGAGGTCCCACTACTGTAACCCACCGATCCCAAAATCCGAAGTGGAGAGGCACTCTCAATTTATCCTATGACCAGCTGATGGAAAGAAGAGAGAAGGGACTGTGCTTTAAATGTGGCCAAATCTTCGGCCCACTCCACCGCTGCCCAGACAAGGAGTTTAGACTGGTAGTATGGGAGGGAGATGAAACTGAAGAGGGAGAGAGTAGTCACGAGATACTTTTGGCAGAGGAACAACAGGAAGACTGGGAGTTGGTGTGCAATTCGGTGGAATTCAGGAAGCTAGATGGAAATCAGTCCTCACCTCCGAAGTCAATGGTTCTAAGAGGTAAACTGAATGAAGTGCCTGTTGTTATTTTGATTGACAGTGGAGCTAGCCACAATTTTGTGTCTAAGAGATTTGTTCAGGCAATGAGCTTAATGGTTACTCAAACCAGAACTTTCGGAGTCAGATTGGGTGATGGACATCGTTCATTTTCACAAGGGATGTGTAAGGAGATCAAGTTGGAACTGAATGGGGAGGAGTTCAGATTGAATGCTTATCTGTTTGATACTGGTGGCCCTGATTTGATTTTAGGGGTTGCATGGCTAGAGACTTTGGGAGTTGTGAGGTTCGATTGGAAAAATATGTTTATGACCTTTGATCGGAAGGGAACTGAGGTAACCTTATAGGGCATCAATCCGCACACTTCTTCTTTACATGCACTGCAGCAGATTTTGAAGCATTAAGAATGGGAAATTGAGGGGCTGCTATGGTCTTTAAAAATGGGCAGAAACTTATCTGCTGAGGTAGTTCCCTTGGATGTGGGTCAACAAGAAAAGTTGGAAGGTATTTTGCACAGATTTGGGTCAGTTTTTCAGGAGGTTGAGGTGCTGCCTCCGAGGAGGAAGCATGATCACGCGATTAACCTGAAGGAAGGAGCAGAACCGGTGAATATCCGCCCGTACCGACATGCTCATCATCATAAAGATGAAACTGAGAGGCAGATCCGTGGGTTGTTGGAGGCTGGGGTAATAAAACATAGTAACAGCCCTTTCTCAAGTCCGGTTATCCTTGTTAAGAAAAAGGACGAGTCGTGGCGGACGTGTGTTGACTACCGCGCTTTAAATAAGCTTACTATTCCAGACAAGTTTCCAATACCTGTGGTGGATGAATTGATGGAAGAACTACATGGGGCTAGATACTTTTCTAAGGTGGATCTTAAGTCAGGTTTTCACCAGATCAGAGTTAGGGAGGAGGATACCTATAAGACAGGGTTTCAGACGCATGAGGGACACTATGAGTATCTGGTTATGCCTTTTGGCCTCATGAATGCTCCGGCCACTTTCCAAGCTACTATGAACTCTATTTTTAAACCTTTCTTACGAAAATTCGTCTTAGTTTTCTTTGACGATATTCTGATTTATAATGCAGATTGGGATGAGCATATGGAGCATTTAGTTTGTGTGTTACAGCTGCTGTTGGATAATCAGTTGGTGGCCAATCAAAAGAAATGCACTTTTGGGCAGAAATCTGTGGATTACCTAGGCCACATCATCTCCTTCGAAGGTGTGTCAATGGATCCTTCAAAGATCCAAAGTATTTTGGAATGGCCTATACCTAAGTGTGTCAAAGGAGTGAGGGGTTTCCTAGGTCTTACCGGGTACTACAGGAAGTTTGTTAAAGATTATGGAAAGGTTGCTAAACCTCTCACGGAACTTACTAAGAAGGATGGCTTTAGCTGGAGTAATGAGGCTCAAGAAGCTTTTGATGAATTGAAGAGGAAGTTGACTTCAGCACTTGTTTTGGCCTTGCCTAATTTTGCCAAAGAATTTTCCCTTGAATGTGATGCTTCGGGAAGAGGATTAGGAGCAGTCCTGGTACAAGAAGGTCGTCCAGTAGCCTTTTTCAGCAAGGCTTTGGCTGAATCGAACTATGCAAAATCTGTTTATGAGAAGGAAGTTATGGCAGTGGTTATGGCTATTTAGCATTGGAAGCACTACTTAATCGGAAGGCATTTCAAGGTTTACACCGACCATAAAAGCTTGAAGCATTTGTTGGATCAACGAATACCTTCCATAGATCAACAATGCTGGAAAGCTAAGCTGTTGGGATTGGATTTTGAAGTAATCTATCGACCGGGAAAACAAAATGGGGTAGCAGATGCTCTATCAAGGGTGGAAGATGACAAGTTGTTGTTTTCAGCAATCTCAGCACCCTTTTGGCTTGATTTGGATGTAGTTCGGAGGGAGCTCAAAGAGGATTCAGTCCTACATTCCATTATGACAGCACTAATGTCAGATCCTAGCTCTGAACCTAACTTCCACTGCAGGGATAACTTGTTGTTTTACAAAAACAGATTGGTACTATCAGCTTCCTCGGAGCTCATCCCTCAATTTTTGCATGAATATCACGCTTCTCCTTCAGGAGGGCATTTAGGTTTCTTAAAGACTTACAAAAGGTTGGCTGGAGGACTGTTTTGGTTGGGAATGAGGGCTGCTGTCCAGAAATTCGTGCGTGAGTGTGCTGTTTGTCAGAAACATAAATACTTGGCTATGTCTCCAGCAGGTCTACTTCAGCCTTTGCCTATCCCACATTTGATTTGGGAGGAAATCTCCATGGACTTCATTACCGGTCTTCCTAAGTCTCAAGGTTATGAGGTAATTTTGGTGGTAGTTGATCGTTTATCCAAGTACGCCCATTTTTCACTTCTCAAGCATCCTTACACGGCTAAGACTATAGCTGAGGTTTTTATCCGAGACATTGTGAGGCTACATGGGGTTCCTTGCTCCATTATAAGTGATAGAGATCCACTTTTTACTAGCAATTTCTGGAAGGAGTTGTTCAACTTACAAGGGACGACCTTGAAGATGAGTTCATCTTGCCATCCTCAAACGGATGGCCAGACCGAAGTGATCAACAGAGGCCTTGAAACTTATCTCCGTTGCTTCACTTCTGAACAACCTAAACATTGGTCTAATTGGCTTGCATGGGCCGAATATTGTTATAACACAAATTACCATGTTTCGACAGGGCGTACTCCTTTTGAGATTGTTTATGGCCGTCTACCCCCTACCTTGCTACATTTCACTCAAGGAGAGACTCAAGTGGAATCGATAGCTCTTGCTTTAGTTGATAGAGATGAAGCACTTCGTCAACTCAAGCACAACTTATGGAGAGCACAATCTAGGATGAAGAAATCAGCTGATGGTCATAGGAGGGAGGTGTCTTTTCAAGTGGGTGACTTAGTCTTTGTTAAGCTAAGACCCCATAGGCAGCTCACGGTTGCAAGGAGGATCTGCCCAAAATTGACAGCCCGATACTATGGCCCTTTTAAGATAATTGGGAGAGTGGGACAGGTTGCCTATAGGCTGCAATTGCCTCCTTCATCTAAGGTTCATCCAGTTTTTCATGTCTCACAATTGAAGAGGGCTTTGGGCAACCATTCAGTGGAGCATACCCTCCCACAAGGGATGGAGATAGATCAGGGAAATAAGGCTGAACCAGAGGCAATACTAGCTTCAAGAACTTCTAAGTCTATAGGGAGTACTGTACTTCAGTGGCTCATACGGTGGAGAGATCGGCCAGCAGAGGAGGCAACTTGGGAGGATGCTGATTTTATTAAGGGGCAATATCCTTCCACCCACCTTGAGGACAAGGTGCTTCATGAGGGGGAGGGAATTGTTAGCACCCAGCCTGTTAGTGTACAGCCCACCAAGCCCATCCAAACCTACATCCGTAGGGGCAAGATGGGAAAGGGGGGTACTGCCACATAATCAGTTTGTTATGAGTCGATTATAGTGAGAGATTGTGCATGGTGTGGGTAAGGGAATATAGGCAGAACTGTATAGCATGGAAGGCGATCATTCATTCGGATTGTTATACTGCTATTGCATTGGCCTGGGAAGATTATCTTTTCAGGAGGTTTTCCTTATTATACCTACTGATATAGTAATAATACAATCTCTATATCGGTTTCCTATCACCATCGGATTGGGGATGATAAGCTGTATTCCGCCGTAGGACAGTCCCTTGTAGTCTGAATATTTCTTCCCCAAATTGCTCATGAAAATTTTGTCTCGGTCTGAAACAGTAGACCTACGCATTCCATGAAGTCGAACAATCTCCCGAACAAAATTATAAGCCATCGACTTCGCTGTGAAAGGGTGTTTTAAAGGCAGAAAATGCGCATATTTAGCCTGCCGACAACCACAAGAATGGAATTATAGCCCACTGGTTTGGGAAGGCCTTCCACGAAATCAAGAGAAATATCTTCCCAAATTCTATTAGGAATGGAAAGAGGTTGTAGTCCTAAGGGAGAGGCAGCTACATATTTGTTCTGTTGACATATGGCACATTCAGCTACAAATTTTCGAATATCTTCCTTGATACCCCTCCAAAACACCTCACTTTTAATTCTTTTATAGGTCCTTAAGAATCCGGGATGTCCCCCAATTGGACTAGTATGAAATTCGTGTATCAAGGTAGGCAAAATACTGGAATTGTTGGGCAGAACCATTCTCCCTTTATACAACAGAGTGCCATGTTGCAAAGAGTCTTGCAATTTCTGAATTATCACGGCAAAGTTGGTGTCCACAGCCACTTCTTTTTGTATTAAATCACTGTCTAACACCCTTGGAATTGAAATAGCAGTCAGTTGAAGTGGCTTAGGCTGAGAGATTCAGGATAAGGCATCAGCTGCAACATTTTCCCTTCCTGGTTTATACCGGATCTCAAAATCATACCTGATTAATTTAACAACCCACCTGTGATATTTTGGCTGTATAAGCTTCTGTTCTAACAAATGTTTCAAACTTTTTTGATCAGTTTGAATCACAAAAAGCTGTCCTAACAAGTAGTGCCTCCACTTTTGCACTGCCAACACAATAGCCATCAATTCTCGTTCATATATTGACTTCAGTTGGTTGTGGGTTGACAAAGATTGGCTGAAGAAAGCAATAGGGCGACCATCTTGAGACAAAGTTGCACCTAATCCCATACCTGAAGCATCAGTTTCCAAAGTAAAAGTCTTGGCAAAATCGGGTAAAGCCAAGGTGGGAACAAGTGTCATAGCTTCTTTCAATTGTTGGAATGCCTTTTCTGCTTTTGCATTCCAATGGAAAGAATCCTTCTTGAGTTGCTGTGTCAATGTCCAAGCTATATTTCCATATGCTTTTAAAAATTGCCTATAGTAACCTGCAAGGCTGAAGAAGCCCCAGAGTTCCCTCAAGTTTGATGGTGTAGGCCAATTTACCATTACTCTAACCTTCTCCTTACCCACCTTAACCCCTTGTTCTGTCACCCAATGCCCCAAATATTCAATCTTCCTCTGCCCAAACACACATTTCTTCTCATTTAAATGAAGTTGATGTTCTGTCAAGGTGGTAAGCACCCTATCCAAGTGCTCAGCATGGGCCCTTTCATTTCTACTGTAGACTTATATATCATCATAGAAAACTAAGACGAACTTCCTCAGGAAAGCATGAAGCACACGATTCATCAAGGACTGAAAAGTTACCGAGGCATTTGATAGCCCAAAGGGCATCACCCTAAATTCGTACTGACCCTTGTGAGTTCTAAATGTCGTCTTTGGAATGTCTTCCACCCTTATCCGGATCTGATCATAGCTTGATTTTAAATCCAACTTTGAAAAGAGCTTAGCCCCATGTAACTCGTCAATTACAGGTATCGAGTAACTATCTTTTATTGTCACTCGATTAGGCGCCCGATAATCTACACAAAAGCGCCAGCTCCCATCCTTCTTAACCAGTAGCACTGGACTGGAATAAGGGCTCTTGGACGGTTGAATAATTCCTGCTGTAATCATTTCCTTGACCATCTTCTTGATCTCATTTTTTTGATAGTGTGGGTAATGATAGGGTTTAACATTAATTGGCGACGTTCCCGGTTCCAAGTTAATTACATGGTCGATGTCCCTTTAGGAGGTAGTTTTGTGATAGGTTGGAATACCTTCTGATGATTCCTTGGCACTCATTGGACCATTTCCGAAACTGCCCATTTGTCACTAGTAATTTGTCCAAGAAGCTCCATCTGACATAATTCCACAATCAGCCCCACTCCTTGTTGTATTACCTTAGTCATGGTCTTCAACGAAACTCCTGTCTTGCATAAACTGGGGTCCCCTTTTAGCGCCACTCGAGAACCATCAACACAAAATTCCTTCCACCAGGTTACTCCAATTCACCTCCATATTCCCAGTACTTCCCAACCATTTCATACTGAGAATTATATCAGTACTGCCCAATTGTAGAGGCAGAAAATCCTCAATAATTGTTATTCCGTGAACCTCAATCCTTACTCCCTTGCAAATGCCCCTCCCTTTAACTGCTATACTATTACCCATAATTACCCCGTAATTGTAAGTGGAAATGAGGGGTACCTGTAGTTTTTCAATGATCTCTACAGCTAGGAAATTATGGGTAGCTCCACAATCGACCACCACTGTCACATCTCTCCCAGCCAACGTCCCTCTCATCTTCATGGTGCCTCGTGTGGTCAGGCCAAGCACCGGATTTAGGGATAGTTCAACAGCTTCCGTCATGTGTACTTCTACACTCTCAGCCTTGTCCCCTGAAATCTGGTCATCATCCTTTGGCTCCATACCCACCGACTCCTCTTCTCTTTCTTCGTCGGTGATGAGCAAAATTTGAAGCTTCTTCTAATACACTTGGCCTGGCCAGTACTTTTCTTCACCCGAATAACACAACCCCCGTGCTCTTCTGTCTTGGATCTGGCATCAGTGAGTCGGATCTGTTGTTGGCCTCCTTATGCGGGAGTCCTCACTGGTTCTGGAGTTGGCGGCATGACCCGAGTGCTCCAGCAGGTTCCTTGGTTTGAAGCCTTGGCTTCTCCCTCTTGGTTCATGTTTCGACTCACAAGTCCTTTCCCTTCTCCCCATTGACCGGGTTTAAGAAAAATAGGTCCCGATGTGCTTCCTTTTTGCTTGATGGTCCAGTTCTTTTCTTCAATCATTTGTGTTGTATTCATAATTGCTCTCTGATTCCTTCCAATTCTTTCTCAATCGCTTCCATTTTACTGTCAGAGTTCTTCGGAAGCATGGCTTGCTAGCTCTGATACCAATTTTTGATAGGATACTACATTATGTAAAACAACAACACGATTCAATCAACTCTTGTGGTATTATGGAAAAGGGAATTTTCATAAAAAGATAGTAGCCTTTCGAGAGGGCTGCAGCTCTCCTCAACAACAACCAAATTCACATATTTGCTCTCACTCCTAGCGACAAACTATATGTACCTTTTCCAGATTCAAAAATAACGGCATAACAAACATAACAAAACAACAGTAAAGTAATGAAGGGAAAGATAACAAAATGCTATATGTTTGCTCTAGGATCAGCCAACTGTCCCCTCATTCATGGGCCTTCTTTTCCTAGAATACGTCTATCACAACCCTATGCTCAGTTGAGTTATGCATTTCTCTGAAAAACTTTGATAAGAACTTTTGAACTTTGCTGTGGTCTCAGGATATATGAATCTGGCTTTAATAGAATTCAAAGCTAGTTCAAATGTTCATTTTCTGGGAATTTTGACTAATGCCAATATGCTGTTAGTAAGAGGGTGCTAATAGCTTGCTTCCTTCATGTTTTAAACTGTATTACAGAGCTTGTAAGTGAGGCTGGCCAATACCCATCAAACAGGACCTGTTTTATTACTGACTTAGATTACCCAGGTGTTTTGTGAAGCCATGCATTTCTTATGAGTTTTGTTTCTTTTTCTTACACCATATTAAAGGCAGTAGTCTGGCTTTGATAGCAAAACATGGATCTTTACATAGCTTAACTACAATTGGAAGCTAGTAAAGATGTTCTGGAAGAGTTGTCTAATACCATATGTTGTTAGCAAGCGGGCGCTAATAGTCAGTTTCATTGATGTCTTGTAACAGTATTGCTGATCTTGAGAGTGAGCCTGGTCTTTTCATATCAAACAGAGAGGTAAAAATCTTTTATGGCTTTACTTTTGTTTTTAGTTGGTGTTATTTATTTGGACTATTGATCTGTATGAATTTTTGTCATCCGAGTAGAAAGTGTTAGCTGATGCAGAAGTGATGGCCAAGAGGTACAGGCAAAATCTGCCAGCTAGTTTAACAACTCCAAATCCAGGAACTGGCACTGGCAATGGCCTATTTTTTCATGAAGAAGAAAGCTTCTATGCAAACTGGAAATGGTTCAAATTTGAAAGGGATTAATGAAGGAAAATGCCAGGATATCACCGTTTTCTAATTATCCTGGGAAAAGAAGGGTTTTTGTCTCGTACGCTAAAACAAATTCACTGGAGTGTGGGGGGAAGGGAAGAACCTCCAATCATGTTCTGGCCTCTGGATATTGTGTGTGAGATATCCATAATTTGTCAGAAAAGTCTACGACTGATGATGATCAGGGCCTGGACTTGAGTTGTGAAGAATTATGCTACACAAGTGTGCACTGTGCAGTTGATCTTTTGAGGAATAGTGAACCATATTGGCTTAAAATTCTACGAGAAATCGTAAGTCGTGCTCGCAAGGAAAGAAAGTTTCTTGAAATGCCTGCCACAAAATGTTGTATCAAGTTGTTCTGTTGATTTGTAGGGTGAAATGAATTTTGACAGGTCATCAAGAATGGCGATTATATATATATATATATATCTTATGTTTGTAGTTTGTAAAGTGAGTCAATGGCAGTTTTTACCTAAGTATGGCTTATTCTTTTTAATTAGGACCAGTAACAATGATCATTGTCTCAATGAACGTAAATGCAGAGTTGTAAGGACATCTGTTTTTTGATGAAGAGTTGAGAAAATAATTAAGCAGACAACTATCTTCACAAAAACTTGTTCATGAATGGTGCCTGCCTAGTGAATGCAATTCGTGAAGTCTGGCTATGGATTAGAGTGAGTTATTCAGGTCTCAGAGAATGGCTTTTATGACGGTACAGAAGGCATGTTCTCTTGGTGTTGGATACCAAATCTCAATGGAAATTGTCCAATTCCCGTTGTTTTACATCTTGTGGAGTGGTGGTGGTAAATGTAGTCCACCTATAATTGTAGTGGTAGGATCAACCAATTGCCTCTTACAACTTCCATCAAAGGTGCTCCAGAACCAGCTGAGATGTTGCAATAAGTATTTTCATGGGGTATGCAATAAGACATGAAGCCAGTGCCTTGCAGTTCCTCAAAATATACTAGACACAGATTTAGGCCTTAGTTGATGAAATTTTCTTGATACGAGCAAAATACAGTAGTAAACTGGTGTCAAATTTGGCTTTTGAAGACATTTAAATTACGTTAACAAAAATACAAAATCAATCCTGTTCATTTGATCACCAACTTTCCTCCCTGTCAAATTAGTTGACATTGCATGCAAAAATCTCCTCTTCCCCTAAAATTAATATTGGTTCAGTCGGATTCTGTCCGGGTTGGATGCTGTTGCTTGGATCCATGATCTCGGTAGTTTCGTTGTGATGAATACCTGCAAAACAAATAAGGCACGCCGGGGGTTGGTTCCCGGAAGGTCCCTCCGACGCTCAAGTTAGTTTTCTGATGAAGGTGATGAGTAGCTAAAAGCAGAGAAAATAACTGCGTATGAATCTCCTCCCTCTATTATGGCGAAACATTACCTTATATAAGGGATGATTGCTAGGTTTAGGGTTTTACGTAGGTCTTTGTGCGTGCATGAGAGTTGTCTCCTACGATTGGGCTTGTTGACTATTGGATTTGGGCCTGGGCCTGGAATTGCCGACCCAATCATAAGCCCCCTACTCCTCGAGTCT
>JAOSBM010000204.1:11005779-11028572 GCA_027568955.1 Erythroxylum tenue | reverse complement strand
CTCCGATTGAAGTGATTCTTGCTCCAAATTAATCAAGAAACTTAGAGCTATGATTTTAATTGAATAAGTCAATTGAAGTTCCGATTGAAGGTTTTCAAATTTTGTTTTGCAAGTAGGAGAATTGAGATCCAGCTTAGTGACTGGTTTGTATGGGCACGCCATGGAGTATCTTGTGAGAAAATTTTGGGATGTTTTAAGAAAAAAAAAAGAAAAAAAATTGTAATAGTGACTATGACTTGATAATGTCTAATAAGGTGTAATTAAAGAACCATTTGGGGGTAATGTCCACGCTTAAGGTTTTGTGTTTTCGCAAGAGGGTTGGGTTCCGGAAGCGGGATCCAATAAACTCTATCCAATTACCAACATGTCCAGCAATAAAACAATTCCAATATCAACATGATAATATACACCAATCCAAGATAGGATTCTTTTTCAACTAGAAAATTATCCATATGGCTTTTGAATCTAAGTCATTATCCAATTAATATTTTATATGTCCAATTAATAAATAATTCCAAAACTAATTATTTTGATATATAACATATATCCTAACAATCTCCCCCTTTTTGGCATTGTTTGTCACAAATATGAAACTCCCCATAAATAACATAATTGGGCCTATAAGTATCAAATTCACAATTCATATGACAAATACTCCCCCTTAATCAAACATTAAGTTCATTTAATCATCCAAATTTCTCCCCCTTGGGATAAAAAGATGTCAGAAAGGAAGACAAATAGTGATGTCTTCCCCCGAGAGAGATCCATATTGATGAGAGAGCTGAGGAGTCTTCGGTGGAGCCAAATGGAAGTCACAATACAAACTACTAAAAAGATGAGACAACAATGGCAATATAAAAACTAAATAACTAAAAAAGACCAATCTTTTTTTATGTTTTATTTTTTTAACAATGCAAAAAAATACTTCAAAAATGTAAAGCACACAGTCCTTGTGCCTTCAAACCTGGCCTTATTCCTTGTCATATTATCTTTGTCATCGGTTTCTTCTTCTAAAGTCACTGACTTGTCCTCTGTTTGACCAGTTGCTTTAAAAGCAGTAACTAACTGTGAATCTGTATAATTTCTTATTTTTCTTTCACTACATTTTTGTACTTGTATTTGACCCTTTCTAACCGAAGAGTGTTTCGGTAACATGGGTTACTGCTGGAAATTTGTTGGAGATAGTCTAGATTTTCAATTTTGACCCATTTGAAACATAATTTGTAACATCTTGTAGCATCTCGGCCTTATGTGCCCAATAACTCCGTAAAATGACACGTTGGTACAAATCTTCGATTCTTTCCTGATGTTTCTTCTTCTCGGATAGATCTGAATATATTATTTTTCTCCTCGTTCACTTTAGAGCACTCACCCTTATAGCCAATACCTTGAAGATCCCCTTTAGCCTTACCAATTTTCATTAACTTTTCTAGTTTTTCTGTGCCTCCATTCAACATTCTCAATCCCTTTTCAGTACTAACCAATTTCATTCTAGCTTCACTAAGCTCATCTGATGTCAACTTCAATTTCTTTTCTAAATCTTGGATGATATTCTTTATGGAGAGATTCTCTTCCTTCAATCTTTCATTCTTTCTATATATTTTCACCCATTTTTCGTACATTAATTCATAAGCCTTTTAAATGTTCCCTTTTTTGTCATCTAGGCCACTTCCATCACTGTCATATCTGATAATAGGTCTTGAGATGAGTTGTTTTTGAAAATTTTCGATTTTCCCTCTTTTCGGCCTTCAGTTACTTCCTTCTCAGTTATTGTTAAGCAAGTAACTGGACTTTTGCTATGTAAGGTAACCAACGCAACACTATTCGCTATTTCTTTTTTACTACTATATTCACTCTCAGAACCATTCTCAATCCAAATGCTTGTGAAAGACTTTCCTTTTCTCTTCTTCAAAGTATTAGCACATTAGGTTAAATGTGTCCGAAACCTTGACATTCATGACATTGGATTCTCCTTGCCTTCCTTTCACCCTTTTGTATTTGGACTTGATGTTTTACATTGCTGCTCGATGAACTTCTGCCATATTGTCTAAAGTCGAGTTTGTCCTTTTTCATTCTCTTCAACCACTTACTGAACTCTCGTGTTAATAGCTCCATATCCTCATTCTTGTAGGATTCATCATCTAAGTCATTCACGACTTTACCAATCTCGGCTTGTAATGCTATTCGTTTCTTCTTCTCTCGATTGTCCCTCAACAAATTCATTTCAAAATTTGTAAGAATTCCAATTGCCTTCTCCAATGACAAATCATTGATGTCATGAGCCTCCTCGATTGCTGCAATTTTCGAAATAAATCTTAGAAGTAGTGATCTCAACGTCTTCTTAACTAGTTTCAAATTGGAATATTTCTTCCCGAGTTGATGTGCCTGATTCGCTATATCGCACAATCTTTCATGAAAGTCTCCAATGATCTCATTTTCATCCATCCTCAGTTCTTCAAACCTCATAGTTAACATCTATAGTTTTGACTCTATCACAGATTTAGACCCTTCATGAATAGTCTGCAACATATCCCACGTTTCTTTTGCCGATTCATAGGTCGAAATCATTGAGAATCATCCCTCATCAACAGCACTGAATATCCCACGCATTGCTTGTGAATTTTCAAGTGAACTTTCTTCTTCAGCTCTTGTCCATTCAGATGGATCTTTTTGAACTGCCTCTCCTTTGTCATCAATGATTATTGGATGCATCCACCCACGTACTACCGAATGCCAAGCTCTCGTGCCTTGAGCTTGAATGAAGACTTTCATCCATGATTTTCATACAGGATAGTTAGATCTGTCCAACAGCGGTGGCCTGATAATTAATACTCCTTCTTTTATGGCCATATTTGTGAAACTAGGATCTGAACCAACTTGCTACCAAATTCTGAATCAGTGACCTTGCTTTAATACCAATTGAAAAACTGTAGCGGGTAGTCGTTTAGCAAACTTTCCAATTCGTTTCTAGCAAACAAAAAAATCAGAAAAAATTAAAAGAACCAAAAATAAATCAACACTGAAAATTTGGTAATGCAGTTCGACGCATCTTGCCTACGTCTGCGGGGCCCTCACCCAGCTTAATCACTTTCACATAAGTACAATAGATTTACCCAAGGCTTTACTGAGTCGATATCATTCAACCTTTGACACTATCTCTCAACCTCACTTTCTGTGAAAGAATTTCATACCCAATAACACGACTAAATCGTGTTAACCTCAACAGAGGATTTTCTCAACAGTATTTAATAATAAAGATATGAAATAAACAGCTCAAGTGGTCAATCAACTAAGAATAAAACAATAATACACTTGAGATAAAAGAAAGACTTCCCAATGGTATTTATCTTCTCGAAATAACCCAACTAAAACGCTTCACCATAGCTCACTCTTTCTTCACAGAAAAAACAAGTCACGATGTTTCTTCAATTAATAACTACTGCTCACTTCATGTAGATGACATTCACTACTTCATCAATCACACTCTCAGCCACGGTTTTTTGAACACTCAAGAAACATTTCAATGTAATCAATAATAAAAACGTTTTTCAAAGCCAACCCTTGCTCACAAATGAACTTCACCGTGGCTAAAAAAAAAGACACGTTATTCAGTTGTGTGGATAACATGTGCGGCAAGCAGTTTATCTATTCATAGACACTTAACGCACTTCACCAAGTTGCCGCACACCTCACACTTTTGTGACATAGGCACTTCACTTCAATTTAGTCACACCTGTTGTATATTATTCACGCACATCAAGTGATAGGCTTTAACTTTAATTCCAAGACATCTACAGTGATAAACTTCAACTTTAATTCCAAGACACCCACGGTGATAGACTTCAACTTTAATTCGAAGACCCACATGCAACAAACTTATATTTGTTCAGCTATTAACCCTTGTAATATTGCAGCCGTATGTCTTTCTCTATTAACCATTAACGCACAACACGATAACTATAGTTTCACCACACACATCATTAAGCCAACACAGAAACCATCTCTACCACACAATTCAACAGTAACTCTATCCAATTACCAACACGTCCAGCAGTAAAACAATTCCACTATCAACATGATAATACACTCCAATCCAAGATAGGATTCTTTTTCAACTAAAAAATTATCGATATGACTTTTGAATCCAAGTCATTATCCAATTAATATCTCACATGTCCAATTAATAAATAATGCCAAAACTAATTATTTATATATATAACATATATCCTGGCATATGCCTAAACAATTCAATCTTTTCCAGTGATCCTTGTCGTTTTTGGAGTTGTCGCTGTCGTTGAGCTGTATAACGGTGAGATAGTACAACACCGGTGCATAGGACTTAATAACGGCTTCGGCGATGAGTGAAGCTCCATTCCCTCTATTCTATAAGCAATAAAATAGGATATGTACAAATACAAAAACTTCGATGAATATAAATTCTGGGTATTGATTAGTTTCCAAGAAAAATACTAGGAATTAAAAAGAAAACATTAGACTGATCATGTCCAGAGTGAAACAAGCTTTCTGTGTTGCTGGCGGCGACACTCTGTTTAAAAAATCGGTAATCAGATTCCAACTAGTTATTGACTTTGATAGCAAATGTGTTGGGACTAGATTTGGATAGAACTAGAGGATGCATGCCTAAATGATTCAATCTTATGCATCTGTTAACTAATAAAACATGAAAATCAAATCCAGGCATATAAGTTTACATACATGTATAAGAGTGATTGTATTCCACATTTAATAATAAAATAATTTTTTTGTTTATTTAATTAAAATTTAGGTCTCAGTTTGCTACGTAGTCGCTGACGTAGCACAGTATCAAGTCAGCACAGGGCCCATAAAAAGTAATACAAATTTATTTTACAAGTGTTAGGTTAGTATTCACCTGACACTTAATAGAAGAATTTGAATTTTCTATTAAGATAGGGTCAAATTTTAACATTTTTTAAATATTAGGATTATAATTGTTCACTCTTGAATGCTTATTAAAATTTATTATTATTATACATTTTGTATTTATTATTATTATTAGTTATTTCATTATTATTTTTTTTATTATTTTTATTATACAAAATTAGTTATCTTATTATTATCATTATTATTATTTATTTTGTTATTATTATTATTATTATTGTTATTATTATTATAAATTTTGTATTTATTATTATTATACATTTTGCACTTATTATTATTATTATTTATTTCATTTTTATTTTATTTTTATTATACGAAATTAATTATCTTATTATTATCATTATTATTATTAATTTTGTTATTATTATTATTTGTTAACTTTTTTACTAATACAAATCATTCGTTATAAAATTATCAATGAATTATATATTTTTAATCATATTAAAGAGCAAAGGTATTTTTGTCATTGACACAATTTTTATGTTCTGTCCACTGCAACTAAATACATTTCTGTCCTCAAGACGGAGACAGTTTTTTCTGTTCTATCTATCACAATCAAACACCTCACTGCCTCCAATTTTTCTTACGTTCCATCTCCTCACACAGGAAACAATGGCTATACGCAGCGGCTATACGCAGCTTTTGAATCGAAAATATTAGTCGACCACTAGAGATACTGGTCGATCGGCGTGACTAGTTGAGCCACCAGAGGTGACCAAATAGGGAACAAACTCTAATAAGTGAACCAACTTCATTATTTTGAGGATATTGATTAATCAACCTGGAGTATTGATCGACTACCAAGTCCTAGAATCTCAAATCACAATTTTTAACGATCAAACTAAAATGAAATAACATAGTAGAAATACAAATAAACTTAATAACCCCAACTTTTTACTAAATTAATTACAGAATCATAAGTTAGCGAAGATATAAAATAAGTTCAAAGATTTAATTAATACTTCTGATTAATTTCTTGTAACTGAGAAACGTGTTATACAATATCAATACACTGACGATCCCATAGTTAGACTAAATTAATTACAGAATCTTAAGTTGGCGATCACATAAGATATAAAATAAGCTTAACTAACACTTTTGAATAATTTCCATAACATCGCTATTACAAGTAAAAGAAAGCACAAGATTGGTTAAAGCTTTAACCAATCGATAAGAAAGCACAGGATTCCATGTAAAAATCCTTCACACAAGCTTTAACCAATCGATAAGAAGAATGAACGCAACGTTTTGTAGCATCTGACTAAATCAATACAGCCTTTCAAGCCAAACCAAATTCCTGAGCATTCAGTTCAAATACTCTGGACCAAAATTAGGCTTTCACAACCTCTGACAAAATGGCAAATCTAAAATTCAAGCATGTCTAAACCCGGAGAATGCAGAATACAATGTGTACAACGAATTGCTGGCAAATTAAAAGATTACGAATCACAAAAAATGGCATTTTGTAACCATAATGATTAAAGATGAATCCTGACATAAATTAATCAGGATTTAACATGCACATCCACCTCTTTGTTCATTTTCCGGGACAGCATCTGGGATTCCCTGGAAGTATCTGGATGAATATAAACAGTAAGGATCAAAATGATTTTCTAGACCGGCATCATTCTGAGGTTTGATAATGAAATCAATACAAAGAAATAAGCATAAGTCTAAGAGAACATGCCACAAACTAAAGAACTAGTACAGAAAGGTAGCAAAAAAGGACCAAGTTAAAACATTTCGAACATTATAGTTCAGGCACTTTGAAGAAATGAGAAGACCATGTTCAACTTTGTTTTTTCTCAGCTGACGATAAAAATAACTTCCTATATGACCTATCAAAATCCAATCAGAAAATAAAGATTGAAGCAAACTCATCATGATGCTACTCCGAAGAAGCAAATGTACATAAGCAAAAATTTGAATTATGACTGCATAAAGCACCAAAAAGAAAGAAACAGAATTTTGATACCAAGACACTAAATTTTCCATCGAAGATTACAGTTCTAACCCAAAAGAATAATATAGATAACAAAAGCCAACTGATAAAGCAAATACAGTCAGTCTGGAACATTAGATGCAACGTCCAGAGGAAATCCTGTCATCCCCTTACAAACATCTCTCACTTTTCCCTTCCTGTTCCCAACACCAAATTTCAAGGTTTGTTTCCCAGGGAAGATCAGATTACGTATATCAGCTGAACAAGTTTTTATGGTTTTAAAAAATCTCCTTAGACATGATTTTGGAGATTGCGTACAGCACAGCACGAATTCAGCCTTTGACAATTCTAGTTAGATCGTTATGTATTCCATGGCTGAGGAGAAAGGAAGTTATTCTTATAGTTGTTTATGCAGATAACATTGTACTTGCGAGGGATGATCCGGTCTGTATTTTTCAGTTGAAAGACTACCTAGAGTAGCAATTTCAACCCATGAATCTCACTCCCTTGCAATGTCGCACTAAAGTAACATGATCCAAGTGGACATTTACCTCTATTAAAGGAAATTTGCTCTAAACTTGATACATTTACCTCTCTTACAAGGAAACTAGATTCTTGAGATATAAACCTGTTAACACTATCATAAATCTCAACGTTAGACTCGTACATAATTAGAGGAAGCCGAGATTGGTTAAAAGAATAGAAAAAATATGTTCTAAACATGATCATAAATTCCATTTTAGCACCATTAAGTTCTGCCACTAAAAGTGTTACAGTGAGATACACAATTATACATTTTTAACAAGCTGCGATATATAGTGTTACAAAAAAAAAGGTTGAAATATATTTAATAAATTGCTAAAAAGTCAAGACATTCGAAATAATTAACCCTATATTATATCTTTGTAGTGATTAGGATTTATCCTAATATACTTGCACTTTTTACAGAACAAATAAAAGAAAAAGATCAAAGAAGAGATAAAAGTAAATTTATTAAGACTATTACAAATCTTTCAAACTTCTTTATTACCTCAAAAGTAAATGAGAATTGCAATATTATGACAAATAAACACAAATAAGAACACCTTCTCCTTTCTCCCAGCCATTAAAATAAGCAATATCAAGAAGGACAAGAGTCAACCTTTTCACATAACAAGAATGCAAAGCAAAAAAGAAAAGAGGGCCAACAACAACCTACAGTCATGGAGAAATGGGAACCAAAACTAGATCAAGGGTCATATGATAAGAAACCGTTACGTAAAAATTCTAGAATGGAAGTCAAAGAATCCTGATTTCGAGCCAAGAAGAGGTGCTCCGCATAAGCTCACTATAAAAGGTGCAGGCGTCCTTGTTCACTCGCTGCACCTCCAAATTTAGGAAGCAAGAAGCATTTTCATGATCTTGTAAGCCATTATTGATGTTGTTAATAATGTGCTATATATAAGTCCAAGCATTCACTAAACGTACAAGCTTCACATGTGGCCTTGTAGGATCACTGTTTGGTCTTCCATCCATGTCTAATTTTTAAAGTTTGGGCACCCACAGCCATAAAATGCAAGGAAGAAGGAAAAGGTGATGAAAATGATCCAAAAAGAAAAATGTAGGTCTCACCATCCAACTTTAATAAAAAATGAATGAGGCAATGGAAGATACAATTAAGTTGAAAGGAGGGAACATAGAATGTAAGTCAAACAAAATATCTCTTTTGGAGAGAGAAAAAGAAACTATTAGTCACTGCATACACATCACTGATATGCAACTTAGTGAACACCAATACAAGCTATTTTCTGTTACAATGTGGGTCTAATTGTCGACAAGTTTAAGCAGAAATTAATACGAATATCTGGCTTTCATGCTTCAACTTGGTGACATTAAGATTCACATTGTAACAGGAAGTAGCTTCTATTGGTGTTCGCTGAGTTGCACTTTAGTGATGTGTATGCCTGTTTCTCTCTATAAAAGGGATATTTTGTTTTAATATCTGGCTAAATGAGATACTGTTCATCAATTTGGTTCCATTCTAAAAGCCTGTCCCCCCAAATTTTTAGGTGATTCCTTGTAATGTTTCTATCCTAATTTCTGGTTTCTTGCATAAACTATTGCAGTATCCCTATATTTATACATAATGTCTATAAAACAGTACATTGCACAGTACAATGTGATAGATCAACCTATCCTGAATGCATATATCGAATTCTAGACACCGCAAGAATAACATGTTAGTCAAAGGCAAAATCAGCATGATATAGACTTACATGTCCTGCTCGTGCTCATTGGCTAGGGCAGCTTTGGCAATACAAAGGAATGCAGGATCAACATTGTAATCTTCTTTTGCTGATGTTTCAAAGTAAGGTATGTTTCCTTTTGAAGCACACCAGTCCTTAGCTTTCTTCTCAGATACCTGTACAACCATAGATTAGAGCACAGTGAAAAGAAAGAAGATAATGTAGAGAGCATCAAACATATGTTCTTACCACTCGGCTATTCCCACCATCTATATCAATCTTGTTTCCAAGCAATATAAATGGAAATGTCTTTGGGTCGGGTGGATTTGCCTGTAATAAATGAAATGCAGATCATGTTAAAACTTGGTATAACTCATGAAATCAGAAAATGTCTCGAGTAATACTTAACAAACTGGAAAAGTTAAACATGAAAAGAGCAAGGAAAAAAATTGTCTAATATAAGTAAAATTTGTGTTTTGGGCTGGAATCAAATTTCATCAGCTAATCTTAGAAACCTTCAGTTTTCTGATGGTTAAGACTTTAGAAGACTCAATGAGCAGTCTTCACAGAAATTGTGCACTTACTTAGAAAGAAATGCCTCAATTTTCAAGGTTGCCTTTATTTTTATTAATTGTTGGGTCTGGAAATTGTTCTTATAGCTTTAGTTTTGCAATGTCAATAGAGTGCTCAGTTCCATTATCTTTCATTCTTTCCTTTTGGTGATTGTCAATGTAAAGGACACTTACTCGCCCTTTCCCACCAAAACCATACTCCTTTAGTCAATTTGATCAAATTCTCACATCTGTATTGTATTAAACAGCTTGTAAAAACAGGATTTCCAAAATATGAATGTCTTTAATGAAAACAAATCCATCTATGACACTCCAAATGCTTGGATCATCAAGATCCACAGAAGCATGATAGCTGAAACCAACAACTTGTGCCATGACAAGATTTCGAGACTATAAAAATTGAACATTCAAGTGATGTGCAAACAATTCAAGGCCAAACTAAGGAGAAGAGTGTTTATATGAACTTCAAATAAAAAAGACATCATCAAATCTAAAAACAGGCCTCCATCCAACACAATCAATTGGAATTAGTTAAAGAGATAGCACTTAAATAAGCACATATTATTCAACTTTTTGGGCCATCAATCCAGAGACGCTCCTATGACAAAAGTTGAAAATAATAAGGTTACGACTGCTCCTATGACAAAAGTTGACAATAATAAGGTTACGACCGCCAAAAGTCGAAATGAAACAAAGTTGAAACCTTGCACAAACAAATCAAAACAAGTATAGGAATTGAGACATGTAATCATTCATAGATTTTATCTACACATCCATCATGTAGATAAGTTTGTATATGTATTCACTCCAAAATTAAACCATGAAAATTTATTTCAACAAAGTTAAAATCTTCCTGCATGCAATCCTGAATGCTACTGACTACACCAAAGAATCTCTGTCAATGACCGTACAGCTCAGAATGTAAATTCTTAGAAATATACATCAATATAGACAAATAAAAGAGGAATGTTTAATTTAAAATTAGGATCTATGTAGCAACTATCATTTCCCAAGAAATCAATTCCAGACCAAAAGCAGACTTCAATGAATTGAAACCACCATCCACAAAATATAGAGCACATCTCCAAATTGATCACTGTTACAGTGTCTAGTGGTGCAATTCTTTGAACTTAAAAGCAGGTGAAAAGCAAAAGAAATAAAAGATGATAGCAAAAGGCCATTGTGTCTTTATAATGCTCAACGCTGAATTGAATGCTATTACAATTTGAGTTGGGATTACTTGAATCGAGCTAAAGGTTCATAGTGATAACCTTGACACTGGAAAAAGGAAAGGATGAAAAGAACCTGTTTAAGGAACTCCTCGTGCCAGTTGTCAAGAGTATCAAATGATCTCATGACATTAACGTCATAAACTAGAACGCAGCAATCTGCTCCCCTATAGAACGCAACTCCAAGACTCTGAAACCTTTCTTGCCCAGCAGTGTCCCATATCTAAAGCACAGTATTCTTACAAGCATGTTCAAAACGAAAGAGATTTTACATAAAAGAGAAAATCCATTGAAGTAAAAGAAGAGCCCCACTTGGAGAGTGACAAGCCTGTCATCAATTTGAAGTTCTTTGGTCACAAAATCAGCGCCAATCGTGGCTTTGTACTGCTGACTAAACTTGTTGTGCACATATCTAGTTGAGACAAGTTAAGTAAAAACAGAAACCTAATTCCTCTTAAAAAGACAGAAAACAGATAACCAAAACAATCCCCACATCCTTCATTCAGGCAGCGAAGAAGAATGACATATGATCCGTAACCGCAGAAACTAAAAGCACAATTTAGATCTAAATTAACACGAATCTCGCAACTAAAAAGAATGAAACCGGATTTTGATCTAATGCAGAACGTAGAAATGATGATCGCATATTAGGAAGGATACTGATTCATCAAAGAAGTCTTGCCGACCCTGATATTGACAGAAACCGAATCAGACATGTCTTTGTTAATGAAAAAAAAAAAAGATCGAAAGAAACCCTAAAAAGGGAATGGAGGACGCACCCACTGTCACCGAGGACGATGACCTTCAGCAAGGTTCGCCTACGCACTAACATTGCGTTTTTCTTTCTAAACAGGCGTCAAGAAGTGAAATAGTAATTATAATTTCTACTACTTCTTAGGGATTATAGAAAATGAGAAGAATAGGAGTTTGGATTTTAATAGTGAGCTAATATCAGAGGATTGGGATTGGGATAAGGATAAGGATAATTGATGGTAATCATTAAATTTAATTTGATTGTACTTGTTCGAATGTTTGTTTAAAGTTTTGCCTTTGGGGGGGAGAGAGAGATGCGATCATGTATTGTATTTGTAGTTGAGTTTCGTTCCGATGAATCCGAGAGAGAGAGAGAGAGTATGTGTGTCCACATGCGTTGTGTTAATATAAATATTTTAATTTGACAATAAGACAATTTATTAATCATAACTAATTTTCATCGCTACTCGTAAATAGTAAAGAATTATTTAAATTCTAATGTTATCTGATTAATATTATTATGTAATTTCTACGTAAAAGGTTTTCAGCAAAGGCACTAGTTAATAATGTATTCAAAATTAAGGTTAATTAATATGAAAATGTGTTATGACTCCTCCTCAAGTAAAGCCCGTTTTAATTAAAATTTAATACCTTTATTAAATTTTTACACAAAAGTTTTTCCAATATAAGCGTTATTTAATATCTCACTCAAAATTAGGGTTAATAATATAAAAAAGACATTATAGGTCCTCCTCAAAGTGAAGTATATTTTAATTAAAGGGATAATTAATCTCAAAGTGTCCATTTTTTTGAGATTTTTTTAAATTCAGAATTCAAGCTTTTCGATCGACTAATCAACCTTTTAAGGCCTTTACAATTTAGTTTGAAAGGTTATTCTTAATGATGTGACATGTTTACTAAATATCACATAGTGTTCATCTATTAGGCACATCAGCAAAAACTAATATTTTAAACTGAATTGTTAAGGTTTTAAAAGGTTGATCTCAACTGAAAAATTTTAATCATTAAGAATTTTAATTAAAAGAAGATTAGGTTGTGTGTATTTTGCATGGAGAAATGTAACCTTTATGAAGAATGTTTTTTAGATTTTTGGTATGTGATGAATGGTGTAATTATCCATGTTCCTCACTCTTCTTTCCTCTTCGGTTCATGCATGTGTGTGAGGTTCGGGAGACTAATTTCTACTTCTCACTCGGCCTAAAGTTGTAATTGGTGTAGTTGGTGAGTGTGGGTACATTCACTTCCCTTTTACAATTACAAGCCTTTGGTGCTTGGTGAGTAGGTATCTTACTTGGTTAATTTGGTCACTTTCTATTTATGGTCTTGATGTAAATTTTCTTTTCTTCTTTATGAGTTTCTGCTACCATTTTCTCCTTTGTAATATTAATTTATAAATAGATTATTAATCATTAAGAATGATAAATTAACATATTATTAATTATTAATTAATTAACATTAAGTATTAAATGTTATTATATTATAATACAAGTAATGATATGATGTATGATGAATCAATAAAATATTAAGAATTTTACAATTTCCCTTATTAACATTAAAATCAATCAAATTAGTTATTACTTATTTATAAATATGAATTGAAAATAGTAAATAGTAAAATTGAAAATATTATGTATTAGTATTATTAACTAATAAATAAAACTCATAAAAGGCTTATTTTATTACATAAAGTTGCATATTTTGTATCATTGGTGATGTGTACAGATGTTTTCGTATTGGAAAATATGCCAAAACGTTCTAAACTCCATCCGAACTTAATTTATCTTAGACCTAACAAAAAATTTGAAGCTACCTAAAGTTTAAATTTTAATCTAAAACCCAATAAAGCTTCAACTTCATTGTTTTTTACCAAATGAACTTCTTTCTTGTTATTTTCTAAAGTTGAAGGCAACGAGGGATATATAATTAAATATGTAAGAATAAGATCTTAAATTTAGATCAAAAATAATTAATTAAATATAAATTTTAATGATATATTAATTTGAAAATTTTAAAAAATTATTTAGCAATAAATATAAAATTAAAATGTTAGATCTAGAAGGAACTAATATATGATCTAAATAAAAATAGAGAAGAAAAAATATTGATGTATTAATAAAAATAAAGATCAACAATTAAATATACTAATTGTAACAAAAAATACTTATAGTAAAATGATTTGACCAATGATAAAAAGCATCATCATGGGCTATTGAAAAATGGATAACCTAAACTCTCAGTAACTTTATCTAATGGACACCTCCAAATGCTCGGAAACAGAACCAGACCGTGATGGCCATTTGGCCAACAAGATCCGCAAATGCTTTTAGGAGGAGGAGCCTCCACCCTTGTTCTCTAAACCTAGCTATAGTGTAGCGGTTATGGGCAGCGGAGGATGCCGAGATTGCATGGCCTAAGGTTGATCTAGTTGATTATGAGGAAGGCGATATCCTACCGATAAATGGCGAATGTGGAAGTGGCTTGGAGTTATCTTCGGCTTTTAAGGCTAGGTCGGATAAACAATGGGAGAGGGCGATCGTCGTTAAACTCCTTGGTAGGAAGATTGGATACAAAATGCTCTCTTCCCGATTACGATCACTATGGAAGCCAACTGGTCCAGTGAAAGTTTTAGATTTGGATAACGATTATTTCCTGACTAATTTTATGGATGAAAACGATTTCCTTAATGCCTTAACGCAAGGTCCCTGGGTGATCCTCGGCCATCTACTCGCAATTCAACGTTGGCACTCACAATTCTGCCCTTCGCAAGACAAAGTATCCAGAGCTGTTTTGTGGATTAGGTTCCCTGAATTACCTGTTTCTAGGTATCATCCAATGATCCTGACGGCTCTTGGAAACCTTGTTGGCCATACTATCAAGATTGATGATATCACCAAATCTGCCGAGAGAGGAAGGTTTGTGAGAGTGGCAGTGGATGTTGATCTCAGTGCTCCCTTTCATGCTCGTATGCAATTAGATGGCGAAGAAATTCATGTAGCATATGAGGGCCTACCTCAGATTTTCTATTCGTGTGGCATAGTGGGATATGAGTTGGCGATTTGTCCAACACGAATTAATGCTCCAAGAGAAACGCAACAACCTACTCACACTGATGACCAAGGAAAGGTGATGGATGAAAGGAATGCTCCGTTAGCAAATGCGAGTCTGGAGAAAGATAAGTCCAAAGAAGCTTATGGCCCATAAATCCAGGTACAATGGCGCACACGATTCCCGAAAGGCAGGGATCTAGCTCAGAGAGATTCTCACATTAACAGGAATGCAAATGGGGCGCACGGATCTCGATATTCGATATTGAACAATCATAACTTCTTGGACAACATTAATGATCGGCCTCCAGTTAGGGAAGCGAAGGGACCGAACACGATAATAGAAACCAGAGTAGCTCCAGGCCATCAATTGGAGGATGCTAGGAGATCTTATAAAGAACATGGGTCTACTTCTGCTAGATCTAAAAATAAATCCTAGACTGCCCTCAAAGGAAAATCGAAGGTTCGGTCAGGTTCGGACAAAAGGATACCAAATGCATCACAGTCTACTCAAATATTCACATCTGAACCTACTGTGCACATACAACCCATGCAACGTACACATGCAAACCATGCAGCAGTTAAAATACTTTCACACAAGGAGATAGTGTATGACGAGACACCTTCTCTCTTCAGGCATGCAGATGATATGGACTGTGGTGACCAGATGGCGACTTTGGATGAGGTAATGGTTTCTTCTCCAAAGGGCCACACTAATACCTTTTCTTTACCTCCTTCAAAACCGCCTGACCCTAAGGAAGGGGAGACAAGGATGGTTGAAGATCAAGGGGATCAAGGATTAGTTGAGAACGTGATACCTCAACCTCTAGGATACAACGTGATAGGCGAGCTTGTAAGGTCCCAGGGTAACATCCAGTGTTAGGAGAGTACCCCTCTCATTGCTTTGTTTCTTCTTATGTCTATCTTTCTTTGGAACTGCCAAGGGGCTGGGGGCAATGACTTTCAGCCTATCTTAAAGAATCATCTTTGTATGTATAATCCATCTATGGTAGTGCTTGTTGAAACTAAAATCAGTGGATCGCGAGCAGATGTAGTAATTGGCAAATTTGGCTTTGATTACTCTTTTCATATAGAGGCCAATGGTTTTGCAGGGGGAATTTGGATCATGTGGAAACCGATAATGCAAGTTAACATATTGGTAGCGTATAGGCAATTCATTCATACCCATATTAGATATGCTAACTTGGACTTCCTTTTTACTGACGTGTATGCCAGCCTTCAATATCATCTCCAACGATACCTATGGGAAGGTATAAAGCAGATAGCAGGACATACTGCAAAGGAATGGTTAGTAGGCGTAACTTTAATGCAAAATTGGAGGTCTCTAATAAACAGGGCGGTTCTAAAACAGCACCTGTTATTAGCAAGGCATTTCGAGATTGTATTCATTCTTTTTGTCTGCATGAGCTTGGTTTTGTGGGACCAAAATTTACATGGCTGCGGGGAACTGTCCAGGCGAGATTAGATAAGGTACTGTGCTCGTCTTCCTGGTTGGAATCCTTCTCGGAAATAACGAACTTGCACTTGCCTTTCCTTGGCTCCGATCATCGGCTTTTGCTTGTTAAATTTGATAGGGCACCAGCAGAGTGTAGAGGTACCAGAAGTTTTCATTTTCAATCGACTTGGTTGGCAAATGTGCACTTCTCTAATTTCATGGAAGCGCATTGGCATCCCGACCTGAATCATTTCTGTGCCTCTATTGCTAGTTTTACAGAAAAGTTAAGGGAGTGGAATACCACTGACTTTGGCAACATTTTCTCTCGTAAAAGGAGACTTATGTCTCAGTTGCAAGGTATTCAACAAGCGATAGAAAGAAATGACTCTAAGTCTCTCTTGAATTTGGAAGAGAACCTTCATGAGGATCTCATCCAGGTCATGTGTGAAGAGGAACTCTTTTGGCACCAACACTCCTGTAGTATGTGGCTAGCTCATGGAGACCGAAATACAAAATATTACCATACAGTGAATATGTCAAAGCGAAAGAGATTAAAAATTTAAATGCTAAAGGATGATAGTGGAAAACTAATTACCGATCTTATATTACTTCGTGAGTTGGCTAAGGACTACTTTCAAACGCTTTTCTTGGAAGACACAAGTCTGACGACCCATTTTCCTATTGTTGGAGCATTTCCCAGATTAACAGAAGATAAGTTGGGTTCCCTCTACTCTCTTATAGTATATGATGAAGTTAGAATAGCTATGTTTGAGATGGATGCCAATAAAGCACCAGGTTTGGACAACTTCAATGCGTTATTCTTCCAAAAATAATGGAATTTAGTGGGCCAGTCTGTGTATCACTTTATACAGCAGGTGTTCAGGCATGAACAATGGGAGTCGGAGCTGAATCACACTGTCCTTGTTTTGATTCCGAAAATCCAGTCCCCAGTGTCCATCACTCAATTCTGACCCATTAGCCTCTGCAATGTCATAAATAAGACTAATGCTAAGGTTGTAGTGAATCGTCTGAAACTTATCCTTAATACTATGGTAGCTCCCAACCAGTGCAGTTTTGTGCCTAGACGTTTAACTACAGATAACATTATTATTGTGCAGGAGACCATCCACGGAATGAGGAAGAAAAAAGGGAAATCTGGCTTTCTTGCACTCAAAGTAGATTTAGAGAAAGCCTACGATCGTCTCCGATGGGATTTTATGTTGGATACTCTGATGGATATTGGTTTACCTATGGAATTGATTAGTTTGATTATTAAGTGTGTGACTTTAGTCACAATGAAAGTTTGCTGGAATGGTGCACTATCTGAATCGTTTCATCCAACTAGAGGCCTCAAGCAAAGAGATTCGCTATCCCCCTATCTGTTTATGCTTTGTAAGGAAAGGTTGGGTCAGCTTATTTCTTTTGCAGTAGCACAAGGGACTTGGAAGCCGCTTAGGCTGAGCAGAGGAGGTCCTATCATCTCCCACCTTTTCTTTGCGGACAATCTCATTTTGTTTGCGGAGGCTTCCATGGATCAGGTGCAGTTAATATCCCCGGTGCTAGATAACTTTTGTATGTCATCAAGACAGAAAATCGGCAGTGCCAAGTCTAGAGTCTATTTTTCAAAAAACATTCCTCGACCCCAAGCTCGAGCCTTGACTGAGAAGTTAGGTTTCTAAATCACTGCAAATCTTGGTAAGTACCTTGGAGTGCCATTAATTCATGAAAGATCGACCCAACATACATATCAATATATCTTGGATAAAGTTCAACATAAACTAGTAGGTTGGAGTGCTCTCCTGCTATCCCTTGCAGGTCGAGTCACACTGATGCAATCTATTCTTGCGTCGCTACCCATATATACCATGCAAACTGTGTGATTATCACGACATCTTTGTGACGATCTTGAGAAGATTATGCACGATTTCATATGGGGGTCGAAGGAGGGTTGAAGGAAGAATAACCTTGTGAATTGGGAGACAGTATGCAAACCAAAGAATTCTGGGGGCCTCGGTATTAGGAGGATTCGCACTAGTAATGATGCTTTGCTTACTAAACTTGGATAGGGGTTAATCTCTAAACCATCTGCTCTTTGGGTACAGATCCTTCAAGAAAAACACCATTTTGACAGCCAGAATATTCCGGCGGTCTTGGAGAGTAGAGGCACCTCTTCGATTTGGAGAGGTATATCTACCACGTGGAAATTTGCTCTTGCAGGCGCAAGGTGGCGAGTAGGTAATGGGAATTGTATACAAATTTGGCTAGATAACTGGGTTGGCGATGGGGGACCCCCTAGCTCTCTTGGCTATTAATCCAATCCCTGACAGTACCTTGCATGCCAAAGTGAGTGAATTCGTGGACATAGAGGGGGGGTTGGTGCATGACAATTGCCAGCATTATGGCTTCGAGACCAGAGTTTGATGAAGATCGCGTGGTGTGGGCTCCAAACCAAAATGGATCCTTTTCAACAACATCTGCGTGTGAGCTAATTGAAAATATTGGCGATGGAGGCCCTAGTAGATTGTGGTCTTCGATTTGGAAATGGCAAGGTCTACAATGTATCAGATCTTTCTTATGGCTGGTTGCTCAATGAAAACTCTCGACTAATCAGCAGCGTGTTTATAGACATCTCACTAACGATGACAGTTGTTCCTATTGTGGTCATCCTGAATCTTGCTTACATGCAGAGTGCGGCATTTTTGGATGTAGTTTTCCTCTGAAGTGGAGCTTACGGAGTTATCTAGTCCAAGCACTTCGGTGTGGCTGATCTCAAATCTGTACAATCACGCAGAGGTTAGTGGGGTACGGTGGTCAATTCTTTTTGGGATCTCCTGCTGGTTCCTGTGGCTTAGGTGAAATAAAAGTATATTTGAAAATACTTTTTCCTAACCAGTTTCTACCAAGACTATTATTCTAAATTATGCGACTTGGGTGGTGAAAGCAGGTAAGGTTACTACTCGAGCTACTATTGGTCATGATGCTAGTCATAACAGACATATTGGTTGGGCCAAACCGAGGGAGAGATGGATAAGGTTAAATATAGATGGAGTGAAGTGACTGTCCAGTCGGACTGCCTCTGTCGGGGGTCTCCTTTGAGATCGCACTGGTGGTTGGTTGGGAGGTTTCGTCCATAATATTGGATTTTGATTGCCACTAGATGCTGATTTATGGGGAGTTTATTTGGGATTGAATCTGACTTGAGCTATGGGTTATCGGAGAGTTGAGCTAGAAGTTGATTCCTTGGTCATCATTATCATTCTTTCATCTTCAAGTTTGAGATCGGCTTATAACACTTCCTTGGTTAAGGCTATTCATAATCTACTAGTTAAATCTTGGACGGTTCGTCTCCGCTATGTTTTTCGTGAAGGAAATCGTTGAGCTGATTGGTTGGCTTCTTATGCGGAGCCTTTCGACTTCGGAATTACCAATTTACAGTATCCCCCTTTGGGATGTCTTGATATCCTTTCTGAGGATATATGTGGGGTTTTAACCCCATGGCCCACTATTTAGGCTCTGCTTTTACTCCTTTGTATAAAAAAATGAATAACCTAAAATATTTCAATAATAATTGTTAAAAGATCAACACACTAACTGAAGTCAAAATAGACAAAAGAAAATTTTAACTTTATAAAATAATTATTGCACTAACTAGAGTTAAAAACTTATATATGTCACGAAGTAATTGTTAAAAATAATATATCATATTACTTATTAATATATAAATATAATAAATAAATAAATTTGACAAGTATCTCCTTTGATTTGTTATCTTAATAACCTCTTGTTCTATGATTACGCCTAAAAATAATGTCATGTGACCTCTTGATAGCCATAAAGATTTTAAAATATAGGAAAAAAAATTTCGAACTTAATTATATGCGTATTTTATCTAAAAAAGAAAAAAAAACTACAACTAGTATAGTGTTGTTAGAACCCTATGACTAACCACGCAAAAATTTTGGGCGAGCATTGGCACCCTTGGTCAATCTTCACTCAATAATGCAGAAACAAAGTAGATTTGATTTGCAATGACCAAGTCATTTCATAAATATGGACAATATTTTGTGCGTTGGCCAAAGATAATGTTGGAAAATTAGAACAGGATCCGATCCCGACCGTAGCGGAATAGTTATGATTTTTTTTATTTCTTGAAAATCAAGATTACTTTAATTTTATAAAATGATTAACACATAAATCAATAGCAAATCATGAATCATAATTCGCACTTTATTTTAAAGTTTGATTCTTATCTTATCATATCTTATGAGCCATTTTCGAAACTGATCCATCTCAACCACCATAACCGCACAAGTGTCTGAACTCTAACGATATCCACAAAACAGGTTGAGAGAACTCTTTAACTCTTAAGCAAGAAGTGCTAGCTCTATTAGAACTTTAGCCTATTTATAATATGTTTAAGATATTTTAGTAATTTAACTAAAATTAAACTCTAATTTCAATTGGTATTTAATTAGAATTATGTAATTCTAATTAAATACCAATTATGTCAAAATAAGACCCAATATCTCTACTAATTATGCCAAAATAAAATCCAATATCTTATATTGATCCTTATTTATTAAATATCTCATATTTAATCATAAAGTTTCTCAATTTTACAAACAAGTATAACTTGATAAAAATATCTTTGCTCTCTTTAACTCATTCTATATGTGAAACCTACTAAGTTCTCAAATATGTTGGCAATTATTATACATTATAATTTTAATTCACAATTAGAATTAAACAATTTAAAACTCATTTTAATTTATCTTTGATTCCCCAATTAAACAATTTATAATCATAGATTAAGATTGATATCTAGGAACGTATCATGACTACCTAAACATTTAGGAATGTCAAAGTGATTTTGACTAGCTTTTTTGTGCATGATTTTTTCGTATAAGTCAATCCTTTCATCATACAATGTTCTGATTAGACATAAAACATAGAATTAATGTCTATTTTATTTTGAGTCCAACTATATTAGTTCTCTGTCATTAACTATTAATTTAATTAACGACATTTGTAAATTATTTACAAAGTGTCATTCGACCTTGGTCAAAATTTTCTTGAATCAATACTAATCAAGAACTTCGGAACATTCTCTGTAATTACTTTAGGTTGATGAATCCTATCTTGATCATACAACTACCTGCTTATAGCTTATGCTACATCCAATGACTACCGACTAAACGACTCATTATTAAATAGGTCATAAGTAAGTATCAAAATATAACAATCCCTGTACAAGATAAATTTGGAGACCTCAAGTTAAAGGATTACTTATACAGTCATCACGATGAGAATTCCTATAGATATATAAGTAATGTTCCAAATGGATTTCTCATTTCAGGTCAGTTCAGTAAACTTGTTCTCTAATAAGCTCCTACACGTTTATTTAAGTATCTCCCACTTGCACTAAGCCAACCGTTTAAGTATCTCATACCATATCACTATATGATGATTATACTACTATTAGGACAATGGCTTAGTGAGAGAATTCTACAAGATTCTCCATAGTGAGAGACTTCCATCTTAATTATCATCATAATTAAGAAATTTGTTTAAATAAATCCTTAGATCTTTGATGAGACCTTAGCTCCTTTGACACACCTAATGGCTCTAATATTCCACAGTACATTACTGTCTAGAATAATGTAAGGAACTATATCAAGTTCACTAAAGAAATTATTGATCTAATTAATCATTTCCAATAAATGAAAAATGTATTATGACTTAATTAGCAATCATTGCTATGTTGGAACCTTTCCAATCTTAAATAATATTGTTCTTAAGGTAAATAGACCTTAATTAGGATTTACTTATACAGTAATATACTTATCACCTTGAACTCAAATATTAACTCATACATAAAATAATGGATATCTTTAATACTTCACAAGTATCAAATCTGTCAAATACTAAACACTTTTAGTACATTATCTATGTACTTGGAGTTAGAATAGGTAAACAGCTTCCAATCTATCTCTATATATCTAATTCTCATAATTAAGTTGTTACCATTTTGATATCCAACAAGAGTTGTTCTTGGACAATTATGTTTTCAATAATTAAAAGTTAGAATTGTTATTCTCTATGAGCAATATGTCTCTACATACTCCTACTGACCTTCTTACAGACATGATAAATTCACAATCATCTCAAAAACAAACTCTTTGAATTCATTAAGAAAGTGAATCTTTCAATGTCTCGTAGTCTTTCAACTATACATCAAATATCTCAACAAAGGAAATAGTTCCAATTTGATGTACATTAATGAGATTTGAACTTTAAAAATTTCATCTTACTCCAACTACTTATCTTGAGCACTATTATCTTATAAGTATGCATTGAAATAAGCAATTTGTTCAACAGATCTGTAAGATTATATCCAACTTTTTGGATATCTTATAACTTTTTATTATCCAATTTATTTATGAAATTAATGGATAATGTATGTGATCGCGGCTCTGTCGTTCGATTAAGAAATCGACCTTGGAAACCGGTCAAAAGAATTAATTCCAAGATTGCAGCAAGCTGAACCTCGAGTCGTCTCTCTCGTTGGAACCTATGGAAATTGATCTAAAGAACTAGCCTAAGTCGAATGATGCAATTAAAGCAATTAAAA
>JAOSBM010000204.1:10985374-10995416 GCA_027568955.1 Erythroxylum tenue | reverse complement strand
GACCTTTTTACCCTTGGTTCATTTAATCCAATTAATCAATTTTAATTCAATCCCAATTAACCGATCTAATAAGACCAAAAAAAATTAAAATAATGCCTCAAAAATAATTAAACAGGTTTGGGGTCCAACAATTATGCTATGCCTTGAAACTGTATCATGGCATTTTGATTAAATGGAAAGAAGAAAAATCATGAGAATATGAACTTGTGATTGATTGAGTTGAGCATGAGATTTGATTGTGTTTGGGCGAGAGAGGAACCATTTCGTAGTCACATGCACGTTGACATAAAGCCTTCTCCCGGCTAATCGCTTGTGGCCCACGAGATCTAAAAAGTGGACTCGTTTCGTTCACGGAGTAAACTTCGGTTTCTCTGTTTTGTTGCACAGAACCCTCGAGCCAATTGTGTGTGCATTTGCATTTTGATGTGTTAAGTTATGATGACATTTTGAGTATTATGCTTCGATGTGAATTACACCCAATATGTTCTATGGGATGATGTATTGAATTATGAGATGTGTATTGGTATTGTGAATGCTGAGATTTCATTATTGGCCTTTATGAATATTCGCGTGTATGTTTGATTGTGTGGTTCATCACCAATGACTATAAATATATTAGCCACTGAGCTGTGTAGCTAAAATTTTTCCCACTCCTCAGGTGCAGAACGAGAGTAAGGCCATTGGACAACTCCGAGATAGTTAGCTTTTGTACTAAGCTAGTTCAAACACTTTTGTATAGCTTATTAAGCATGCCAAACATTGAGCATCTATTTGTATTTGTTTAAAGTTTGTGATGTGTATATCGATATGTAAATAAAGCTTCTTAATTATTTACTTTACTTAGTAATGAGAATGAGAATTTAAGGATTTCCTTTTGTGTATGATTATGCTACTTTATAAGTTGAGTATGATAGTTGTGGAAGAGGAATGTGTATGTGCATATTCTTCTTTGTTGAAATTGCAAATGGGTGCTTGTGTTTAGGATAGCTGTTAGAAATTGGAAAGGTTGTATATGATGAATTACTTGAGGTGAAGTTCAAGAGTTACCGAAAGGTACCTAGTAGTGGGTTGATATGAAGAGATATTGCATTTTGCAAGTTTAATAGGTGTAGAGGTTGTGTTCGAAACTCAAAGGAAAAACTGTATCGATTTAGGTAGAATTAGCCAAAATTGTCTTCATCTTTCTAACTTTCTAACGCTATAAAGTATGGCATTTTTCAATATCGGAGCTAGAAGTTATGATCATTTGAAGTTTGTGATGTTGTATAGGGTGGAGTTTCGGGACAGCTACATAGATTGGAAATTTTAACCCTTATAGAGGCAATATTTGTTTTTAAGTTATAAGTCTAGAAGTCTTCTTTAAAACGGTCCAAGAATGAACTTAATTCAATATTTGTAGTGAAAGTTATGCTCATTTTACCAAGTCAGGTCGGAGGAAGAAAAGAGGAAGTCGTAATCGCGAAATTTCGCGAAAGTCGCGACATCACGCCAGAGCGCACGATCGCGACCCGCCAGCCCCCTAAACCTGATCATGTTTCACTCTTTTAACCATAACTTTGTCGTCCGACCTCTCAATGACTTGATTTTTGAAGCATTAGATTCCTAACACATTCCTCTATCTTTTCATAAAAATTTATAGCTTTTTTTTATTAATTTGAAAAATATTGATTTAATCAAAGTGAGAGGGTCGGTTGAAAGAGTATGAGTTGGATATTTTTACTGAACATACTTCAGTATTTTGGTGATATCTTGACTTGTAGAGCTCCAAATGAGCTGATTTTTTTTAAACTAGAGACATGGAACTACAAATTATCTGAAGGAATTAAATTTTAATTCAGTCTTTAAGACTTTCAATTTCTGGATGGAAGTCGAGTATAATGTGCAGTCTCGGTTTAATAATATTCCAAAAATGTTTGGGCTATAACTTTCAGATTTCTAAACCAAATTGAATGTTTTTGGTGTCATTATAAACTTACGACAATGGGGAAAATTTTTTCTGAAGAAGTAAAATTGTAATTCCGATTTGAAGCTTCCCAAATTGTGCTCTGAAGTTATAAGAAATGAGTTTGATTATGGTGACTTATCTGTGTGGGCATGCCATTGAACAAATTGTGAGGAAGTTTTGGGATGTTATGAGAATGACGATGACCTGTTCATGGATTATGAGGGTTCATTGAAATAACCCTAGAGGGAAATGCACTCACGTTTTATGACTCCGAATGTTGGACTCCGGAAACGGGGTCCAACACCTCTATCTTTGACAAGTTTAGATTTCTATCCCCTCTTCCTGACTACTCTACAATTGAATAATCAATTATTTCTCCTCCTATTTAAATTCATCAACAGGGAGATACTAAATGATTATACTTTTGTAGTCTTTAATGATAAGAGACTAGTTTTCCTAATAGTATAGTGATGGGCTATCAACAGTTGGCTAAAGCTTGGATTGGAAAATGTCCTTTTAAATGATGATGAGGTATACTTGTTTAAATTTTTAGAAACATAGAACTTGTAAAAATTATTAGAATCTGGGTCTTGACATATTCATGGGAAGCCCTTATTCTTGGTAAAATGGGGGTTATGATTAAAATTGAAAGGAATAAAACTCAAACATGTCTCGATCTAAATCAGATTTCATAGATTACCTCTTAAATACTGAACCATTGGTGGCTTGTGCTACTTAGCTAGTGCTATAGGGAGACCTCTATGTTTAGGTGAGCATACAACTACTATGAGAAGAGTTGGCTTAGTTAGAATATATATAGAGGTAGAGATTAATGATTAGCTACGTAAGACCTTGAAAATAATACTTAATGATTATGATGAACTTATAGAGGATTCAATTAAGGTTAGTTACCAATGGAAGCCATCAAGCCTTAGGAACAACAAGGAATGTAAGAATTTTGATAAGAGGTTCTAGATAAGATTCTTTATGAAAATTCTTAAAATCCATTCTCAATCAAGTCTTTTATTAAAATCTAAAGAACCTAAGGTAGCCCCATTGGAGAGAAAGAATGAGCTTAATGTTGTAATATCAATCCAAATGGACATCACTAATTAATCATGATTTAGGTGATGCTAGTATGCCTATGGAGCTAGTGGTTAACTCTATGCAGAATAAGCTACTCAATGAGTTAGGAGGAAGTGCCAAAAGTTAGGATTCCACTCTTAAGGAAAATGGAATTTATGAAGATAACTCACCAGGTAAAGCCAGTAAAGAAGATGCCCCTAAAGCTAGCACTAAGAGGAAACCAAGTAGAAGGTCTAAGAAAAAAGGATCTCAAACCCTATCCTTATCTACATAATTTTAACACGGAACGTTAAGTGTGGGGATATTTGATAAATGATTATTTGACTATACTTATATACCTATATTTTGTGCATTTTGCTTGTTATTTGAGATTTTTATGGTATTTTTAGTACTTATTTTGCTTCGAGTGTGCTTGTAGGTGACAATTGCATTTATATATCGGAAGGAGAAGAATTCAAGTAAAATCAAGGGATAAAATTTTTTTGAAGCACATTTGGGGATACAAGACTATGTATAGGGATTGTGCAAGTCATTGTAAACATGTGGAGCTTTAAAAATGTTGATATGCCATGTGAAGATACACATCATGTATATTGCCCTTGTAAGCTTTTGTGACTATGTAAAGTCACAATTTAGAGGGTATTTTGAGATACAACGTCACTGACATGGTTGGGTAAGTGACCATGTATATTTTAGAAACCCTAATTTTTGTTATAAAAGGGCTAAAAAAAGCAACTAGAATCTGGTTAGATGCCAGAAAAGGAAAGAAGAAGCAATTCTAACTGAAGGACAAAGGAAGATATGAAGATTACATCACCAAATCTAATACAAAGCAACCTTTAATCCAAATTTCAAGAAGACTTCATTATAGATAAAAGAGGGATATAAATTATGAATTATTTTATTTTTATTTATTCTTCGGAATATTTGATGATTGATTTATTTTCTATGTTTTACGAAATAAATTTTTTAGTGCCTAGGTGTGATGAACCCTAAGTCAGGATAAATAGTATGATATAGTTTTTTTAATCAATACAACTTTATTGATTGATTTATTATGATTCAATTATGCATTTATGTTCTTGAATTAATATATCAGGAATACCAGTCCAATGTTTGATCTCATATAATTGAGATTTAGAAATCCTTTTGTCTTAGTAGGTCTACCATAGTTGGAAGGAGTTGTATGCTAACCTCAAGATAGGTCAACACAAATCTCCTATATTAGGGTCAAACCTAATAGTGAAATTCAAAAACCAAGTAACGCAATCCTATGGGTTTTAATTAGAAAGAAATTTCAGTTAATTAACTGACCGTTAGTTGTTAATAATGTTGAGAAAGATTTAACATAAGAAAGGGATTTCCACGATCCAATAATTAATAATTTAATTGCATAATAAATGGTTAGTGTTTAAGATATCGTATGGGGATTCATCACCTAGGAACTTTTTATTTGATATTGTCTAATCTTGGTATTTTTTTATAATCCTAGTTCATTATTATGTTAACTTTAGTTTAGTTTGTTTAATTTGATTTTCAATTAAATTTGCAACCTGATTTTGTAGTTAGATAATAAAAAAGGTTAATACTAGTACTTGCAGTCTTCGTGGGATCGAGCCATACTTTTGAAATTATCTATTTTGACTTTTTATTTATGGATTATTGTTAGGATTCAAGATTCATCTTCATAGCTACAATCCAAAATGGAAGGATGGGGAGGATAATGTCCTCATGGGAATTATAAAATTCCATCATATATGGCAACATCACAAACTTGGGACAACGACGGTAATAAGAAGAACATCTTATATTTATAGAAGACTCTGCCAAAAGTGAAGCTAGCCATTGCAAATTCAAAGAGATATTTTCTTCATTCAAATACATTAAGCTGAATACAACATAATATTTGAGCTTATTAATGCCTCAGAATGAAGAGGAGACAAAGTTCGATTTCATGAATGAAATTGCAATTGAAGAATAGATATGGAGGTAACTGCTGTTCTAGAAGAAACAGAAAAGAAGATGAAAGAGCAAGCAAAGCTTGGAGAGAGGAGGAAGCCTTTGTCCACAAAGAGGAAGTAGAAGAGTGGACAAAGTTGATTAAAGAAGAAAAAGAGGATGAGCGAAATAAGAAAACTATTGATGAATCATTAGTAGTTACCTTAGGTACGGATGGTTTCCACTTCCCTTAAGATAAAATTTTTGAGTCCACTAAATATTCAAGGAGTTTTATTATTCCTTATTTTATTAACAGTTGTTATAAAAAAGGGTATTAATAGAGTTAATTGGATTTATTAATTTGATACATTATGTCATTATTATTATCTTACAACATGTGGTTTATTCACAGGCTACTAAAATGCTATATGGAGAAATAGGTGGAAGCAAACCACTAATTATAGACCCAGGTTAATGGTAAGCATGAAGGGTTTTTTGAGTTAAAGACATTAAACAAGCACTAGTTAGGAGACAACCTAAGAATTAGGATAGGTTTCTTTTTCATTTCTTTTTTTTTTCCAATTTAGTGTTAGTATAGGATTTTATTAATTTTGATATGTTTTATGTTAGGATATAGAGCATCCTTATTTCACTGTGCAATTATTTTGTGTTATGGAATGTGTGTGCTAAGTTTTAGGACTTTGAGTGAACATTTTTCAAGATTTTAAAGAAATTTTATGGTATCATGATCTTATACATACTTGTGTATATGCCCGTGTATACATAATTTTCATTTTAGCTTGTTCACACATTCACATAAACCTACTGTGTTTGACTTACAAGGTCGGCTATACGACTATGTATCTAATCATATAAGTCCACAATATTTCACACTCATTCACATGTTCCTAAAGACCTACATGGTCGTGCCACATGCCTGTGTTTGGCTTACACAGTCAATTACACAACTGTGTACCTGACCATGTAAGTTTGCAAAAATTCACACACCCATGTCACATAAAAATTCACCCATCTGTTACTTACATAGTTAGTTACACAACTGTGTATTAGGGCCGGGCTTCATTCCCCATCCCTAAGCGCCCATTCAGGGCGATCGGGAGAGAATCGGGAGAGATCGTGCTAGAGACACGTTCAAACCACTCAACTGGTAAGAAATATCAGCGTCAACGTTGGTGGGTTCACCGCAGCAAAAGTATAACCTCGCTGCACGAAGTCACCAAATTTAGAACAGAACTCTTCGGGAAAGGTTCACCGAGATGTACTCTGGGCCTCGCCGCAGTGAAACCTTTGAACAAACCCAGACCACCAACATTCAACACCAAACATACATACATTCATACCATTTTAACAAAGAAGTTAACTATGAACATACATAAACAAAACTTCTTCAATTCTTCATTTCGTTTATACAAAGAAAAAGAGTTTGAAAAATTTTATTTACATATCAAAAGCCACACCGTTGGCTTAATACAAAAATACAAATACACATGATACATTCGAATGCTTATGTTTGATACACTACTAAAGCTACTCAAAAGTAATCGAACTAACTTAATTACTATATGTGGTTATCTCGAAGTTTTCAGTGTGCCTTGTAAGGATCGCTAACCTTCTCGTTCTGCACCTGAGGAGGGAATAGTATGGTGAGCTACATAGCTCAGTGGCTAATATATTTATAGCCATTGTCAATTAATCACAAATTCAAGCATATGTATATATATGTCTAGCAGTTCAATCATTCACCAATTTATCTCAAAAACTCATAATTAAGCAGTTAATACATAACACATAACACTCAAAAGCTTCAAGCTTGACAATTCAAATATGCAATGCACAAACAAATGGCTCGAGGGTTCCATAGAAATAGAATGGAGAAACCAAAGTTTGCACCATGAGCTCATATGCCACAAGCGGGCAATCGAGAGAAGGCTCTTGTCAACGTGCACGCGACGAATAGAATGGTCCCACTCTCGCCCAAACAAAAGCACATAATCATACTCAAAATCATTTTATCATATGCTCATACTTTCATGCTTTTCTTATTTTCATTTAATTCAAAATGTTATAACCTTTTTCAAGGTATAACATAATCACAATGCATTATTCAATTCCAATGAAGTCACAACAATTCAATTTCAAGAAATCAATATTCAAACACATAAGTAAGAATTTGCGTAATCACACAATAACTATAAATAAATTAGCCACCTGATTTGTTTGAAAATCCAACTCAAGATTGTCTTTCCCCTTACTCTTGGGTAGGATATCTTGGTTTCCTAAAACAAACCAAGTCTCATTCAAACCAATGTTCCAAAGGAAAACTATAAACTTCAATAATCACATAAAAAAAATAAATAACAAAATGGGCTTAGGTTTAACCTATCCATAGATTATCTAAGCTAGTAAAACCAAAACCCTAATTCAAAACCCACAAAATAAAAAATGGGTTCAACTTCTTTCTCACATTATTCTCAACACAAACCCATTTCTCTCTCTAATCCCTTCATCCTCAACACAAAACCATTTCTCTCTCTAATCCCTTCATTCTAAACACAAACCCATTTCTCTAATTCTTTCTCTAATAAAGCAAGAAGAAAGGATGAACTTACCTTAACAAGGTGATTTCCTCTTCTTTTTCTTCTTCTTTCTTTCTCTCTCATGTTTTTCTCTTCTTCTTCCCTATCTTCCACGATTCTTCTTCTTCTTCTATCTTATTTCACATTTCTCCTTCTCTCTTTTGTTTCTCACGACTCTCTCTTCTCTTCTTCTTATTCAAGATCATTTTAATGTCTCTTTCCCATTTTACCCTTCATTTACCTTGTCCTTTCCATTTTACCCTATTAAAACCAACATCTTATACTCCCTATTCTGATCAGATAAATAAAGAAATTTGATAACACTTTCTCCTAGAAAAATGTTCCCCATTGTATTAAGCTTCTAATGACACCAAAATCATTCATTTTGGTTCAGCAATCTGAAAGTATTGCGCCAAACATTTTCGAACTGTTCTTATATTGAAACAGTACACTATACTTAACTTCCACCCAGAAATTGAAAGCCTTAGAGACTGAATTAAATTTCTATTCCTTCAAATAATTTGTAGTAATATGTATCTATTTTATTTAGAAATAAGAATCATCTCATTTGGAGCTCTACAGATCAAGTTATCATCAAAATACCAAAGTATGTTCAGTAATATACCCAATTCATACTCTTCCAATCGATACCCTTACTTTGATTCAATCAATATTTTTCAAATAGACACCAAAGGCTACCAACTTGTTTTTATGGAGAGATAAAAAACTGTATTAGGAACCTATTAGTTCAAGAATCACTAAATTTGGAGGTCGGACGATGAAATTATAGATGAAAGAATCAAACATGATTATGTCCTCAATTATATTGTACCTGTCTTGGGACAATTGGCATAACTTTCCTTAGAGATGTCGGATTTAGGTTTTTTTAGGACGGTTGCAAAGAGAACTTCTAGATCTACAACTTTGTAAAGATCTTGAAGAGAGTTTTCCATCTAGAGGGTCAAAATCTTGAATTTCCAAAAGTGTAGATGGATCAGATGAAGTGTTTAAGTTACAGAAGGATCAGAAGAAGGTTCAGTCTAAGAAGGAATCAGACGACGGTTCATTCTAAGATGAGATAGACGAAGGCTCAGTCTAAAATGAACCAGATGAAGGTTCAGTAGAAGAAGGAATCAGACGAAGGTTCAGTCTAAGAAGGAATCAGATTAAGGTTCAGTCTAAGATGAACCAGACGAATGCTCAGTTTAAAATGAACCAGACGAAGGTTCAGTCTAAGAAGGAATCAGACGAAGGTTCGATCTAAGAAGGAATCAGACGAAGGTTCAGTCTAAGATGAACTAGACAAAGGCTCAGTCTAAAATGAACCAGGTGAAGGTTCAGTCTAAGAAGGAATCAGACGAAGGTTCAGTCTAAGAAGGAATCAGACGAAGGTTCAGTCTAAGATGAACTAGACGAAGGCTCAGTCTAAAATGAACCAAACGAAAGTTCAGTCTAAGAAGGAATCAGAGGAAGGTTCAGTCTAAGAAGGAATCAAAGGAAGGTTCAGTCTAAGATGAACCAGACGAAGGCTCGGTCTAAAATGAACTAGACGAAGGTTTAGTCTAAGAAGGAATCAGACAAAGGTTCAGTCTAAGATGAACCAAACGAAGGCTCAGTCTAAAATGAACCAGAAGAAGGTTCAGACGAAGAAGGAATCAGACAAAGGTTCAGTCTGAGAAGGAATCAGACAAAGGTTCAGTCAAAGATGAACCAGACGAAGGCTTAGTCTTAAATGAACCAGACGAAAGTTCTTCTACGGGGTCTTCCTCACATCACCAAAAATTTTAAGTCACTAACTACACTCTCTAAAGCATCTCCAACGATTCCTATATCCATTCTAACATCACTTTCACTCGTAATCTTCCAAATTCGTTTCTTCTAATGCAACATCACTTCTTAACCATTCAACCACCAAATTTATTTCATTAAAACTCTCAAGTCTCAACTCATTTGACTAGTCACATTCAAATACATCTCATCATTCATAATTCCTTTTTTTTTCATAACATATCACTTTACTTCTGCTATCACCTTAATTCTTCCCATTTCATAATCTCCTATCCACCAAAAACACCAAAGCAAAACATACATCTATCCACATTTCTCATTCACTACTTTAATCTTGTCTATCATTTCTAATTCAAGAATTTTCATTTTCTTTACTCATGACTAATTGCCAACAATTTCTCATTTAACAGTTCTAACTTCTAGGAAAATTTCAGGGTCCAACACTGTGTATATCCAAATCAGTAGTTTTAAAATCATATTCCTCTTCATTTTGTTACATTTTAGTGTGATTTACATTGATTATGTGCTTGTTTTTGGTTTAAAAGTTGAATTTTATCCTTTTTCATATGAATTCATGAATTATATGAGAATTGGATGAAATTTGAATTGGTATGTCGGACCCCGATTCCGGAGCCCGGCGGTCCCGGGGCATGAGCCCTGCTGTGGCCCATTCCCGTGACACTGGCCC
>JAOSBM010000204.1:10965431-10980776 GCA_027568955.1 Erythroxylum tenue | reverse complement strand
ACCTACTCCATTTCAGTATTGTGTTGGTTAAAACCAAAACCAATAACGTACACTAACTATTAAGTGGTGCATTTGGTACATTAACAATTAGTGGCACACCATATTATTTCTATCTTGTATAACAAGATAGATAATATGTTGGTTGTATTCACACAGAATTCATGATATGCAAACCCTCTCTCCCACCTAACCTTCAACTGCTGTCATTGCCTTTTTTCTTCTTCATCTTCATCTTTTACCCATCTCATCTTACCTTGTCCTTCCAGCTTCACCTCATCTGTCATCGACACAAGGTTCAAATTGCTCCATTACGTAGTTATTAAGTCTTTTGACAAGGCCAAACCTACCTTGCCTCTCCCAGAAGTCAAAATACCTAATTCCTCTGAACCATTATTCCCCCAGCAAACCACCAGAGAAACCACCAGGCATTAACCATACCTGAAAATTTTGGAAGCAGGTGCTAGACGATGCAGGTCCTTCCCTGCAACTCCAATATTGCCCCTAAAGATGATCGAAGGCAAGTTAATGGTGAAAAAGTGGACATACTCAAGGAGCGTATGAAAAAATCGGAATCAACACTCTTGGGCTTCTTCATGGACAAAAGACCAGCCTTCCAAGCTTTGAATTCCTAGGCTGAAAAGCAATGGAAGAGTTGCGGATTACTGGGGGTATTGTTAAATGATAACAACATTTTCTTGTTCAAATTCAGCTCCACAACAACGGCTCATAAAATTCTTAAGACTAGTCTATGGTTCTTCAACCCTCAACCCCTTCTCTTGCAATCCTGAAAATTAGGATTAACGCAGGAAGATCTTGGACAAAAAAAATCCTCGTTTGAGCAGGCATATACAGTATTTAACTAGAAACTAGACCACCAAGGGTTAAGAAATCAACACTTACCGAGATATCCAAGACAAAGAAACCAACCAGCATGGAGAGTGCATGCGAGCCTTTAGAGGCCACAATAGAGTTGAGACACATAACGAACTCGTTGACATTAGTAAGAAAGTTCATGATGAAGTCTCTAATTTCGTAGGAAAGATGGATCCATACTTGTTCTTATACTGGACAGTAGTAATGGAAAATTTCTTTGACTAGTACCACATGTCTAAAGATCAAAAAGTTTGGTTAAAAATTACGATGCTAGTTAGACACACTAAAATCTAGTGGAGATCTGTAGAGGATAGATTTTGAAAAACAGGTCATTTACGAATTGTTGATTAGGAATAAATGAAGTTGAAGTTGTTGGAAAATTACTTACCATTTCATTACTAGGAAGATCTCCAAAATCAACTCACAACCCTTAGATAAGGGATTATGTTCATAATTGAGTATATGAAAATATTTGATGAACTTTCTATCTAATGTGAAGGGATGAAGTCGAAACGACAACTTATATCTCACTATAAAAATGGCTTAAGGATAGAAATTTGCAAGGATCTAATCATTCAAAGGATTTATAGCCTTGAAGATACATATCTCTTGGCTTTAAGAGTGGAACAATACTTAGGACAATAAGTAACTAAAAAGTTTAAAGTCAAGTCGGGGAGTTCAGCATGAAGAGAATTATGACGGCGCAAAACTTTAAACCAGTACCCAATGTATTAAAATCTGCACCACAAAATAACTACAAAACTTTTCAAGGAGCTAAACTTAAAGGCAAAGTCATAGCTAAGACTGGGATGAAAGGAGGCAGTAGTGACAAGAAGTGCTTCTGAAGCAATGGGAGGAGCCATGATAGATACATAATTGATCATATTTATACCTCTTATTTGATGTTTTTTTTACTTGGTATTTTATACTTTTATTGTATATTTGGTACTTAATTGGCGTCAAATGTCTATATAGAGTATGGTTGCCTTCGCAGACTTAAAGGAGAAGAATTCAGACGAAAACACCACATAAAACAAAGATTTGACGCACAAAAGGGATGCATGGACGTGCATTTGCCCATGCACCTCTACAAGGTTGTATAGATTCACGATTTTTAGAGAATTTGGTTATGCACGATCTGATGCATGGTCGTGTATCAGCTAAAACCCTATAATTTAACATAAAACATGAATGAAGGCTAAAGGAAGGAGGAGACTTCAGGAGGCGATTCCAGATATAGATCATTCTCAAGGGGCGATTTTCATCCAAAGAAGCCAAAAACACGAGGACTTCATCGAAAGATCCCTTGAAATATAAGATCAAACCTCTACATCATAAAAATATTTGATAGAAGACAATAAGGGAGATTTAGAATTATGAACCCATTGTTTTCAATTAGTTTTTCTTTCAGTTTATGTTTGATTTCTTGTTTGATAATGTGTAGCTAAAGACCTTATTAGTATTTAGGTTAGATGAACCCTATGTTAATACTTTGATATGATTTTGTTCTTTTATGAATGCAATTAGTTTGATTGATATATTGTGATTCGATTATGTGTTTTATTTATGTTCTAACAGACTCGAGAATATTCGATTATAATTTGATTTCATACGTAAAGATTGAGAAATCCTATTGATGAATAGATCAACCGTAATTGGAAGGAGTTGATTGCATACATAGAGATAGGATGACACAAATCTTCTAGATTAGGGTCAAACTTAATAGAGGGATTAACAAATCGATAAAGCAACCATTTAAACTCTAAATTAAGTATTTCAGTTGAAAAACTTAGGATTAGTTGTTAGTAGACTCAAGGTTAGCTATTAGCATACCATACGAATCTCCACGGTCCAATAAATCAATAAAACAATAGAGTACTAAAAGATCAATTTGTTAAGGGTTTTGGGAGATTCAAAACCTAGATATTAATTTTTGATATCGATAATTTTCTAAGTGAATTATTAATTATCTATTCAATATCATTGCCTATTTTATTTTACTTGCTCTATTTTTATTTACTTTTATTAAAATCCTAAATCAACTGATAGGCTAGATGATAGGAAAAAGGTAATTACCAGTAATCACTGCCTTCGTAGGATTGACATGTACTTGTTGGTACTAGCTACAGCTACATCGTACACTTGTAGTTGTTACAATATTGACTAACTTAGAAAATGTCAATCAAGCCACTTTGCTTATGAATGTCTTAATAAAGGTTTGCATGTGATGGGAGAAGAAGAAAGGAAGAATTTGATGAGTATATGTGTAAGCATGAAGCTAGGAGGACTCGGTAGGAGACCCTGATGATGAACTAACTAGTCCTACAAATCTTAATGTAATGAGACACATACTTACAACTCCTAAAGTGAAAGAACAAGAAGAATATTTTTCATATTGTTATTTTCTTTACTCAAGTTAGATGTGCGAGATAAAGTATGCAAGCTTATCATTAATAGCAGAGGTAGTATGAATGTGGTATTAAAGAACATATTGAAGCTTTTGAATTTATAAATGGAGAAACATCCATATCCTTACAAAATTGCTTGGGTAAATGATAGTACTATACTAGTTTCTTAAGGTGCTTTGTGTCTTTCAAATTAAGAATATATTAGGACTCTATTTAGTGTGATGTCATTCCTATGAAAGTATCTCACATTTTACTTGGGCAACCATGGCTTTATGATCGATATGTGTAGTACTTCGGAAAAGCTAACACCTATTAGTTTATATGTTATGGAAAGAAGATAATTTTTGAAGCCTATAAAGGTAGATAAGGTATATAAATAAAGATGAAGTAACAAGACAACCATAAATGCCAAGGAAAAATCTCTTAATATCCGTAAGGAGAGAGAATTTGAAGCTATTAATGAGGAAAAGGTAATTTTGTTTGCAATGGCAGTGACGGACGTAACAGAAACAACACTTGAAACATCTTTTACCTTACCAAAAGGAGTAAGAGAATTGTTAGATGATTTTCAGCCTTTACACCAGATGATCTGAATTACCTCCTTTGCGAGATATTCAACATGCTATTGACTTTGTACCTAGATCTACTATGCCAAATCTTCCAACTTTTGAATGAATCCTATTGAGAATTAAGATTTGAAGAAACAATGGTTGAGCGTCTAAGGAAAAACCTAGGTTGATGATTATTACATAGTTCCTTTAAATATAGATGAGTTACTGAAAAAAGGATTTATTCAAGAAAGTCTTAGGTCGTGTGTAGTTCTAGCACTATTGACTCCTAAAAAGAATGGAAGTTGGTGAATGTGTATTGATTGTTGGACAATAAATAAGATCACAATAAGATATAGATTTCCAATACCTCGACTTGATGACATGTTAGAAATATTAAGGGAATTACATGGAGGAGGAGCAGCAGGATACTTTGGAAAAAGATAAAACAATTGAAATGGTTGAAGATTGCTTTTATTAGCCCTTTTAAAGCAGGATGTGTCTAAGGTCATATGACAATGTCAAACATATCAATTGGCTAAAAGAAGGAAACAAAACTATGGATTATACACACCACTGCCTATGCCTGCAGAGTATAAGTACGAATTTTATCTTGGGAATTCCTAAAACTACAAGAGGTTATGATTATATTTTATGATGGTGGATAGGTTTTCCATGATAAGTCATTTCATTCCATGTTTACAGAATTATGATGTTGTCCATGTGGCTAAAATTTTCTTCAAAGAGGTTGTACATTTCTATGGATTGTCTTTAACCATCGTCTTTGATCGTGATGTAAAGTTTATGAGTTATTTTTGGAAAACTTTATAGAAAACATTAAACATTAAGCTTCAATTTTCAATTTGTTTCCATCCTCAAACTGATGGATAAATAGAGGTGATGAATAAAAGCTTGGGGAACTTGTTAAGATGTTTGGTTAGAGACAACGTGAAAAATTGAGACCTAATTCTTCTTATGGTAGAATTTGCATAAAAAAGTTATATATATAGTTCTATTAGTAAGATCCCTTTTAAGATAGTTTCAGGAGTTCAACTAAGGAAGCCTTTTGATTTGATTCCTTTACCACCAACAACACGAGTTAGTACTGAAGCTTAAGGTTTTGGACAACATATAAGTGATGAAAGATAACAATAAGAAATTTGTCTTGTAAAGAACATGTTGATCAATATAGTCGCTTTGTGGAATTCAATAAAGGGGATATGGTGATGGCTAGGATTCGTCTAGAGCATTTATAAAAAGATAAATATATTCACAGAATGTTGAACCTTATAAGAAAATCAAGAAGATAAGTGTTAATGCTTATGTCTTGGAATTACCAAGTGACATGGAATAAGTCTTATCTTTAATGTTACAAACTTAACTATTTATCATCGACAAGATGAGCAATCCCCTCCTGTAGCTGTAAGAATTCCAGCCACTCCTTATCTTAAAGAGGAAATAGAGGATGTTCTTGATGACCAAATTGTATCCACAAGAGATCGAGGATATCGATAATTTCTTGTCAAGTGGAAAGGAAGACCAATTTTTAACATGACTTAGATTCTCGAATCAAGATTTCAAAAGTTGAATCTAGACTTATGCGATCAATATTTTCACATTCTATGTCGAGAATGACTTCATACAAGGTAGGGATAATGAATGCCAAAGATCTTAAACTATATAGAAGAAATAAAAGAGAAAAAATTAGTCAACCACGAGCTTTAATTTGGTGGGATAAGGATTAAGAATTGAGTTGACATCAAAGATAAGGGATGAAATTTAAATTATGTTCTATTCCTTATTAGATAGGAAGTAATAGTAAGTTAAACATGTTATTCTATTTTAGATTTGTTATCTTAGTTGTTTAGGACTTATAGAATTTTTATTATAATAGGATTTACATTTGTTAGGAACCTTTTCCTATTAGAATAAAGGTTCTAAAAACTTCTCTATAAATATGTTTGTATTCAACCCTTCAATAAGAAGCAATTTGAAATTTTTCTATAAACTTGAGTTTTCAACTAAAAGATGTGATTTCTTATAAGAGTGATTCTTAAACCTTAGGAGTGATTCCTAGTTTTCTACTCACCATTATTTATGTTTCATATAAAATTCTTGTCATCACGAACCTAAATTTTAGCCATATTAAACCCTGAAATTCGAATCCTAAATTTTCAACAATCAAACCTTAAAACTCTAGTTGTATAAAATCTAGAATTTCAACATTCCTAGCCAAAATTTAACCTTGAAATTTGATATTCCAGTAGCCTAATATATGTCATATTTCCTAATTTTTAGCTACTAGTTAATAATTCTTATAACTATCCTATCTCAGCAAAGCTACTTTCAACAACTATATCCTATCAGACCATACTCCAATCTTGATCCAGAATTTAGCCAACAAACAACCCAAAAGATGTCCTTTTAGATTCAACAACTACTTAACAAAGATAGAGGGGTTTGATTATGTCATTGAAGAGGGATAAAAACCATAACTGAAATTAGATTGTTTTTATATATGAGAAGATTGTTTTTATATATGGAAGACTTCAACTAATCAAAGAAGAGTTGAAACAATTGCTATGAATTAAGAAAAGAGATTGGAAGATCTTGCATAAATCAGGAACACTCCTTTTGTATACTAGATTGTCTTATCAATATAAGGTAAATTGCAATTATAATCATAATCAAATCAAATCATAATCACTAAAGACACTGAATCATACCAAAATCATATCTTAATTTCTAACACGCCCCTCAAGCTGGAGCATATATATCATAAGCTCCAAGCTTTTTACACAGTTGTCTTATACAAACTCCAACCAAAGACTTGGTAAATGGATCAACTAACTGGTCTTCAAACTTCACATAAGTGGTTTTATGACATTTTGTTGCACCTTCTCTCTGACAAATTGACAATCTACCTCAATATGCTTTGTTCTTTCATAAAAAAATCGGATTAGAAGCAATGTAAATGGTTACTTTATTATTACACATTAGCTTCATAGGTTGTGTTGATTGAAATCCAAGTTCTTGTAATATATGTTTTACCCAGACAAGTTCTTGAGATGTATATGTCATATTGTAGTAGATCACCGATTAGTCTTAGAGTCAGCCCAATCAACATCATTACAGGTTTGAACTGAACAATGCCTATGGTTCTTATATAAGAGTCCTTTGCTAAGATAATGATTGGGGTATTTCAAGACTCGAATAGTTGCATTCCAATGGCTAGTCCTAGGAGACTGCATAAATTGACTCACGACACTTGTACTGAATGAAATGTCAGGCCTAGTAACTGTAAGATTAATTTTCCAATCAATCTCCTATAATTTCCTAGATCTTTCAAGATTTTTCCTTAGTTTGCATCAAATTTGAGGTTAGGATCATTGGAGAATCTACCAGTTTACATTCCAATAAGCTAACTTCTTCTAAGGGATCAAGAACATACTTAAGTTGGGAGAGACAAATACTATCTTTAGATCTTGCAATTTCGATGCCCAAAACATACTTCAATAGACCAAAATCTTTTGTTTGGAATTGTTGTTGCAAAAAATCACTCAATCTATTAATTCAATTTTAATCATCATCAGTAATAATTGTAACATCCCACCCCCGACGGGAAGGGTAGAATAGTAATGTGGAAAGGGGTGAGAGTGATTAGGTGTAGCACCCCACTCCCGCGTAACCCGAACCCGACATCGTGGGTCGAGTCCGTGTCCGCGAAAGTGGCGTGTTAACTCACTCAGCCACTCAACAACACCATGCAGACGCGAACTGATCCTGACCTCTAGTCTTCTGAGTCCTGAAAAACAATTGCAAATTTTGGGTGAGTTTTGCTAACTCAGCGAGTGACCATCATCGATGGCCCACCCAAACACATAACAGTTAAATTCACATAAATAGTTCACTTTATTCCACATTGCACACATGCATGCCATTTATTAGTCAATACATTCAGTCTTTTAGGCTATGTATATGCAATGCACGTGAGATCTGTTTTTTCATTGTTGTGACCGAGCGCCAAAAACAGTGATCAGTCCCTATAGGGGTGCAGTAGTCATCGAGCCTGAGGCTCGGAATCAGTGTGGGCACGAGGCCGATATATCGAGCTTTTAGCTCTGTAGCAGTGAGGCTACTCTGGTCACAACTGCCATTATATTTCATACAGTTATGCAATGAAATGCATCAATCCCATACACTCATTTCTGTACGTCATCGGACCGTTGTCCGGCACACAACAGTAGGGTGGAAAGACATAGCTCATATAAAACCTATGCAGTACACAGTTGGCAAGAGAGTAGATGCACACAAAATCAGACAATAATATAAAACCATCTAGGTCTACTCACAGTGTATTTCCGCTTAGGGGCTCGATCAAACCTTAAAGTCTCCGGCGCCTCATAACCCGTTCGAACTCTCTCTGAAATCCAAGGGAAACAAAGCCCCTTAGCCATTCCTTTCTTCATTCTTCTGTTCTCATCCGAAACCCACTTCTTATCTCTTCTTTCTTTCTTTTTTTTTTCCTCACTTTCGGCTTCCTTTTGCTTCTTAAGCGACAGCCACATGTCTTGCCCTTTAAGGCAACCACGTGTCTAGATGACGGCCACATGACTTGCCCCTTAATAATTGCCCCTTAAAAATATCTACTTTGACCCTTAAAAATATCTACTTGCTTTATAACTTAGACCTTGAAAGGAACTTCCCATTTTACCCTTCATTTTCTTTGCCTTAAACCTGATGTCTTAACTCCCTGTTCAGATCCGGTAAATAAGCAATCTCACAAGACATTCATCAGATCAATTGGATGTCAAATGAAACAGTTAGGGCCAAATGAAGAAAGAGGTAGGTCGACCTCAGAAGGATCAATCAGTCAGGAAGAATCGTTTGAAACAGAGCGATCGGCCATTAAAGGATCAGTTGGCCTCAGAAGGACCAATCAGTAAGTAGGAATCGATTGGTCGACCAGAAGATTGGTCGGCCTGCAGGAATCGATCAGATCGATCGGATGTCAGAATAACAAGTTATGGCCGATTTTAAGAATAGAGATCGGTCGGCCAGAAAGAATCGATCGGCTACAACAACGAAGAGAAATCGGTTGGTCAAATAACAAAGTTCGGTCAATAAAAGCCGAGCGACAAAGGCCGAACGACAGGGAAAATAACAAAGGCCCAGCAACTAAAGCAGTGGAGGTGGGTCGGTCACAAATTGACTGAGCGACAAAGCAATGAAACGAGGTCGGTCGGTCACAAATTGACCGAGCGACTAAAACAATGAAGCGGACGCGGGCCCTAGCCTTGTCTGATCCCCGATAAACAGACATGAATAACTCTATCAATACCCAAGGGGTCTCCCACACTCGTGATCGATCGGCTCTAAAGGGACTAACAGTTCACTCCAAGGTAACCGAGCACTAAGCTCCTCACGATCCATAATGCGGGGGCGGGATGTTACATTAGGACTAATTGGAAATCTTCATGTATACTTTTATTTGTGAACAGTGAAATGTTGCACATGAAAAATAACTGTACATACATTCATGACATTTCCCGGCATTTGTGCCTAAATGAAATTTTATTGTGGATAATGTGGTATTTGTGTGTGGAAAATTAATTGGAGTGGTTCCTTGTGTGTTTTACATTTTAGGAGAATTTTAGAAATTTTTCTGAAATTTTCCGGGAAAAATTTCCAAGCACAATACTCACAAAACTTACATTTAGGGCTAGGTTCCAGCACAATGCACATAAATAGCCAACATTCAACAGGTCATAACTCTCAACATACATATCGAAAAATTACATACTTAGTGGCAATAAAAAGATGACAGGAACCTCTTCAACTTTCATTAAGACCAACTCTACAAATTCACCCTAAATCAATCTAGAAAATGCATCAAAAGTTTCAGGTCATCATGCTCGGGTACTGTTCACACAGCTCATATCATTCACTTTCAGGACAAAATTCAACACTCTCCAAATCAAAATTGGGCACAACTTCCTTCACATAAAATGTAGCCAAATGTCTCAATTTTAATTGAGGACAAACCTCACCTCAATTAAAATTGGATTGAAGATTTAATTTTTTATTAGTATTATTTCTATCAAAGATTGTAATTGATTTTATTTTGTCTTCTTCCTCTTAGATTGATTTTTGTCTTCTTCCTCTTTTAAGTGACAAGTGGCCTAAACCATTTAATGCTTGCTTGCTTCATTCTCGGTTGTTCCTAGATAAAGGAATGAAAAAGGTGAGTTTATTTGCTTATTCCCTTCATCACCCGAAAACCTTCTCCTTTTGCCTCTTCATCGAATTTTCCTTGATTCCTCTCTAGTTAAATTTCTACTTTCCTCCTACCTAAGTGTTTACTCTTTATATGTGTTTAAGTGGAAACCTTCTACCTCCCTTGATATGGTGTGTGTCGTGTGTGATAGTAGTGTGAGTGGAAGTTGGTGATTTGGGGTATTATGGACTGTTCGAGCCGCGTAGATCTTATTGGCGAGAGAGGCTATGGCTCACAGGTCGGTCAGCTGAGATTCTTTTTGAGATGACCTAGTTAGGACTGCTATTTTGTCTTGATTGTAGATAGTAATTGTGTTAAGTTTTCAGAGTGATGTATAGACAGAGAAAACTGACAGTTATGTAAATTACCGAGTTTGATGAAATGAAATGGAAAAAGTTTGGTTTTAAAAAGTTGCAACTTCATATTAATGTTTTATTATTGTGATGCCATGTGGGGTATAGTGATGTTTTTTTTTGTAGTTCTCTCTTATCGTAGGATACGTACCGGAATGACCGGCGGGCGTCCCGGTGGGTACTCTACGGTAAGGGGGCGCTACAATAATGGTATCAATATATATGATCAATAGAGTTTTACTAGATCTTGTATGTTGATAGAACACTGAATGGTCTACTCTACACTATTTGAGACCAAATTTCTTCACAACTAAACTAAACCATCCAAACCATGATCTAGGAAATTTCTTTAAACCATATAAAGATTTCTTCAATAGGCACACTTTCCTAAACTCCCCTTAGCAATAAATCCCAAAGGTTGCTCTATATAGATTGTTTATACTAGATCACCATAAAGGAATGTGAAAGATGGATATTTAATTATGTTTTACACCCATATTTGATGTATTTTGCTTGATATTTTATACTTTTATATTATATTTGGTAATTAATTTGCTTCAAGTGTGTTTATAGGTAATAAATGACTTTGTGGACTTAAAGGAGAAGAATTCGAACAAAAACACGACATAAAGTTTATTTCTAAAGAATTGGCAGCCTAACCACTAGAGTTTTACATAGACATATCTGTGGCTTATGAGATCTAAATGAGGTGATTCAAGACCTAAAATTCAAGTCAACATCCTGATCCATAATTCGTATGCAAAGTTTTAAAAGTGGTGCTTTAACGTGCTAAAAAGGTTGAAAATGAATGTGAAGTCTGTCTCGGCCTGGTCTGACCTGCCCTTGGTTTTTGGCATATAACTTTCTCTGCAGGGATTTTTTAAGCAAAATGGGATTCTTTAGAAGGCTAAGAAGTAGAGATACAAATTTTATGAAGACATCATGACTTAAATATGAAGATATCTAAGTGCATTTTTGCGATTTCTAGCCAATTCTGATTATTCATGGTCATGTGCATGGGCGTGCACAACTCAAAAACCCTAATTTTTGATATAAAATGATTTTTTTCAGCTGATAATGGAGAGGAGAGACTTTGGGAGGTGATTTCCAGATGTGGAGTCATTCTCTAGGTGTGATTTTGGTTCAAAGAAGTGGAAACACACGAAGATTTCATTGAAAGATCCATCGGAATACAAAAGCAAGTCTCTCCATCGCGAGATGATTCAATAAAAGACAACCAAGGAGATTTAGAATTGAACCCATTGTTTTAAATTCATTTTTCCTTCAGTTTATGCTCGATTTCGTGTTCGATAATATGTAACTAAACGTTCAGTTAGTATTTAGGTTAGACGAACCTTATGTTAATACTTTGATTTGATTTAATTCCTTTATTAGTGCAATTGGTTTGATTGATTATGTGTTTTATTGATAATTTGATTTCATACGTAGAGATTGGAAAATCCTAGTGTGAATAGATCTACTGTAATTAGAAGCAGTTGATTAGCATAAATCTTCCGGATTAGGGACAAACCTAATAGAGGGATTCATAAAATGGTAACACAATTCTATAAGATTTAACCTGAGTAATTTAGTTAAAGACCTTAAAATTAGTTGTTAGTAGACTCAAAGTCAACTACTAGCATACCATAGGAGTCTCCACAGTCCAATAAATCAACAAAGCAATTGCACGATAAAAGATCAATCTGTCAAGGATTTAAGGGGATTGAAACCTAGATACTAATTTCTAATAACAATAGTTTTCTAAGTGAATTCCACTATCTTTGCATTCCTTATCATTTCCTATTGCTTTAATTGTTTTAGTTTTTATTTTCTTTTTATTAAAAATATAAAATCAATTTGTAGGCTAGATAATAGGGGAAGGGTAATTACTAGTATTTATAGTCTTAATGGGATCAATCGATACTTGCTGGTATTAGTTACAGCACACACTTGTGGTTTATTACAATGTTGACTATCACGAAATGGGTCAATTAAGTTTTTGGCGCCATTGTCGGGGATTTTGATACTAGTAAAGCTCGAATGTTATTACTCTAGTCATTTTTTATTTTGTTTTATTTAAATTTTGCTTTTGCTTTTGTATTTATTTTAGTTTATCTTATTGTATTTGTGGCTTATTAATTTAATTCTCTTTTGAATTTCTTTAATTAATCTTGAGTCTGTGGTTTATTGTAAGAATTACGATTCATTGTCATAGCCACAGCTCATAATGGAAGGATGGAGTGGATAAGACTTTTGTGGGAGCTAGAATATGTCTTGACGATATATATCATCACCAAATGGGAGAAAAAGGTGTTCTTACTTGTTTTCGGGAGCTTAACAGATATTCAATCCCTGTTATGACCTTGGTGGGAGTTATCACTAAAATCATGATTGTCGAGCACCAATTTATACATGGGAGCGATTGAGCATGTACAATTGACTTCAAGGTGCACTATACGGGAATGAATACACTTCAGAATGGAGCAACTCTCACGTTTATGGATGGGACAATTACGCTCTAGTTGGATATTTATGACACCAAGCACCCCCATTTTACGAGCCAACTTTGGAAGATATGATGGATGATTTCATTTAAAAATCAATCATAAAGCATCAAAACAAGAGGCTCGAATACAAAATTTGGTAAATTGGATGGACCAACAAGCAGACATGTTATCTGACGAGATCTAAGGAAGTGTGTCTAATCCTACTGAAACAGATGCTAAAGAACATGGAAGGGAAATCAATTTCAAGAGTCATGACAACCTTCCAGAAAAAGAAAGTCTTAGAGATAAATTAATGGAAGCCATTACTGGTTTAAAAGCTAACCGACGTAAATTTGAGAGTGAAGAAAAGGTAAGGGTTGGCTTCAAGAGTTGAGTGACATTCCAAAACAAGCTCTCAAAAGAAGAAGAAGAGGAAGCAGATCTTAGAGATAAATTAATGGAAATCCTTGCTAAAATCAAAACTGACCGACGCAAATTTGAGAGTGAAGAAAAGGAAAGGGTTGGCTTCATGAATGGAGTGAAATTCCAAGAAGAGCTTCCGAAAGAAGAAGTCTCCATCCAAAAAGAGGAAGTAGAGAAGTGGCAGAAGATAAATGAAGAAGATGAGCCAGAAACCTCTATTTAGGAAAAAGAAGAAGAGTGGAAAAAGGTGGTTGAGGAAAAATTGTCGGAGGAACCAAGTAAGGAAACTACTGATAAGGTGTTGGTAGTGACCTTAAGTACGAACAAACTATTCGAGCCAAGCCACGATTCAAGGAGTTTTGCTATTCCCTCTTTCATTAACAGTTTGTCATTAAAAAGGGCATTGCTAATTGAAATTAGATTTATTAATTTGAAAATTATGTCCTTATTATCTTGCAACATATGGCTTGTTTATAGGCTATGAAACCGCTTTGTGACGCTAAGGGTGGAAGCAAGCTGCTGATTATTGATTCAGGATGATGTTAAACATGCAGGTTACATTGAGCTACTGACGTTAAAGAAGTGTTGCATGGAAGGCAACCTATGAGTTAGTTTTAATTTTATTTCAATTGCTATATTATTTTGTTTTTACTTTCTTGCTAGTTAAGGATTGTATTTTATGTTATGTTATTTCTTTTGTTTCTTTTTATCATTTTTTAAATATTTGCAAGGATGTTAGTCTCATATTGGATGATCCAAATCAAAAAATCATCATATTTGGGAAAGTTCCAACTCAACCCTCTCACTCATTATTCATATTTATATTATGTACATTGAGGATAATGTACAATTTAAGTGTGGGGATGGGTTTATTGAATTTTAAAAGTTTTTCTTTAAGCTTATTATAATCTTGATTATAATATTTTATGAATTGATATCTTGAATTGGTGTGTAAAAGGATGATGGTTAGAATGAAAATAGTTTTCCATGTCATATTTTTCGTAATCATTGAAATATTCAAGTTGAATAAAATTGCATATTATTTACACACATATACCCATTTTTTTCATGAGCTTTTGAGCCTAAGGGCACATTTTCAAAATTTTGAAAGCTCTTGTTATTCTTTCATGTGTGTGTTATCATTGCATAGTAGGATAATTCTAGAACTTGCTTTGTTATGTATATCAAGACCACAATTTGTTAAATTAGAGGCATTAACATAATAAAGGCACCTAAAACAACTTGTTTTAACCTATCCTTTTTATAATTACCATACCTAAAATTGACCTTTATGAATAACCAAGTTGAGCGTTGGCCTTTCTTATTGATTAAACCCGTATATTAAGTTTTATCCTATTTTTCTTTGAAGACCTTTTTATTGTTTTGAACCTTGAAGGTTATTTGCATTATTTACTTATTGAGACTTGAAATTTGTGAAAGGTCCAATATTTCTTGAATTGTAATACTGAATGTTTATTTTGAAAAAGAAAGCATAAAAGAAAGAAGGATAGAAAAAAAGAAGGTAAAAAAAGAGAAGAAGAAGAAAGAAAAGAAAGAAAGAAAGAAGAAAAAAAATAAGTATGTAGTATTATTAGTTTCGCAATGAAAGGACTATGTATATTTGTAAACAAGTCTTGAAATATATTGCGTAGTAAATTTCCTTTAATTCAACCTTTTTATTAGCTTAATCTGTAACACCCACATACTCCCTAAAAGGATATGTAAATGCCACAAAATAGAACTAAAACATACCAAACATTTGAAAGCACTTCCAGAAATTCAAGCAAACATACCAAGATACTATAGAAATTCATTGAAAATAAGATAACGTACTTCACATTCATACTTTGCTGAGTTATATATAGAACGTATCATACATATTATGTCGGACCCCGATTCTGGAGCCCGGCGGTCCCGGGGCATGAGCCCTGCTGTGGCCCATTCCCGTGACACTGGCCCTGATTGGCACGCTGGAAG